>JAIGNY010001077.1:362500-512500 GCA_020152595.1 Chiridota heheva
GAAAAATATAAAAAAAAAGATAAATAAAACAAGAAATTAAATATAATAGACAGCATAAAACTCAATCAGTAGGAAAAAGATGAGTCTTAAGGGCCTTCTTAAAAGTATAAACAGTTTGAGCCTGACGGATTGCAATGGGTAGAATACACGGTGTTTTTTTGGTGGGTGTAAAGGAGGGGGAGGGGTGTGGGCGAGCCGGCACAATTGCTCAAAATATGCACAAATAGCACGGCTCACTTACCTGAGGAAGTCCGCCATTCTCCACGTCTCCCGTGGTACGATTGTAATGCGGATAAAGTCCCAGCATGTGATTGTAGAATATAACAACAGCGTCCCCACTAAAGTTTTGGCCCTCATTTGCGATGATCTTAAATCGGTCCAATGGAAGTTGTATCCCAAAGTGCGTCCTGCATAACGCGCTGGGAACATTCCAAAAAGCTTGAAACACCGCCGACCCCTGGGCTGAATTCACGTTCAGTTGGGGATGCTGATCGATCACGTGACTGAAAGCGTCATATCTAATTTCACAAATGAAAAGTAATACAAGCAAAATACTTATTTTTCTCGCCATGATCTCGTAGCAGTTTTACAGTTTATGATGAATTTTCATTTTGCATAACCGCTTAGGCCTACACATTGAACAACAAGGTGTCAGTGTACTGTAGAAATCACTGACCAAACGCCTATTTGTTTTACCCGTTTATCCGCTTTCATTAAGTTATCAAACTAAAGCAAATTTCCGGAAGGAAATACTTGGAATGCCATTTTGAACAGAAATGATGGAACTGTCGGAAATCATGTTAACCAGTCAACTTGCGACCCGTGTATGCGGTGGATATCCTTTCATTTCTGAACCCTGCACTTTTCTGAATAACAATTAGTAATGAAACAATTGTAAATATTCCTTGTTTTAACAATATACCAGGGGCCGTAGAGAGAGCTCAAGGTTTCGTCGTGCCTCACCTCACCTCACCTAGTCTCTTTCAGGCCTCCTGCACTTTCTCCACTGGACTCAATGGTTGTTTGCAACTTGTCTGGCTTCTGTCCACGAGCTCCATCCCATCACTTTCCTCTCCTTCTCGACTGTCCTTTTCCATGTCGTTCTAGGACGACCAACTTTCTTTCTCCTTTCTGGTTTCCAGGTTACAGCTGTCACACAGTGCTTAATAGTGCTCATGCGCATCACACGACCAATCCACCTCCACCTTCTTCTTTTTCAGTACTTCAGTGCTGATTTTCTTATGTTTAGTGATTCTCAGTATTTCATCGTTAGATATTACATATGGCCACCTGATCTTTAAAATTCTCCTGTATCATTTGAATATAAATGTATCCAGCTTTTTATTATCTGCTACATTAACTCTCCATGTCTCACAACCATACAGGAGTACAGACTTAACAAGGGAGTTAAACAGTCGTATTTTTGTATATATTGAGAATGTGCTTGAGTTCCATATCTTATTTAACTTCATAAATGCTACTCTTGCTTTAGGATTCTGTGTTGGATATCTTCCTCGCCACCACCTTGTGAGCTTACTGTTGCACCAAGGCATCTACACTTGTTTACTTCATTTAGTTGTTGGTTATCGATATACACTTTGTTTGAACATTTGCTGTTAAGTTTCAAGAGCTCTGTCTTATAATTATTAATTCTTAGCCCAGTTTGTGCAGCATACTGATTGAGTCTGGTCACTTTGGTTTGCATGTGTTAATATGTAGATGAAAGTAGAGATCATCAGCAAAATCTAAGTCCTCAAGGGTTGACATGAACTTCCATCTAATTCCATTCCTGTTATCATCAGTCGTTTTCCTCATCACCCAGTCTACCACCATCAGAAAAAGGAACCCTGACATTACATCACCTTGCTTTACACCACTTTTGATTTAAAACCATTCAGATTTTACACCACCATCTATAACTGCACATTCATTGTCTTCATATAACGCTTTAATCAAACATATGATCTTTTACGGAATACCATAGGATGCCATTATTTTCTAGAGGCTTTCTCTGTGCACTGAGTCAAACGCCTTCTCGAAGTCAACAAAGGCGATATATATGGTTGACTGCCATTCAGCCACCTGTTCTATGATGTTGCGCAGGATGAAAATTGGCTCGGTGGTACTCCTTCCTCTTCTAAATCCAGCCTGTTCATCATTCATTTACTGTCAACACCGTTTCTAATTTTGTCGATTAAAACTCTTCCAAATACTTTGCTTGATGTTAAGGTTATTCCGCGCCAGTTATCGCATTTAGTAGTATTGCCTTTCTTAGGTATTTTTGTTATCAGTCCTTGATTTCATGATTTTGCTATAACTTCCCTTTCCCATACAATTCTGAACAGCTTTGAAAGGGGTCAAGCATGTCTATCTTAAATTGAAAGAGGACTTCAAAAGAAACAAAATGGTAAAGAAAGCATTTAAAAATCTTATTTCGTTAAGGAGATATTCAAGTTTAAAGTTTGGTAGGCCCTATCATTTCTGTCTGTCTGTAGAAACGGCTGAACAAACTGGTACTTGCTTTAAATTGTGTTAACTCTATAGGCATGATATAGAAGCGAAGCCTGTACGCGAAGAACCGGTGGGAAGCCCGGGCCTAGGTTTTTTTTTTTTTTTTTTTGTGTTGATAACAGAAAAGGGATTTAAAATGTGTAACATCTATAAGGCGAAGCTTCAGGTAGGGGCTCTGGGGGGTAGCAGAAAATTACTTAATCCAGGATTGACGTCCTGGTGGGTGTTTTTTGGCTTGATTTTGGTAGCAGAAGATTGTTAAAAATCGTGTCAATTTCACACCAAAATTAGTTAAAAGAAATATATATTTTGGAACGAACGTTCAAATGTAGAATCCCATTGACTACAATATGTGTTTTTAGTTCGGGTCTAGGGATGGATTTCATGTTTTTGATGCAAGAATAAAGCTTTGAGAGAATACAGCGTTGAGAATAACAAGTTTATAATAATATATTCTCTACACAATTTTTGCGCCCCTGTGAGCATTCAAAGCCCTCACGGAAAGCTTCTACCAGCTGTATTCAACAAAATTGCAGTGCTCTTTATGGTATCGGCAGATATTAAATATTGCTGATTAACTATCTCCATGCATCTTCTATCAGTCTATTGTCCAGGCGCGAAATCCAGAAGCCTGCTCGAGTGCCAATGGTTGCATCCGGATGAAGTCACCGGAAAATTTGTCTTTTTCCTCCTCCTCCTCCTCCTCCTCCTCCTCCTCCTCCTCCTCCTCCTCCTCCTCCTCCTCCTCCTCCTCCTCCTCCTCCTCCTTCTTCTTCTTCTTCTTCTTCTTCTTCTTCTTCTTCTTCTTCTTCTTCTTCTTCTTCTTCTTCTTCTTCTTCTTCTTCTTCTTCTTCTTCTTCTTCTTCTTCTTCTTCTTCTTCTTCTTCTTCTTCTTCTTCTTCTTCTTCTTCTTCTTCTTCTTCTTCTTCTTCTTCTTCTTCTTCTTCTTCTTCTTCTTCTTCTTCTTCTTCTTCTTCTTCTTCTTCTTCTTCTTCTTCTTCTTCTTCTTCTTCTTCTTCTTCTTCTTCTTCTTCTTCTTCTTCTTCTTCTTCTTCTTCTTCTTCTTCTTCTTCTTCTTCTTCTTCTTCTTCTTCTTCTTCTTCTTCTTCTTCTTCTTCTTCTTCTTCTTCTTCTTCTTCTTCTTCTTCTTCTTCTTCTTCTTCTTCTTCTTCTTCTTCTTCTTCTTCTTCTTCTTCTTCTTCTTCTTCTTCTTCTTCTTCTTCTTCTTCTTCTTCTTCTTCTTCTTCTTCTTCTTCTTCTTCTTCTTCTTCTTCTTCTTCTTCTTCTTCTTCTTCTTCTTCTTCTTCTTCTTCTTCTTCTTCTTCTTCTTCTTCTTCTTCTTCTTCTTCTTCTTCTTCTTCTTCTTCTTCTTCTTCTTCTTCTTCTTCTTCTTCTTCTTCTTCTTCTTCTTCTTCTTCTTCTTCTTCTTCTTCTTCTTCTTCTTCTTCTTCTTCTTCTTCTTCTTCTTCTTCTTTCTTCTTCTTCTTCTTCTTCTTCTTCTTCTTCTTCTTCTTCTTCTTCTTCTTCTTCTTCTTCTTCTTCTTCTTCTTCTTCTTCTTCTTCTTCTTCTTCTTCTTCTTCTTCTTCTTCTTCTTCTTCTTCTTCTTCTTCTTCTTCTTCTTCTTCTTCTTCTTCTTCTTCTTCTTCTTCTTCTTCTTCTTCTTCTTCTTCTTCTTCTTCTTCTTCTTCTTCTTCTTCTTCTTCTTCTTCTTCTTCTTCTTCTTCTTCTTCTTCTTCTTCTTCTTCTTCTTCTTCTTCTTCTTCTTCTTCTTCTTCTTCTTCTTCTTCTTCTTCTTCTTCTTCTTCTTCTTCTTCTTCTTCTTCTTCTTCTTCTTCTTCTTCTTCTTCTTCTTCTTCTTCTTCTTCTTCTTCTTCTTCTTCTTCTTCTTCTTCTTCTTCTTCTTCTTCTTCTTCTTCTTCTTCTTCTTCTTCTTCTTCTTCTTCTTCTTCTTCTTCTTCTTCTTCTTCTTCTTCTTCTTCTTCTTCTTCTTCTTCTTCTTCTTCTTCTTCTTCTTCTTCTTCTTCTTCTTCTTCTTCTTCTTCTTCTTCTTCTTCTTCTTCATTATTAAAACATATATATGTAAAAACATAACCTATGGCGCTGTACAATAGATTTTTAAAAAGAAGGTATAAAACAAAGTAAATGATAAATTTTGAAAAACAATTGGCAATTAAAGCCAAAAAACTTCCAAGTTTGAATGGAATTGTAAAATTTAGGACCAAACATAGTACCACAAATCTTCTTTCCTGGACCAAAATAGGAAGGTAGACGTATATCTGGAAATGGGTGTACGTTAGGAATTTCTAGGTGTGCACCAATTCCTGACACAATATGTGTTGTGGGTAAGGGAATGATTGTCTATTACCTAATTTCAGCTGAAATGTTTATCCAAAATATCAAATGAATCGTTCAGAACTGATCAGTGTCGTATTCAACTTTTAATTGCAGAGGGCAAACGGTAATTATCGAGGGAAAAACCCCAGCTGTGTCGAAAGGTTTATGAAGCTGAGCAAGGGGGAACTTTCCGCTGGTAATATTCCGATCTCGGTGATAATAAGTCTGATTATTGTAAGCATGTATTAACCATAATACATCATTGTACGTTATTTTGTAGGCGTACTGTAGCTAAAAGAATGTGTATTGATATTCATTATTAATGTACATAACATTTGCGTACAGAACTTACTGTTATGGCTCATCTTTCCCCTTTCTGGCTCGAACTCACTCATCTTGTTTTGGCTCAAATTACCCCATATTAAAGGGAAGTTGAAGGAGCATAATTGGGGCGCTCATTTTTGTCTGTCGCCAGTGCCTTGCTCTTCCTCCCCGACTAGCCTGTCATCCCGTACCTTGCTCTTTCTCCCCGACTAGCCTGTCGCCCGTGCCTTGCTCTTTCTCCCCGACTAGCCTTCGCCCTCTTCCTTCCCGACTAGCCTGTCATCCCGTACCTTGCTCTTTTCCCCGACTAGCCTGTCGTCCTGTGCCTTGCTCTTTCTCCCCGACTAGCCTGTCGCCCGTGCCTTGCTCTTCCTCCCCGACTAGCCTGTCATCCCGTACCTTGCTCTTTCTCCCCGACTAGTCTGTCGCCCGTGCCATGCTCTTCCTCCCCGACTAGCCTGTCATCCCGTACCTTGCTCTTTCTCCCCGACTAGCCTGTCGCCCGTGCCTTGCTCTTCCTCCCCGACTAGCCTGTCATCCCGTACCTTGCTCTTTCTCCCCGACTAGCCTGTCGCCCGTGCCTTGCTCTTCCTCCCCGACTAGCCTGTCATTCCGTACCTTGCTCTTTCTCCCCGACTAGACTGTCGTTCCGTGCCTTGCTCTTTCTCCCAGACTAGCCTGTCGTTCTAGCATATGCGAAATTTTGACGAACTAATCATCCGTGACGACACGCATATGACAGTATGAGAAACGGAATATCAGATAGGCTGATTAGTTAACGATGCCCCTATGCAAACCAATCCTTGGATAATGCCTCTTCTACTTTCTTTTGAATTTGTAATCTGCATCGCTGGTGAATGCATCCGTGCACGAAGTGCCATTATCAGATTATTTGACACTGTTATGATCATCAGACTGTCAAGACCATATACATCAATAGTTTAAGTTAAGCTGCATAACTTGTTTCTTGCCTTTTGTTTGGTTCCCTAATTCTAGGTTTGGTCATTATTTGTGTGTTTTATTTTGTAAAGTTTTCCTTGAAATCTGAATCTACTTATCCTATTATCTGATCATTGTTAAACAAAGATGGTGTGGAATATAAGTAGACCTATTGGAATTGATTAGCCTTGCCTTCTTTCAAGCGGTTTAATTCGACATTCCTTATGTCCTATATTCAAGGATATTCCTATTGGAATTGAATTGAATTGCCTTGACTTCTTTCAAGCGGTTTAATTCGACAGTCCTTATAACAAAAAAAAACAAGTAACATCCCTGATCAAAATAATTGGGTATCTTATAGAATACTTTAAGAATACTTTATAGAATCTTTAAGATCATAAAGCGTAACAAATCTGCATAGCTATATAAACGTGGACTATATGCATGTGATTGCATCTACCTACTGTGGTGTAGCGGTTATCATACGTGTCTACAGACCACGAGGCCCCGGGTTCAAGCCTGGGGTGGGTAGACACGCCAGTGCACCACAACTGGTTATCAAAGGCCGTGGACATTGACTTGGTTGTCGATGTTATGTCTGTCCGTACGTCGTACCTGTGTTCTCGTCCGGGTCGTATTAAGCGTTTCGTGATAGCATTGCTACTATTATAACCGAATACGCAGGCGACGACCCCGTCATTGTAATTGTGTGTTCACTCGTCGCCATGTGATTGTTGTCTACTAAGTGTGGTGTAGCGGTTATCATACCTGTCTACAAACCACGAGGCCCTGGGTTCAAACCTGGGTTGGGTAGACACGCCGGTGCACCACAACTGGTTGTCAAAGGCCGTGGACATTGACTTGTTTGTCGATGTTATGTCTGTCCGTACGTCGTACCTGTGTTCTCGTCCGGGTCCTATTAAGCGTTTCGTGATAGCATTGTTACTATCATAACAAAATACGCAGGCGACGACCCCGTCATTGTAATTGTGTGCTCACTCGTCGTCGTCGCTTGGGATTGTAGTCTACTAACTGTGGTGTAGCGGTTATCATACACGTCTACAGACCACGAGGCCCTGGCTTCAAGCCTTGGTTGGGTAGACACGCCGGTACACCACAACTGGTTATCAAAGGCCGTGGACATTGACTTGGTTGTCGATGTTATGTCTGTCCGTACGTCGTACCTGTGTTCTCGTCCGGGTCGTATTAAGCGTTTCGTGATAGCATTGTTACTATTATAACTGAATACACAGGCGACGACCCCGTCATTGTAATTGTGTGTTTACTCGTCGTCGTCGCATGGGATTGTAAATAGTTTACACCAGGGCCATAATTTCCGCTGACAGGGGACACCCCCACACACACACACACACACACACACACATTTCTGTATAATTTAAAAATTAATTCAAATAATTTTTAAAAAATTAGTTCATTTGGCGGAAAATTGTACCCCACTTGGACAAGAGGCCATGTTCCCACACTTTCGATATGAGAATTACGGCCCTGGTTTACACCATCAGCAAATCGAGCAAATTGTGTTCGATGAGGACTGTTGTTTCTCCCCTTGCTATTATAGTTAGCATGCATGGGGAAATTATTAACATAGAATTAGTCACTTTTAATCGAAATTTCGAAATTTCCTTCGATTTTCTAGCAATGTCTTTCATTTTTGGGATATTTTCTTACATTTCTGAGAAGTTGTCTTCAATTTTCGTGATATTTTCGTAAAATTGCCTTCATTTTCATCAAATTTGCTTCAACTTCTTCGCAATTTTTTTCATTTTTGTGAAAGATTTTTCATTCAATATTTCTTCCAACTTTCGGAAAATGTCTTCATTTACTGGAAATTTTCTTCAACTTTCGGGAAATGTTGCTAATTCTCAACAATTTTACGAACCTCCCCCAAATAGTTTTTGGAACGTAATAAAAGACTCATACATTTTTTACTGACGTTTGTCTGTTTATTGAGTCAAATGATGAAATCTGGCCCTCATTTTCAAGTACTTTCCTACGCCCGGCGCTGCATGTAGCCATGGGCTAATAAAAGAAAAACCAAAGTAATATAAAGATATTAATTGTTACATTGGAGGTACAGATATCAATAGGCACGATCAGGGGGAGCAAGTGGGAACTTCCCCCCTCCCCCCACACACTTTTCCAAATGTATATCTTTTGTAGGGTCATTTTTTGTATCTTACTGAGCGCGATTTGGGGTTTCTTCTCCCCTTCCCCCACTTTTAACCCCCCCCCACACACACACACACTTTCCGCCTTTAGTCCTTTTTCATATTTAAAAAAAAAGATCGCCAACACATTTTTGGTAGATTTTTGCTCCAAGACCTTTGAGAGTGAAACCCTCTGTAACACTTAAACGTTACATACAAAAATCGAATGGTAAATGGCACCATCGATAACATCCAAAACGAGTGCAATATTTAATCAAAGCTGTTGTCCAAATGTGCCCCCAAATCGCCGGGCTACTACGTGCCTGTGTGACTGGAAAATGTGATAAAAAAGGGAGGGGATGGGGGAAGGGGGGTTTTAGAATAAAACGGAGGACTGGGTTTAAAAGCTTTCCTGAGATATGTCAGACGTGATGGGTATTTTGGGTGGGGTGGTACCAAACCTTCGGGTTTTCCAAAGTATATCAAATTTAAACAAGTTTTATCTGAGCAGCAATATCGTCTACGATGAAATTTGGATTTTTCATAATTACAAAGTTATGCAAATTGGTCAGCCTCCCGGTCAGCCTCCCGGTCAGCCTCCCGGTCAGCCTCCCGACCAGCCTCCCGATCAGCCTTCCGATCAGCCTCTCGATCAGCCTCCCGATCAGTTACAGCACCAGGATTATGATGTTGGGACAAGAGGGGCAACTTCCCCATCCGAACAAATTCCCATCAGTAAAAACAATAAAAGAAGACGATAACCAATGAAAGGAAATCGCAAAATACACAGATGTACTTTGCCTCCCTCTTTTCATAACTACAGTGAACTAGTAAACTGTTGATAACAATTACTTGTACATGGCTTTTTTTTTTTTTTTTTTCCCAAGAGAGACCTTTGCAACTTTTGTCACTGGCGCTTTGCCACTGTTAAAAAAAAAAAAAAAAATATTATGCCAAATTATAAAGATCACTTAATGTAGAATTCAGTTTACAGTGTTCACCTGACCATCCACTAAAACATGTGCACGTACAACCCCCAGACACATTTGGTGCAAACTTATTTCTGGATCTTTTCAAAGTTCCCGCGCATGCCATGATATCGCCTAAACAACGACCGTGACCATTACATTGATTTGTGCTGCACTGATTCGCCGCAGTTTGAACGGCAGCCGTGATTGGACCAAGGGCGTTGTTGATGTATGATTGGAGGTCCAGGCATGACTGACGAGTATTAGTGTCATTGTGGTCTCCCCAAAACACTACGCCGTCCAGACCCAATTCTGCTGATTGCAAGACGGTCATTCTGAGATCCTCCTGGAGAGAGAAAGAATAGAGACAGTAGAACTTGCACACTCCTGATGAAAGAAATAGTCAAATCCGTAATTCCCGGGAATTCCCCCCCCCCCTCTTTTCCTCCACACACACTTTCAGGTAGAATTTTTGAAATATAAATATTGTCTCACTTCGTTGAGAAACTCAAACAACCTGTTTCAATCCCCCCCCCCCCATCCCAACCCTTCCTCCCGCATCCCACCCCCTTCGTGAAGGTGAATAATAATGACTCGAGTTTGAAACACAACCAAAAAAAATCATGAAAATAATCATTTTTAAAAAATCATAAAAAAAAATTAGGCGCGGCCCAAGGGGGTGCCCTCATAGACCACATATGCCCTCCGCACCTAGTTTTTTTTTTTTTTTTGCTAAAAGTTCCCATTCTAATTGAAATCATGGTTGATATCTACATAAGTCTGGAGCTATAGTGTGAGAAGAATAACGTCTTTGAATTCTGTATCAAGCTTCATGCACAACAGACAAAAGTTAGTCACGACTGATGACCGTCTACTTTTCTCGGAAATTCCTGAATCCGCGCCTGAAAAGTGGGCATTTTTTCAGCTTTTTGAACTTTCAAACCTAATCAATCGGAGAAAATTTTTGATTTTGTGGTGTCATCTTGTGGTGTCATCTTTGGAAAAAAATCATCGATAAGAAAATCTATTATTTATAATCTTCTTCAACTTTAGCTTAGAGGCGCACAACGGACCCCTGACTACGAAAATTAAAATTTGATCCTATTCATTGGTATGTTAATATTAAAGATGTTATGGAAGGCAATCGCCCACAGCCTCAATCACCCCAAACACACACACACACACCACAAATCACACACACACACACCACAAATCACACACATACAACCTGACGCGTGCCTGTCAATGGGTGGTGACCAGTCCCGCATGCATGAGTCTTCGAGGCCTTCGTAACTCAGAATAACCTTTAACCCGCTATGAATGAAACACCATTTCAAAATCTTCAAATAAACCAAATATCAATAAAAATTAACCTATCAACATTCACCTTAGAATAATAGTAGATACTATGGGAGTAATTGAATCTAGTGTAAGCTAAAATTGGAAGGTTCGGTTTTCCAATCAGTTTCCTGACACGCAGCGCTTCGTTTATCTTTCCCTCAACAACTTGCTTCTGATATTTCTCAAAACCTCGCAGGTAGATAGAAGGATAGAGAACTGTACTTTCTTCAAACAACCACGTGATGTCATTGTTCGTGGCAACGATATCGGGATTACATTGTCCACTTTTCTTTAGTCTGTTATGACAGTACGGAAAATGGTAATATCCCCATTTTGCATTGGGTCTCATTTCTTTCGCCAACCTCAGTGTACTTTGAAAATATCCCTGCGCCGCTCCTTCAAATTCTGTTTTAGCTAAGATTTCGATAGTAGCATTATCCAGTTTTGGGTGATTTTTTCGCACCAAGTTTATTGAATTGTCCCGGTATATTTTCAAAGAGTCAAAGTTCTGCGCCCATTGAGGACGCCAACACTCCCAGTCAATGATACCGATTCCATCAAAATGTGGGTCCGGTATGACGTTGGAGATGTCTGCCGCCGCTTTTGCTAGATGAGCACTCAGGTTACCAAGCTGTGCGGAAAATGAAAACATAATCAATTATGATGATAGCGTCACACTTTGACGTAGACCGTCTGCTTCACAATCTATGGTGTCAAAACAATATATCCAATCGAGATGAAACACTTGTTTAATATGCAGTTGAGAATTGGGGGTAAAAGAACATGACATGGGCATGTTCTCTTACCCCGAATTTCCAACTGTGTATTAAACAAGTGTCCCATGTCATCCCGTTACCCCCCAATTCTCAACTTTACATTAAACAAGTGTTTCATTGCTATTGGATATAATATTGTGATCTAGAAATTGGAGAAATGGGTATGCATTGGGAATTTCTAGGTGTTCACCAATTTGTTTACGCCGTAAGCATTGTGTGAATCCCAGGGGCGGGGGTGCCAGAGGTTGGGGCTCGGGGAAAAGTTCAGCAGCCAAGCATCGGCTTCTTCAGGAATAATTGATTATATACTGAGAATTACTCGAAAATTATTTGTGCGTCAAGCACAAGCATGCGGCTAAATTGTCTTTCTCTTGTAATGTTGTAGTGTTTCTTTGTAAAGTGTTATTCTCTCCGTTTGGGGAAAAAAAGTTGTACATGAACACGTGACAAAACCAACAATTGTTTTGTTATTCTCGCAACAATTCTATCTGTTCGATTTGGAAATATTTCATGAATCCTGTAAATGTATGTTATGGTAGCAGTGGCGGATTTTGGTCATGGAGGCAAGAGACAGGCAATTTTATTTCATAGGGGGCAAAAGCCTACAAATCGGACAATATGTCTCTTTCTGGGGGAGGGGGAGGGGGGCAAGTGGAGGGCAAAGCGATCTCGTGGGGAAAAGTCTCCCGCATACCACCCGTAGCACCGCCACTGTGTGGCAGACTTATAGTTAATCCACTCTTGCTCCGTATTTTCATTTATCTGATACTGTTCAAGTTATTAGAGGTTCCCGCCTTTGATCTTTTAATACGTAATAGGAGGCTTTTATTACAATTGCGCGTATATACGGAAATGTAAGATAACCTTTCATGCTTCTAAACAGGAAAATGTATTTTCTTAAATCTTTTTCTAAGAACTTATCTTATGACCAATGATTTGGCAGCATAGGGGCCCAAAGATGCTGCAGCAATAATAAAATATGTATCTAAATTTGTATGTTTTTTTCTTGTTAGAAAGATACACTAAGCACAGTGTTCCTTCTCTTTCTATTACAAGTCTATTACATTATATGAATCATTACATAATGGTAACGTTGTGAGAAATGATTCCAGAACAAAGCTTTAAAATGTTTATATTTCATTTTCAGGAAATCTTATTAAAACACGACTGCCTAACGGTAACACATAATAAGAAGTCACCACTTTTCTTCTAATTTCTCGAAAAGCGCACGGTGAATTTTAAAAGCGCACGGTGAATTTTAAAAGCGCACGGTGAATTTTAAAAGCGCACGGTGAATTTTAAAAGGGCACGGTGAATTTTAAAAGCGCACGGTGAATTTTAGAAGCGCACGGTGAATTTTAAAAGCGCACTGTGAAAAGATATTTATATTGCCATTATTTCAAATCGTGAAGAAAAATTTGAAGCCTTAGCAGTGGTAGAGTTCCCCGCGCTCGAAATGAGTATAATTCTTACGTTATTCCTATACATACTTTGAATTTGGATAGATGCAAGCGTAACATGATTGCCCTTGGTTATACGACTTTGGTTATCAAGCCACATGACCTCACCCGCACTATCTGGCATTGTCAAACAGGTCGTGAAAGTATATTGACCTGTCAAAATGACCAAGTCCTTGCTCTTTCTAACAACCTGTGGAACGTCACAATTACATTTATCGTGAGTAAACTGTGATACAGTGCATGGACGCATGTACGTGAAAATTGCAGGGGCGGGAAGGGGACTCTCGAAGATGGCGCTTTCCATGTAAAAAACATGGTGAGAATTAATCATAATGCCCGTTAAAATGTTTCCCGTGTGGGGAAGGACGGAGGAGATTACTCCGTGTGGTGAAGGGCGAGGGCTGACCCGTGTGGTGAAGGGCGGCGGGGGTTCCCCGTGTGGTGTAGGGCGGGAGCTGACCCGTGTGGCAAAGGAAGTAGGAGGTTTTGCCCGTGTGGTGAAGGGCGGGCGAAGGTTCCCCCGTATAGTGAAGGGCAGGGGTTGACCCTTGTGGTGAAGGACGGAGGAGGTTGCCCCGTGTAGTAAAGGGCGAGGGGGGGGGGGGTGACCAGTGTGGTGAAGGGCGGGGGTTGACACTACCCAGTTCGGTACCCCCAACACACCCTATCCCTCAAATCACGATCACATCAAGACCCCCTACCCTCACCATATACATCATCCTATTTGGGGAAGCCACTAATTTGGGGAAGCCACTTATTTGGGGAAGCCACTTATTTGGGGAAGCCACTTATTTGGGTAAGCCACTTATTTGGGGAAGCCACTTATTTGGGGAAGCCACTTATTTGGGGAAGCCACTTATTTGGGGAAGCCACTTATTTGGGGAAGCCACTTATTTGGGGAAGCCACTTATTTGGGGAAGCCACTTATTTGGAAAAGCCACTTATTTAGCCCCTTTTGGGAAGCCACTTATCACCACTTATTTGGAAGCCACTTATTTGGAAGCCACTTATTTGAAACCACTTATTTGGGAAGCCACTTGTTGGAAGCCACCATTTGGGCCCACCATTTGGGAAGCCACTTATTTGGGAAGCCCATCTGTTGGGAAGCCACTTATTTGGGAAGCCCACCCATTGGAAGCCACTTATTTGGGAAGCCCTTATTTGGGAAGCCACTTATTTGGGAAGCCACTTATTTGGGAAGCCACTTATTTGGGGAAGCCACTTATTTGGGGAAGCCACTTATTTGGGGAAGCCACTTACTTGGGGAAGCCACTTACTTGAGGAAGCTACTTACTTGGGGAAGCCACTTACTCGGGGAAGCCACTTATTTGGGGAAGCCACTTACTTGGGGAAGCCACTTACTTGAGGAAGCCACTTAATTGGGGAAGCCACTTACTTGGGGAAGCCCGCCATTCTTCGGTAATCCTGATTTTTGACTATAATGTGGATAAAGTCCAAGTTGGCTATAGCCAAAAATCACGACGGCATCTCCTGTTTTATTAAGACCAGTATTCGCGATGATGTTGTATCGGTCCAGGTGAAGTGGAATCCCAAACTGGCCATCACAACTTGCGCTTGGCACATTCCAGTAGGCGTTAAAGACCGACTGCGGTGATTCTGTAGTGTTTCTCCATTGAATTGATTGAGTCAGCGTATTTTGTGAAAGTTCAGTATCACCACATACAAATGTAAATATTGTAAACAAGAAGAAAAACGTATCATATCTCGACATGGTTTCACGTCTTGTAGTTAACTTTATTTCGTTGTATCAGGGAGGTTCTACACGTTCTTGCAAAGTTGTCACATGCATATACATATGTGTTATGAAGAGGCAACTGCTTCCCTATTCATACACCCGCAATTTCACTTCCCTGCATACATGGATAAGGAGCTTACCAAAAAGAAAACGATTGTCACCTGGTAATAGATCAACTAAAACTGTTGTCACTTGACAGGTTGACTGAACAAGACATTGCTGTCCAAGTGTTTGTTCGTGATTAACAGGCTGAGTGACGTAAGGGGCCACCGGTTTTGTTAAGGCCATAATATGATAAACTGGAAAATGAAATAGTAGTAAGAGGAAACTATGCAAATCGGCAAATCGATATCAATAGTATGAGAAAATATTCATAATCCATGTGTGTTTATTGGATCAATATAGATCCTTTGTTTAGATGTCCTTGTGTTTGACAAAGAGAACCGATCGATATATCATTTCTGAACAAAATGCGTGGTCAAAGTGTGATAATGGGGTAAAATTATCTGTGAAGATGTTTGCGTGGCCAAAAATAGACCGATCGATACATCATTTTTGTACATAATGCGTGTTTTAATAATAGGGTGGTCAAAGTGTGATGATATAATAATGGGGGAAAAATTATCTGTGAAGATGTTTGCGTGGCAAATCGATATCAATAGTATGAGAAAAAAACCATTCATAATCCATGTGTGTTTATGGATCAATATAGATCCTTTCTTTAAATGTCCTTGATGTCTGTTACCATGGGATAAAGCATGAAAGACGAATATTAGATAATGGTATTGGTCCATTACATACGTAACAGAATTATGTCATTTTGAATCCATCCGATTGGTCACTTAATAGTGGTGTGATGACCATATATGGCAACAGTATTGAATGTCATTCAAGACTGAACATTCAAAAGCGGGCTGAAGATTTTGTTTTATCATTCATAGCATTCGTCCGCTACACTAACAACTACAACGTGTTATTACATATTGAGTTATAACGTGTTGACATTTCATGTTACACTTACTGTGGTGTATTACTACATTGTGTGCATACTGCGTGTTTGATTGCCATGACTCACTATAAGGAGAGAGGCCAACCGTCGTTTAGAAGAACAACAGGGGTCACGGTGGTGGACTATGAGCCTGATCCTAAAGTACGGGGTTGCGTCATTCATTAGTGTCTTGCTCAAATAAATTCTGCCACTGTAATTACTTTGGGATTTAAATATGGTATGTGTGTTTCAGGTTTTTTTTTTTTTTAAAGTTGATGGCTGGCAATAACATGTGAATTGATAAATTGGTTTATGAATTGCTTGAAATTATCCCAGGATGATGATATAGAATGCAGCAAAAAACTGCCTCAAATGACAGTGTTTGAGATCAATTGTTTCTCAAATGATGAATTTCAGACAAATTGTTTCTTCAATGAGGAGTTTTAGAAAAAAATGTCCTTCGAAATCATTTAGTTTTCAAAACATTTTCGCTTAAATTTTGCTCCCTGTGCAAAGTCAATGGGATTTGAAAATAAAATGTCGTTCTCAAATCGTACACGTTTAAAAAATATTGCCGCTCAAATTACACCGTTCAAAAAAACCGCCGCTCAAATCTTACCTATTTTTAAAACGTTGGTCTCAACATGGAGATACTATTCCCAAATAGTAGGCTCCGTGGTCCCAAACATGACAAGTAAACAATGTTTTCTCGAATGACGTGACTCAGTAAATTGTGACGATAGTATCCCGATATTATCGATAATCGTGACATGGCGATTTATCTATATCATTTGTACAGTTTAAACTCTTTGACAAATCTAAGCTTCTAATCAACAGATTATCAGGGTTTATTGTTTTGAAATGGGCGACAATGAGTACCATGATACCCCCCCTCACCTGACACACCCAGTCAGGAAAACCTATACACTTCGTTAAAAAGGACTCTGCGGAACAAGGTATTGGTCCATTACATGCGTAATAGAATTATGTCATTTTGTTTTGACCAATCAGAAGTTAGCATTGCAAATGAACAATACACCCGTTAAAAGGACTCTGCGGAACAATCGAGACTCTCTTGTGACGGCAATCCGATGACCAGAGGGAAAATCTCAGGGGCCGCTATACACGTAGTGGCCAATCCAAAGTTAGCATTAAGTATATGCAAATGAATAAAAGTCTCAGAGGTCAATATACAGACCCCGACCAATCCGATGACTCAGATGGATAAATCTCAGGGGCCGCTATACAAGTAGTGATTGGCTGGAAAATCTCAGAGGCCGCTATACAGGTAGGGATTGGCTGAAAAATCTCAGGGGCCGCTATACAGGTAATGACCAATCAGAAGCCAGCAAAGGATTCTATGGAACAGTCGATAATATCTTGTGACACAATCCGATGAGCTGAAAGATCTCAGGGGCCACTATACAGGTAGTAACCAAGGTCACTGGCCACTATACAGGTAGTGACCAAGGTCACTACCTGTATAGTTGCCTCTTACTACTTGAAATGTACCATATAAAACAGATGTTGGCATTCTTTATTGTATTGGGTGAATTACCGAAATAAAACTCCAAATGTCTCCACTTTTGGACCAAAAAAATCTCTAATTGTGGACCCGAAATCCTCTATTTTGGAACAAAATTTACAATTTTAGGACCACAAACAACTTAGGACCACAAATAAGATTCAACACATTTGAAACAAGATTCAACCATCTTCCGCCGCCTCTGCTGATATAAGGCAAGAAGCTTTTAGACTGTTAGAAAAGAGGTGTTAGCAAACATTCAATCTTAATTTTTGTCACAATTTTTTCAAAAGTTGTTTGATGTAATATCCATTGCTTCCCTTGCCCAAGTATTTGTCTTCTGCGCATGCGCAATCAAGTATAATGCCTGCAGCCGAATGGACAGCATCCAACTTTTGGAGTCACGGGAACCTGTCAATGGGAAAGTGAAAATCCTTTGCTTGCTTCCAAATGGCATATTGCACCACTGAATTGTAATCAGGAGACAACTCTCTCAGTGATAATGTAACGTAGGTCCGAGTGGGTGACATAAAGGCTTTAGTGTAACGATAAATACAGAAACGATGGCTATAAATTCCTTTGATATATATTCGGGATATGATTATAATGAAACAGATAAAACGGTCTTCATTTCAGCAATACACTACAGCAACTCTATTCTATAAGGTCATGATTACAACTGATCATATCTTCATTTTGGATACATATGATGGTGACAAAAGAACATGTCTCCATTCCTGGAAAAGTGACTCACAATCATGTGCACTGGTATTGACCACATAGAGACAAGACAAATGTCTTGGCTCCTCTCAATGTGATTATGGGGCAACACCCGAGAACTAAGAAGGTCATGGAGCAGTGAAACACTTGCAAGAAGTAGGACACAATATAATTACGGAATCAAGAAATAAAAGGTAATAATAATTATACACGTATGCTACAATAAAAAAAGGTATGGTTTTGATAAGTGAGAAAAGGTCATCCCTGAAATTGAATCAGTATTTACCCAATGGGGGTAGAACCTCTGTGGCAGAAGTTTTAATTAGGGGGTAAAAATATGTCACTGAGTTACATTAAGTTTTTCTTACTTTTGCGACAGATTCATTATTCCCAGACGTAGAAGAGGAGGAGGAGGGAGGGGGTATCGATATGCGGACGGGCTGCAATCCAATAGCCCCAGCTGATGACATCCGTGGTCATCATGCAGAAATGAAGTAATTTGATTGAAATATGGGAGGAAACTGACATTTGTTGAGCAAGATGAAATTATGGGGGCTAAGTATCTGAGCATTCTTCAGTATATACTCAAAAACAATTTTGGTATTGCCTTTTGTAATTAAGGGGCATAATTTAACTTTGGTGAAATATCCCAGCTCCCCTTCCAATTGGCTACCCCACTGGATTGTAATCATTAAGTGACTTAATGCATCTTTCGAACCTACAGGATCTGTTCGCCCTGACTACATCCTTCCAAGCATACAACAGACTGATGAACAGGTGAACCTTAACTTCTGCAACTTTGAGTGCGTAAACGAGAGCGGTGACCTGGAGGAGTTGCTGAACGTGAAGAGGCGGTTGTTGGACGAACATTAAGCCGGTCTGCGGCACGCTGCGGCTAGTGGTCAAGGCCAAGGGTGTGATGAAAAAATGGTCTTAAATTCAAGAACAGGATTACTAATTAGAAAAAGTAAGCTTTATTTTTCATGTTTTAAAAGTCTTTCGGATTCAATCGAGGGAACTTAAAGGAAAATATGGTTATCGATTTTTATTCAATTTGAATTAAAGTTCAATTTCAGTAGTCAAAAAAAAGATATTCAAAAGTTATCTTTTTTCTCCATGTTGTGATAATAACTGTTGTGGTGAGTCTGTCGTCTTCATCATGACTTTCCTCAAATTTTAATGTATTCCATGAAGAAGTTTTTCACAAATTTAATTTATTTACAATTGGTGGTATGTTATAATTACCTTTAAAGATTCTTCTTTCCTGACCAATTCGATGGTTTTTAAGTCACACATCGCAGGATAAAATATAAAAAGATTACATTAAAACTTTGAAGAATGTGGGAATGTGACGTAACAACTTGTCTGAATTCAGTCGTCTCTACACAAATGATACCAAACTTTAACCTTAGATTTCTCGGTAACAGGTTAACGGAATAAGATTTTTTAATGCTCAGTTCTTCACCATTTTTTTGTTTATTAAAGTCCTCTTTCATATAAGGTGCACTTACTAGACCACTGAACTAATCCTTTAAGGTCGGTTTAATATATTGCTTGGCTTTTTTTTACTATTTTTCTAATTTTTGCTGTTACCCATTTCCGCCCAGGAAAATTTCATGCATGATCTAATAAAATAGACAATTTTAAAGTTTGTAATAAGGATCGTTGCCCTTATGGTATTTTATAAATATCATTTCATCTTTTGGTAGTCTATAGAGCTACTAAGTCTTAATAAAATTGAAAAAATATATATATATAATCAATTTTGATTCAGTTTGAATTAACTGGTTATGAAATGTTTTACTTGAATAAATTTGAATATAATAATTCATCTTATGGTATAGGTCTTCATGAGTTTGATAATATGAGAAGTCAAGAAGTTCTAGAGCGCAAGAAACTTCTGCATGACAATACAGAAAGATCGGATGAAGTGGGGATGGGAGAATAGGGCGGTATACCTCTTTCCATTTCAGCTGGAATCCACCAATACATTACAAGATCACGTGCGAGAAGCTATCAAGGACAACCAATTTCTCGTCAGCCTGGGGTTCAGCAGCCTTGTGGTAAAGTTATTTGCTATAGACCATCTTCCAGGCCCCCAAAACGACACAATTTTATGATTCTTTCGGAAATCTTGTTTTTTTAATAACTGTCATTTCGAACAACAGATGAAAACAAACTGAGTAAGATTTTATCGGATTTTTTTGGCTGAAGTATATCTCATGGACAGTTGGGAAATTCCCCGACCACCCCCCTCCCCCCCACCCCCATCTCCTCTCCCCGCTCGCTCCAGCAAAAAAATATGGTAAAAAATGACTTATTTTGTCCGATTTATAGACCTTTGCGCCATAATAAAATTGCCCCTCTCTTGCCCCCATGACCAAAATCCTGGCACCGCCAATGCTCATGGGTTCAGGGAAAAGCCCAAAAGTACTGTAGTTTATCCTTTTCTGTGGGAAATTTAATCGTTTGTAGCCTATACAAAATCATTTATGATAAACCTCTAAAACAAAGCATGGTGATTATTGGATGAAAGCAAAACAACTCAGTAGTTTTTCTCTTAAAAAGTGGGATCGCTTAAGTATATGTCTTGAGGGTCAAGGGCAATAGCTCTCTTAAGCTGTATGGATTTATCCTTTTCTTTAAGATATATATATATATATATATATATATATATATATATATATATATATATATATATATATATATATATATATATATATATATATATATATATATATATATATATATATATATATATATATATATATATATATATATATAAATATATATATATATATATATATTACTTGAATGACTTATATATGACTTGACTTGCGAACAAATGACTTGTGACTTGACTAAACTTTAAGAAATTTGACTTGTCGACATTAACAATTTCCACGCACACACACACACACACACACACACACACACACACACAACAACAACAACAACAACAACAACAAAACCTGAAGAAATGAGGGAGTCATATACTAATAACTCGATTAGTATAACTTTCATTAAAAATTTTTTTATGCAATACAATACAGAACGCACATAGCCTAACTGCATTTGAAGGTATCAAAAGATGCAAAGGGAACTTATGAATGATATAAAAAAAAAAACAGCTTAGATGAAAGGTTAGATTATATTATTACTTTTGTGAGCGTGCAGGCGCTACCTACAACATTGAACATCCTGTTGGAACTATTCAGCGTTCTAAGAGGTACAGTATTTAATGTAGCTCTTAATTAATTTTTACTCTTTGGTTTAATTTTCCTGAAACTTTCTTCAGGTGGTAAATTATAATTACAAGATTCTGTTTACTACTTTCTTGACATATCCAGTGGTTTTTAAGCCCAAAATCTTAAATCATTTTACAAAATGAAACAGAATGTATAAAGACTTTTAGAAATCAGTGAGGATATGTTGTCACAACAATAGTCTGTTTTCACTTAGTCTTTTCTACACAAATGATAACAAATTTTAAATATGAATATCTCCTTTACGGAATAAGATTTGTGAATGCTTTCTTCACCATTTTGTATCTATTAAACTCCTCTTTCACTTGATATTAAATTTCCTGACCCTTGGAATAATCCTTTAGATGTACTACAGTTTGTATGTTGTATAAACAGTCACGGTGCAGCAACATGAAAGGGGATTGAAATGGAGGAAACGTTCCAGCCAGGTTCACACGATGGAAAATAGAAGTTACATTATTCAACCCATGGCTCCTTTTCGCTTTCTGAGTACAAACAATTCGAGTATATGTTTGTTTTTGTTTTTTTCGGGCGTGTGTACAGAATAATTTTTAAAGCACCACATTTGTTGATTTATTGTGCCGATGACGTTTTTTATATATAAATATTTGTCGTTTGTAAAGTGACACAAATAACAAGCGCCCAGATTTTCCCCCTCTTGTCTGCAACATATTTGTGTACCCCACACACACACACATATTTATAAGAAATTTGTTAGTCTATGTAGTTCACCATCTGACAGTGACTAATTCGTTTTTCGTCTTAATATTTTCATCTATGTTAATAATGTTTTACGTCATAGACTGATAGACGCTGTCCTAGCAGCTTAGAAGTCACAGATCACTGCAAACTACAAACGGATCTAATAATACCCAGAAGCAAATGCTTGGTTCCGTGCAGTCAAAGAAGTTTATCTTATATGAAAGAGGACTTTCAAATGACCATGCATTAATAGCTTTTTTAAATCTCAAATTTGCATATTTTATGCAAATTTTGTGATATAATACAGGGCAAACTTGGTAATTCTTTTAGTAAATCCTTTGTTTTCAATGTCTATCATTATCTGATAATTCTTTAAAGTAGTCTAGCAAATTCTGTATAAAAGTTTTAAAGTGTTTACAATGCATGCCCCAATACAATTCTAGCAGAAATAGACCTTCCCATTATTTCTATCGTGATTAAAATGTGGCGAAGTACAGTTTATTCCAAAACGATACTGATTGGCCTATCAATGTAAGTGTCCACCGTACCATTGTGTTTCGACCAATCAAAACACAGGATTTGAATTTCATTTCGTGCGTTAGAGACGACAACTGGCCTTTAAGATTGAGGGAGGAAATTTAAAGAATGACATGAAGATTTTGAGCTGTCTGCTACACATCACACATTTCGAGCTGTCTGCCACACATCACACATTTTGAGCTGTCTGCCACACATCACACATTTTGAGCTGTCTGCCACACATCACGTATTTTGCATGAATAAAACACTCTTTTCAAACTTCAAAATCGGCCCAGAGTTTTACACCTTTTCAACCAACATATAAATTGCTGCATGTCCACAGATCTATCAATATAATTCAATTTGTAATCCAGATGCTCTCCTTCTGACAGTCTGTAATCGTTGTGCACTATAATTTGTAATCTAGATGCTTTCCTTCTGACAGTCTGTAATCGTTGTGCACTATAATTTGTAATCCAGATGTTTTCCTTCTGACAGTCTGTAATCGTTGTGCACTATAATTTGTAATCCAGATGTTTTCCTTCTGTCAGTCTGTAATCGTTGTGCACTATAATTTGTAATCCAGATGTTTTCCTTCTGACAGTCTGTAATCGTTGTGCACTATAATTTGTAATCCAGATGTTTTCCTTCTGTCAGTCTGTAATCGTTGTGCACTATAATTTGTAATCCAGATGCTTTCCTTCTGACAGTCTGTAATCGTTGTGCACTATAATTTGTAATCCAGATGCTTTCCTTCTGACAGTCTGTAATCGTTGTACACTTTTAGACAATTGTATTGTATACCATAGCAGAAAGTCGCAGCGCTTTTGTTGAAAGTTTGCCTTGTGACTTGACTTGACTTGCAGAAAGTGACTTTTGACTTGACTTCACTTGCTCATAAATCGTGACTTGACTTGCTCGCAAATGACTTGTGACTTGACTTGACTTGCTCGCTAATGACTTGTAACTTAACTTGTTAACAAGTGACTGGTGACTTGACTTGCAAAAATATGACATGGTTAAAACTGGATGAAAACAGAATAATGGAGGCGCTGTAGCATACTTCAACACCCGCTTCTTATAATTGTGGTTAGTATATAAGTGTATAGGAATTAGGGAGTATGGTGAGCACTGAGCAGGAGGGTAGATTGCGCATATTTTGGAGCTTATAGGTGGCAAATTCACAACCAGACGACAAAGAGCACGGTGCTGTACGGGTGGGATCAATATTTGCTCGACGGCGGAAAGGGGGAGGGGAATCATTTGATTATAAATAATTAGCCATTGTGTCAATCAATATAAGGTGAGCATAGGCAGATAGACGGCTGTAAACGATTTTAGCTGGAGGAGCAAAACATGATTGGGGGAGGGGGGACGAAAATCATTTGATTAGAAATATTATTCAAGCATGTTTGTAATCTTTATTAGAAACAAATAAGGATTATAAAATTAAAAGAAATGGGAGGGGAAAGTTCACCTCTTGTTCTTTGAAGGTGAGGGGAAAACTGAAGTTATCGAACACAAGTGTGAAAATGACGGGTGTGGGAAGTTTTTTTTATCAAAAGGTGACTTCACACTCTATTTTTAGAGATCGGATTTAATTTTCTTAATTAATTAAATTATTTTCTAAATATATTCAGATGTAAAATAAGTAAAATAACCATTTGATATCCCGAATGAATAACAGCAGTATTGGTTCAAATTGTTCTTTTTACGGTTTGAATTAGGACGGTAACAGTTCCCACGTTCCAAGTTATCATTCTACTATTACACAGGGTCCTGATAACCTGGGGATTGGGTGGTGGGAGGGGAGGGAGGGTAGGGGGAGGGGCATGGGCTCCAATCGTTTTCAAAACAAGAATAACCTTGTGTCGGGCATGCTGTTGAGGCTTGGCTATTTTAGGCTTACTTGAAAAACAGTTTTCACATATTTAAACGATATTACTTTTTTTAAACTTTTATTACAGTAAGAGATGGAGTTGGAGAGTTGGAATCGGGTTGTTAGACAGAGACAGTGGTTAGATACAGAGTTGGAGTGCCAGAGAATTTTGTGTACCTTTTCCTAGTTCAATTTGGACTTCGGAACTTGGTGTCCTTCCTTTGGAGGAGAAGTAATGACTCGCTCCCATACGCAGTGGGGCAACTAGAGTCCTGGGGATCCGTAGGTGCCCTTTTGAAAGTTGTTGGGTGGACCAGTCTGGAATTAGAAGTGCCCTTTTGAAACTTATTTCAAATTATTTTATGTCATTCTTCAAGCTTGAAAACAAATAGATATCCACTTTATATTATTTTACCAGAGGCACCGACACCGAGGCCGTTGTAGGAGGCGGTATGCCCCTAATAATTTTCTAAGCAGCAATTTTCAAAAGAGGCCTTTTACTTGTTCGCCCGATGGATAATTGTCAACATTGGTGTCCTGGCTTCCTATCTTTGAATCCATAGGCGGAATTTACCTACCGAAAGTGTGGGAAAGTCAAAAGTGACAAGCAAAAACTGTGAACTAACAAGAGTGTCCCTTTTTAAAATGAAAAGTGCCCCTCAATTACTGTCAACAAACGCACGTGAACTTGATTTTCTGCTCTCTCCGCTTCTTAAAGTTCCTTCCGACATCTCCTGCGCTTTGAGTCCCATTTGATACCAAAGATATTGTTCAGGGCTAAACCCAAATCGATTTTCTCCAAGGCCTGTAAGGTTTACCCACCCTTCCGGGAATTCCCAGGTTTTTTTGCGCGTCTGCTAATCAAACTGGTCCTTTCTAACAATATATAGCCTACCCAATGTAGCTCCCTCCAACAAAAAGAGTCTTATACCCACCACCAACTTCAAACATATAATGAGCTACTATATCATTTATGTCTCTAGCATCACAACGATATTAAAGCTCCCTCTTGCATCCCCCCACCCCCAAAAATAAACATCAAACATGAATTTCTTTCCTAACAATCCCAGCCTACTCGAATTAACTACCCACCAACAAAAAACAGGCCTCCAAAAATATGTTGAGCTACCATCATTGATGTTCTAGTTTGGATGTAGAATACAGTTTTGATAGAAAATGTTTACAACATTTGCTTTGTAAAGTTTAAAGAAAGTTGCTTCTAGGAGGGTTATTGTTTTTTGGGGACTTTAATTTTCCAGACATTGATTGGAATCTTTGTACTGGTGGTCCACATGGTAAAGATTTTCTGGAAGTTTTATCCGACTGTTTTTTCACCCAGCATGTGTTGTTTCCCACGCGTGGTGGTAATTGTCTTGATTTGATTTTCAGTAGTGAAGAAAGTATGGTTAGAAATGTGCCAAGTAGTGGTAAGGTAGTGTGTAGTGATCATGACCTTATTAGTTTTGATCTGTATTGTTTCATAAAGGTTTCTCCAGCTGATTAATTGGTTTTAGATTTTAAGAATGCTGACTTTGCCACACTTCAGGATAATTTGTCATTCGATTAGACTTCTTTGCCATGTGACTTAGATCCTTCTATGAGATGTTTTACAAACTAACATTTTGGAGGGTGTAAATAGGTTTCGATTTACAATCCATCCCCGTTGAAGAAAGTATGTAGGCGTTATCGACCAGTGTGGATGTCTCAGGAGGGTTTGCGGGCTGTTCTGAAAAAGAAGAAGTTGTGGCGTTGTTATAAAAACAGTGGGTGTCCTGCGGAGCTTGCTAGGTATAAGGACCATGAAAAGTTTACTAAGGGTTTGATAAGAGATACTAAAGTGCTTTTGTCCAAAGAGGTTAAGATTAATCCTAAGTAAAAAAAAACAAAAAAAAACAAGGAGGTTGTTTGTCCCCTTAATTCAGAGTAATGATGGTGTTACTATCAATAGTGGTAAGGAAATGGCGGATGTTTTGAATGGCTACTTTGTGTCTGTTTTTACTGATGTTGTGGATCATCTTAGTGTGCACTCTCCAGTATCCATTAAAGATGTTGATTTTTCAGTTGATGTTGTGTTTAAGAAGTTGAAGGGTTTGATTTTAAATAAAGCACCCGGTCCAGATGGTATACATCTTGCTGTTTTACGTGAGTGTTCTGATGTTCTTTCTGTTCCCCCGAGTATTATCTTTTCAAAGTGCTTTGATGTTGGTGTTGTTCCTAGTGGTTGAAGAATTTCAAATGTCACTCCTATTTTCAAAAAGGGTGACCACAGTTTGTCCTGTAACTATAGACCAGTGAGTCTTACTAGTGTTGTGTACAAGGTCGTGGAGTCCATTATTAAGGATGTTGTACTAAATCATTTACTGGTCAATGGTTTGTTGAATTTGTCCCAGCTGTGTTCTTACCTAAGAAGTCTTGTGTTTCTAATTTAATGGAATTTTTTGATGATGTTACTAAACTAGTTGATTCTGGTCATAATAAGGATGCCATCTATTTAGATTTCCAAAAAACGTTTGATAAGGTTCCGTTAGGCAGGCTCATGATGAAAACAAGGGCGCTTGGTGTGGAGGGAAAGTGTGCCAGTTGGATACATTCTTGGTTAGTTGAAAGGTCACAAAGAGTTGTTATTAATGGTGAAGTATCTCCATGGAAGAAGGTTACAAGTGGTGTTCCTCGGGGATCTGAATTGGGTCCGCTTCTTCATTAATGATATTGACTTGGCTTCAGGATTTGGAAATTTGCTGATGACACTAAGCTGTACAGGATTGTTGATGATGCTGAAGGTTCTTCACTGTCTGACTGGTGCAAACTTATGTGGATAAGTTAGTTTCTTGGTCCCAAACTTGACAGATATTATTCAATGTTGATGCAAAGTTATTCATTTTGGTCAGAGCAATTTGGCTTTAGGTTACTGCATGAATGGTTCAAATCTTGGTTGTGTTGATCAAGAGAGGGATCTATAGGTGTTGTCATTACCAGTAATCTGGAGCCTTCTAAACAGTGTGCTTTAGGGCAAATAGGGTGCTTGGTTTGATCAGAAGAAATTGTTGTTTTCTAGAGAGGTTGTCCTTAATTTGTATAAGCAGTTAGTCAGGCCTCACCTTGAGTATGATATTCAGGCTTGGAGTCCCTTTTATGAGAAGGATACGTTCATTTTGGAGCAGGTTCAGCGAAGAGCCACTACACTTATTCCCGAAGTAAGGAATCTCTCTTACGGATCTAGGTTGCGAATTCTTGGTTTGACGTCGGTTTTTTCATGGGGCGGGCACAGAGAATAAGAGAGTGCGGGGAATGTGTTCTCTGTGCCACCCTTTTAGCGACGCTCCTCCGTGCCCACCCTTTTAGCGACGTCACTGGTGTGGGTTCGTTCACAGTGTGTGTATGTGTTGGGAAGGGTTGGAGGGGGGGGGGATAAATTTGACCAGGCTGAAAATCATTGTATACCCAGGGAAGTTACGGAAGGATACGTTTATTCTCCAATAGCATACACTCATGTCTGACGGTATATGCCCACTGATACTTATAGCGACAGATGGGCAATTTTGTCTAAAGGGGGAAGCAATTATGCATGCCTGTACTATTGAACAAAATATGTCACCGTTGGAGGGGGGGGGGGGGCTGACAATGGTGTGGGGAGAAATGCGGCATGCCCCCATATACGCCGCCACTGTATATGCTCCTTAAAGGATTAGTTCAGTGGTCAAGCATGTTTATCTTATATGAAAGAGGACTTCAAAAGAAACAAAACGGTGAATTAGAAAGCATTCAAAAATCTTATTTCTTAAATATTCAAGTTTAAAATTTTGTAACATTTGTGTAGAAACGACTACAATAAGACTAGTTGTGGTGTCATAGCCTGGCAGATTCCTCAAAGTCTTTATGTATTCTATTATATTTTGTCCTGCGATTTTGTGGCTGAAAAACCATGAGACATGTCAAAAAAGTACTAAAACTGAATTAAGGAACGACACCACCTGAAGAAGTTTGAGGAAAAATAATTTAATTAGTGAAAAAATTAAATAAATTTTCTTTAGATTACATAAAGACTTTGATAGATCTGAGGCTGTGACATCACATTTAGTCTGAATTCAGTCATTTCTATAGAACTCATACCAAACTTTAAACTTGAATATATGAAATCCAAATTCCATAGTTCAACAGAATGTTTACGCAGTCTACATATACTTCCTGTTCAGGCCCGTGCGAAGTACAAAATTCTCCTTCTTGTCTACAAGTGTCTCAACAACTTAGCCCCTTCATATCTGTCTGACTTACTCCATGTTAAAACATCCTCCTATGCCACTAGGTCTTCTGCCGCCCTCATTATTAATGTTCCCTTTACCCAAAAGAAATTGTTTGCTGACCGCTCGTTTAGAATTGCTGGACCAACACTCTGGAATGGCCTCCCTATTAATGTTAGAAATACCGCCACCCTCCCAATGTTTAAGAAGGCTTTGAAAAGCCCTTTATTTACTCAGTATTTTTCATAATTGTATTTTTACTCGTAGTTCACATATCTTTTTATGTTTATTTATGATTCTTTGTAGCACTTAAGTTGTTTAATTATATTATAGTTATTTTTGTAAAGCGCCATTGAGTGCATCGTTTTGCAGTAATGTGCGCTATATAAGTTTTCTTACTATAACCATAATCATAACCATATGAGTCCTTAACGGAATAAGATTTTGAAATGCTTTCTTTGCCATTTTGTTTCTTTTGAAGTCTTCTTTCATACAAGACGGACATGCTTGACCACTGCACTAATCCTTTAATTTTGATATCAAGAAATTTAATTCTATAATGTTAGGTATCAAAAATGATCTTAAATTTCTGATATCTAACGTATGATAATACAATTTCTGATATCTTGAATTTTTTCAAAACATCCAGATTTCACTGGCATCCAAAATTAACTTTTCTGATATCACGAATTAAGTTGAGGTGGTCCGGCGGTTCGACGTAATCGTGTACGGGCTCAGTACGGTTTTGCCAAGTTGAAGGAGACTTGAAACTTTATCATTACAGCTAGTCAATGAGATATTTGTTATGAATACTTGTGTCGCCCCAGCCAGTCAGCGAAAATTAATGGTACTCTCTACTGTCTAATACACAACATTTGTTAAGAAAAATAAGTTCTGTGTAGTATTTTTAGCAAAATTATGAAAAAACATGTTTTTCTTCCGTTGACTGCAATGATAACTGACTGTTTGTTTTCCCCTTTGACTAAAGTTCGAGATCGTCAAAAAAGCATTGTTACGTCGCCGTGCACCACAACATTCCCGGATGTCCGACCCCTCAATACTTATGAAAATTTATATATCAAAACAATATTTAAAACAAGTTTTAAAATAATTCAAGAGGATAGAGGTAGGCCTGTATCTTCTGATTACATTTGATTTAATTATGAAATTCGGGATTAAACTACGTTCCATTCGCTGATCACACTAACGTTATGCATCTAACACTTGTATTGCTAACTAGCTTTTTTTAAATATGTTTTACTCATACTTTTTACGCTCGGTTGGCGTTCATGTCCTCTTGAACTAGATGGATTATGCCGACTTAACCGATTCACATTCAGATTCAAATACCGTGTAAACGAAACCACGTGACCGACTTCGCCAATGTGCGTACGTCATCTAAAAACTAAAACTAGCGAGCTCCTGACTATTCACACAATTATAGGCTATCAATATCTATGCAGATGTAGGCCCTTAGTACTAAAAAGATAACATTCTTCAAAACGTGTGCGAAAATCATTTTGGACCAAGTTCTAAAAGATGTTTTGTGACCACATTTTCTGGATGCTTATTTTTTCTTCAAACTTTTGGTTCTTATAAGTTATATACCAAAGAGCTTTGCTCGTGCCATTCATCATATTTGTCGTCATAAAGCTGAAAAAAAAGTCCAAGTAGTATTTTACCTTTTAAACACAAATTCACAAAGATTTTAATGTAACAACAGCAGTCGTAATCTTCGTCGGAAAACGGCTTTGTTTCCAGCTTAATGCTTAATAATCCCGAGTGTGCGGAATACGTATATAAGAAATGAAGCAATGAGGTGGTATTTCAGTGCGCAGGAAGTGACTGACTGCGGCTTGCCATTACTAAGATTAAGAACCTTCCCCGTGAATTTGAAAGAATATTAATTCAATTCATCCGCGGCTCATTTTGTTCAAATGGTCATTATTTTATAAATGTGCCAGGAAAATATCGGGTCTCCGTGGCGCAATGGATTAGCGCGTTGGACTTCTAATTCAAAGGTTCCGGGTTCGAGTCCCGGCGGAGATGTTTTTTTATTTCTCTTTTCCTGATTCTACTTTTTTGTTAAATTTACAGACTTAGTCAGTTAGTGAAATTGGCGCCCTATTCCTCACATATTGTTAAATCTGAAATGATTTTGATGAATCGGACTGTCAGGTTAGCTTTTTATCTTGTTTGGCAGTTTGGGGAAACTCTTTTCAATTTTCGTGAAAACAATTTCCTTCATTTTCGTGAAATTTGTTTGTATTTTTGTAGAAATTTCCTTTATTTTCGAGAAAACTCTTTCATTTTTGTGAAACTTAAAAAGAAAAAAAAACTTTTTAACTTCCTTTATTTTCATGAAGCTTGCTTTGATTATCGGGACTCGCCTTCATTTTCTTGTTGGTTTTTTCATTTTAGGGATTAAATTTTTTTGAATCATTTGTGGAAAAATGTCTTCAATTTTCTGGAAATTTGCCAAATTCTACCAAAGCAGGGAAGGGGGAGGGGGTAGGGGATTCCCAATAATTTGCAGACCTGTAATGAAAATTAATATCGTATTTTCGCCTATGCATGGCACCGAAGTGTATATCTATATATATATATATATATATATATATATATATATATATATATATATATATATATATATATATATATATATATATATATATATATATATATATATATATATATATATATATATATATATATATATATATATATATATATATATATATATATATATATATATATATATATATATATATATATATATTCATGTATATATATATATATATATATATATATATATATCTATCTATCTATCTATACATATATATATATATATATATATATATATATATATATATATATATATATATATATATATATATATATATATATATATATATATATATATATATATATATATATATATATATGAATATCTCCTTAACGGAATAAGATTTTTGAATGGGTGTTTTCACTATTTGGTTTCTTTTGAAGTCCTCTTTCATATAAGATTAACACGCTTGACCTCTGAACTAATCATTTAAGTTAGGGATAATCTGTCCATATCTCGTAAGAATTGAGTTAAAATTGTACTAGTTTTGACGCCAAATTAGCTTCCAAAAAAAAGTGAAACATGTACGATTTTCGGTAAGGCAAAAAGCCTTTTAGAGGCAAAATTTGCTTTGGATCAATCACCGAGAATCTACTTTTTTCACGTTTTCTGTTGATGCGTTGTTGTATGCGTTGTTTTCGCGTTGTATGCGTTGTTGATGCGTTGTTGTCGTATCTATTTAAGGAAAAAAGCCAAACACAGAACGCATAAAAGAAGACCTGTCTAAACTTAAACTGCGATATTATTCTAAATTCAATAGTTCATGCATTAATGTTGATGAAAAATAGAATTTCTTTGAAAAGAAAATTAAACTGATTATTGATAAAAACACACCTCACAAATTCACCTCAACTAAACTAAATCCACCTTGGTGCACCCATACCCAACGCCGTCTCTGCAAGAAAAAACATAAACTGTTCAGAAAACTCAACAAATGCATGACTGGAATACATATAAAAGCTTAAGGAAATCTGTCCGTAAAAACATGAAGCTAGACATAACTTCATCTGTAATAAACTTAAAAATTCCCTTACTGAAAACCCTAAGGCATATCTCCATGGTCAGACCTTATGAACAACGGTACACTTTGTAGTGACAGTATGACTAAAGCTAACATTCTAAATAACCAGTTTTTCAGCATTTTCACAAAAGAAGATACCTCTCAAATCCCTGTAACTAAACCACTCACCACCAACAAAATAAACCAACTTATAATCACTCCAGAAGGAGTCAAAAAGCAACTGCAAAACCTAAAGCCAAACAAAGCCTCAGGTCTTGATCATATACCACCATGGTTCCTAAAACCACATGCCGAAGACCTTTATGAAATCCTAACTGATCTCTTCCAAACCTCTGTAGATAAGTATCCCAAACAAGTGAAAAGAAGCAAACATATGTAGCGTTTTTAAAAAAGGTGATAAACACGACCCAGCTAATTACCGTCTTACCTGCGTGTGTAGTAAAATCCTTCAATATAATCCACTCACATGTGATGAAATTTCTTGATGAGCATAATATCTTAACTGATCTCCAACATGGCTTTCGAGCAAAAAGATCAACTGAAACACAACTTCTCTTAACAATAAATGATATTTCTAAACAAATTGACTAAAACAGTACCATCTCTATGGCTATACTCGACCTCTCAAAAGCGTTGGATAAAGCCCCACACCAACGTCTGTTATCCAAACTTTCCGCGTATGGCATTGATGGAAATCCATTGGCCTGGTTTGCATCCTTCCTCAGCAACCGCATTCAGCGGGTTGTCTGTGATGGCGAAATCTCAAATCCTAGTTCTATCCGTGGTGTACCACAGGGTACCGTTTTAGGTCCTTTACTCTTCCTTTTATATGTCAATGACATCCCTGATGATATAAACAGCACGGCTAGACTGTTTGCAGATGATTGTCTTGCGTATAGAACAACTGATAAACCCTCTGGCCAACACATCCTCCAAGATGATGTAAATAAACTTGAACAATGGCAAAATAAATGGCAGATGAATTTCAACCCCTCTAAATGCTACATCCTCTCAATATCTCCTAGAAAATGCTATAAATCACCAGTTTATACGGTGCAACCAACCGCTAAAACATGTCAACTCCCACCCGTATCTAGGTGTTGAATTTGATAATAAACTCAGATGGGATAAACATATACACAACATCACCAACAAAGCAAAGTAAGGCTGTACATGGCCTATTAAGACGTAACCTCTCAAACTGTCCCACTGACGTTAAAACCACCGCAGAGTTCTAGTTAGGCCAGTACTTGAACAGTCAGCAGTTTGGGACCCCCATCACCAGTGCGATGTAAATAAGCTTGAATCAATTTAACGGAGAGCAGCCAGATTCTGTATGGCAGACTAAGTTATAAATCCAGTGTCACTAGCATGCTTCATAAATTAGATTGGCCCCTGCTACTGACAAGAAGAAGGAACACCCGTCTAAAAATGCTATATAAAATCAATAACAGTCTTGTCGCCATTGATAATGATAACCTGATTCCAAACGCAAGAATTAATACAAGAAATAACAATGATCTATAAAGAATGCTTATAAATACTCCTTCTTTCCTCAAACACTAAAAGATAGATCGGACATTGTACATGCACCAAGTCTTAACTTTCAAAGCTAAACTTGCTAAGCTTGTTAATTGATTTTGTTTCCTTTTTTTTTCTTATACTTTTGCTACGCTCGATTGGCATTCATGTCCTCTAGAAGGATTTTTGCCGACTTAACCTATTCAGATCCACATATGTACGATCTGATAGTTTTCGCTGCCCTTTCCAAAATATGGTTTGTTTAAAAAATTGCCGCCGGATGACGTCATTTTGCTTTTAGTGGTTGATTACGTTGCTAACTTGATTATGACGTCACGACACTTTAAACAACAATTTTTACGTGAGGTGCATTGAAGAAATCATGTGGGTAACGAAGGCAAATTTCCCGTGAAAATCCTTGAAATTTGTCTAGGTGAGTTCCGAAGTTTTCTATGTGAAATTTCAATTTTTTAATTAGGCTAGAACTTCGTTTTATTGATAAGATGAAGTACGCCTAGGCCTAGTGCCTAGGCTACATGAAAAGTTACAAGTTAGCCTAGGCCTACATTATAACTTAAATTAATTTAGGCTAGGTAGGCTAGGCCTAACGTTAGGACTAACGACGTTAACGTTAACATCGTTAGGCGTTACACCAAAACTTGAGCTACTCTAGGCTAGCTACTTAGTACTTAAGACTTAGTTAGAGTGTAGGCCTAGACCGCAGCCGATAAAATCTTAAACCAGGTGTCCTTTGTATGACAACATACTTACCCTAACCTAAACTAAACCTAACCTAGTCAAATGCCTGGTATTGACGTCGTATTAAAAAGACACCCGGTTAAAGTAGGCGTAGGCGTACCAATGCGGTAGGCGTACCAATGCAGTAGGCGTACCAATGCAGTAGGCGTACCAATGCAGTAGGCGTACCAATGCAGTAGGCGTACCAATGCAGTAGGCGTACCAATGCAGTAGGCGTACCAATGCAGTAGGCGTACCAATGCAGTAGGCGTACCAATGCAGTAGGCGTACCAATGCAGTAGGCGTACCAATGCAGTAGGCGTACCAATGCGGTAGGCGTACCAATGCGGTAGGCGTACCAATGCGGTAGGCGTACCAATGCGGTAGGCGTACCAATGCGGTAGGCGTACCAATGCGGTAGGCGTACCAATGCGGTAGGCGTACCAATGCAGTAGGCGTGCCAATGCGGTAGGCGTGCCAATGCGGTAGGCGTACCAATGCGTAGGCGTACCAATGCGGTAGGCGTGCCAATGCGTAGGCGTGCCAATGCGGTAGGCGTGCCAATGCGGTAGGCGTGCCAATGCGTAGGCGTGCCAATGCGTAGGCGTGCCAATGCGTAGGCGTGCCAATGCGGTAGGCGTGCCAATGCGTAGGCGTGCCAATGCGGTAGGCGTGCCAATGCGGTAGGCGTACCAACGCGGTAGGCGTACCAATGCGTAGGCGCCAATGCGGTAGGCGTACCAATGCGGTAGGCGTGCCAATGCGGTAGGCGTGCCAACGCGTAGGCGTACCAATCGCGTAGGCGTACCAATGCGGTAGGCGTACCAATGCGGTAGGCGTGCCAATGCGTAGGCGTGCCAATGCGTAGGCGTGCCAATGCGTAGGCGTACCAATGCGGTAGGCGTACCAATGCGGTAGGCGTGCCAATGCGTAGGCGTACCAATGCGTAGGCGTGCCAATGCGTAGGCGTGCCAATGCGTAGGCGTACCAATGCGGTAGGCGTACCAATGCGGTAGGCGTACCAATGCGGTAGGCGTACCAATGCGGTAGGCGTACCAATGCGGTAGGCGTACCAATGCAGTAGGCGTACCAATGCAGTAGGCGTACCAATGCAGAAAAAAAAAAAATGAAATTTCGTCAAGGTGTACATGTACCACGAAATGTGTACCAGTTGAGTGTATATTTTACACACAATTTTCTGCAATTCATCTCATTTTTATACATATACTCTTAAGCCTTTTACAAATATATTGAACAAAACATCTTGAATAAACTCTTTGACAATAGGTCTAGATGCAATGATACCCGTCGGCCAGTCGGCTATTAAATAAAATCTGTTTTAAGATTGAATCTTTTTCTATCGTTTTTGTATGTACCAGTTGCAATAGAAAAATAACAAATTGCGTATTTATACGTCGCAAGCGCAGTCAAGTAGTTACGAGAAGACAATATGCTAAACTGGTACCGGAATTTTGCAAGTGATAATGGTTGCGAAAACATGGAAAAACAATATTTATCATGCAAACTTTGTTTTTTTTGCAACTTTACAATAATTACCATACATTATTTTACCTGCGAAGCTTGACCATATTTTTGAGAATTTTTAATTTTTGGCTTTTCCGATCAAAACAGAAAAATAGTAGTATGATTTTTTTACAGAATTAACTGTCTCGAATGGTGTAGGCTCGAAATCAAAAGGTAAAAATGTTTCTTTTACTCGTGAACGGAAACATATTTTGAAGTTATAATTCAGCTCAAATTCGTGATTTTGTGTTTTAAGAGTAAAAACAAATGGTAAGATTTTAGCAATAAATTACTAGAAATAAACGAATAAACAAATTCGAAAATACGCAGAATTGGTACATGTGCTGAATTGGTACACCTACTGTAAACCTGTGTGACTTAGGCCTAGCCTAGTTCCATGAAAGTTTTAATGTTAAATAGCTCTTCTCCTTTAACCTCCCGATTTATTAGGCTAATACGTTTCACTCATCAAGAGGCTCATAACTCTAAAAACGGTTTACCACTAGGATTTTATCAAATAGTGAAAAGCAGAAACTAGTCTAGGCCTACATCATGTTGTTTGTAACTTTGTAAGGTAAAGATTGTAACTTTGTACTTGTAAGTTGTAGAGACAACTCAGAAAGAACACAACTTCACACCAGGGTAGTGTACGCTCTACTGACTTTTTTGGGCAATTTTAGAAAATGTGAGGAAGGGGGGGGGGGGTGGGGTCGGCTGGTGACATACCACTTGTACTTGTTTGTAGTTGTACCCATCCCCAATCCCAATCCCAGAGTGCTGACCCACCCACCCACACCCAATCCCAATCCCGGTGATTTTACTCACCTCCAATTCCAATGCTAATTGTGGTGATTTTACTCACCTCCAATCCTGGTGATTTTACCCACCCACCCCTAATCCCAAGCCCAGTGATTTTACCCACCCACCCCTAATCCCAATCTCGGTGATTTTACCCACCCACCCCTAAATCCCCATCTCGGTGATTTTACCCACCCACCCCTAATCCCAATCCCGGTGATTTTACCCACCCACCCCTAACCCCAATCCCAGTGATTTTACCCACCCACCCCTAATCCCAAATCCGGTGATTTTACCCACCCACCCCTAATCCCAATCCCGGTGATTTTACCCACCCACCCCTAATCCCAATCCCAGTGGTTTTACCCACCCACCCCTAATCCCAATCCCGGTGGTTTTACCCACCCACCCCTAATCCCAATCCCGGTGGTTTTACCCACCCACCCCTAATCCCAATCACAGTGATTTTACCCACCACCCCCAATTCCAATCCCGGTTATTTTACCCACCTACCCCCAATCCCAATGCTAGTGATTTTGTCCAACCACCCATCCCTAATCCCTGTCACGAACCCCCCCCCCTCCCTCTTTAATATTTTCTGGAATTGCCCATTATATGTAACATGTAACATATCCCCGCTAGTGTAGAATACAGCTTTCTTATCATTAACTATAAGATGATCCGGATTAAGCCTTGGCAGTGGCTTTCCCATCTACCCAGTATGCACACAGTAGTTGATAGCATGGTAATTGATATACATGTAGGCCTATCCTACAACTCGACTAAGGCCCGTTAAATACCATGTTCCAGGCCTTTTACTTCCCCACTGATCTGTTTTTTGCTTGTTGGCTGACGTTCACTGATTGCTGTCATTTCCGATTTATGGCCTGATGGAGTTATTCAAGTCCTATGCAGCGATGTTATACATTTCATTCTAATTAAGTTACGCTGCTCCACGACATTTTTCGCACTGAAGCTCTTTTACAAATTACCTGTCTGTGCGTGTTCAAATTTGCACTCAAACAATTCCCCAACTTCTTTTCTACGTTCCAGCGAGTAGGCAAAATCAGATGATTCTTGGCACACTTTCTCTGTCCATTCTTTTCACTCTACAGCATTAAGTTTGTATTGAAGATGTCAAAGTTCAAAAATGATATTCATGTGACTTCCGCCTGATAATAATTGCAATGGCGTTTGCAGTTTCTACGAGGTGTCCATTTCAAATTTTCATCAGATCATGGATTTACAAGTAGAAGTATAATTTTAGTATTCAAAGAACTGCAACTACCTATCGTTCACTTTTGTTAAAAAAGCTCTAAAACAGAAAAAAGTTTGAATAATTATTTGCTGGTTTTGAAGAAAACACAAGGATTGGGGGATTTTGTGTACTTATTAGCCTATTTGCATAGCAATGAAAATATGTGTATGTGTGGTATCTCTCTATAAGCCCATTCTCTATACTAGCTTTGAATAGTCGAGCATACCGTCTGTCCAACAGTTCTCTTTGGATATTCTTATACCTATAAGTCTAAATAATTCACTTTAAAACTTTTCCTAAATCTTGACCTATTAATTGATAAAGTTCTCCGATTCGATGTTTTGGTCGCCATCTTTCTTAGTCACCTCACGTTAGGTATCAAGTATTCAAATGTCCCCAAATAAGTTTCAGGATGTTCCACTAAACTGCAGGTTGATATTTTGCTGACAAAATGTTCATATGATTTTAATAAATAGTTGTATAAAAACTGTGGGGAAAACAAAAAGATAAAACATCACGAAATGTTGGGATTATATAATTGTACTTTATAAGTATTATCTTAATTTTTTTCCTTAAATAATAAAAAACATATTACCCCTGCTAAAAATATTATAGCCCCGATAGCAGTGTTTTGAACTTTGACCGTACTTTGGAGAGCTCGTCATATGATTTTGATGGAAAGAAAAGTAGTCCAGTAAGTATTTCGATAAAAGTAACTAAAATTACCGTAAAAACAGTTTTTGAAGACATGGAAGGGCTTCAAACATCATGAATAAGCATTGCATTGTGGGTGAAAAAACAAAAGGTAAAATGGTTTTGTTTTCGCAAAGATCTTAAAAGTGAGATTTTCCTATGTTTTAAACACAAGGCTTGAAACAGTACAGCAGGTTGCTACTTGGTGGGTTGATGGAGGATGATGTAAAGTTTTGTCTCTGAAAAGTTGTGACATGTTGCTCATGTGACATGAGGTCAAAGAAGGCAAATTTTGCACTGCATTTCGTTGGAAAAATGTAAGTGCTAAATTGTATTGATCCTCGAGGGGTTAAGAGTTTGTTACTTGGTGGGTTGGTTCAGGGTGATGCAAGGTCATGTCCCACACATAATGGGATATGTCATTTGAAGGTCAGAGGTCAAATAATTGATTTAAAAATGGTAAATTTTGTGTTGCGCTTCCTGGGATAACCGCAAGTGATATTAAGTTTGTACTTGGTGGGTTGATGGGAGGTGATGTATGATTGTCATTAATGTCCTTCTTGTCATTCGTTTTAGTTTCAACCCAAAATGTACGTGGAAGATAATTTTTAGACTCAAAAAATGTGCACCTATGTCTAGAAAATGTGTGCTAAGATCTTGAATATGTGCACCAATGTATAGAAAATGTGCACCAATAATCATCTATTTGATGATAGTGGAAATGATACAAAATTATTTAACAAAAAGCTGAAGTTGCAAATATGGAGAAGTTTTCCTGTGTTTAGGCTATCAAGAACTTGACTTTTCTCTATTTAATAAAGAAAAACTAACTTTGTATTGAAAGATGTGTACAAAGCACACACCTACAAATATGCACTTGTCAATTGTGTGACTCTCCCTACACCCTTTAAATGAGGTAGTTAATTTACAGAGAAATATATATAAATTGGAGGGGACCCATGAATCACACCGTAGGATTAGTGTACCAGTTGCTATTTGATTTTATTAGAAACTTTTCCTTATCTCAAGAGAAGTCTTCTTACCGTTGCCTATATGTTTACCTCTCCATTAACCCACGTCTACCATTTCCCCCATTACCCAGCCATGTGTTACCTCTCCATTAACCCATGTCTACCATTCCCCCCCATTACCCAGCCATGTGTTACCTCTCCATTAACCCATGTCCACCATTTCCCCCATTACCCAGCCATGTGTTACCTCTCCATTAACCCATGTCTACCCTTTCCCCCATTACCCAGCCATGTGTTACCTCTCCATTAACCCATGTCTACCTTTTCCCCCATTACCCAGCCATGTGTAAACTCTCCATTAACCCATGTCTACCATTTCCCCCCATTACCCAGCCACAAAATGAGATATTCCACTTTTACAGCCTTATTTCTTGTCATTTTTGCAGGTTTTCACAATAAGATCATCATGTGGTGGTACCTCTTCCCGCACAGTATGTACCATCTGATTCGATGGTTTCCCAAAAGTAACCGTGTCAAAATGTAAGTATTTTTGTCAATGAATAGGACACAGATTTTGATTGTATAAAATACCTCACTTAGTTACTTGCTAGAAATGTTACAAAAATCAATGGACAGGTAGCAACAAGTTGAGCTTCTTAAAGGATTAGTTCAGGGGTCAAGCAAGTCCATCTGATATGAAAGAGGACTTCAAACAAAACAAAATGGGGAAGAAAGCGTTCAAGGATTAGTTCAGGGGTCAAGCAAGTGTATCTGATATGAAAGAGGACTTCAAGAAAGCGTTCAAGGATTAGTTCAGGGGTCAAGCAAGTGTATCTGATATGAAAGAGGACTTCAAAAGAAACAAAAGGTTGAAGAAAGCATTCAAAGGATTAGTTCAGGGGTCAAGCTAGTGTATCTGATATGAAAGAGGACTTCAAAAGAAACAAAATGGGGAAGAAAGCATTCAAGGATTAGTTCAGGGGTCAAGCAAGTGTATCTGATATGAAAGAGGACTTCAAGAAAGCGTTCAAGGATTAGTTCAGGGGTCAAGCAAGTGTATCTGATATGAAAGAGGACTTCAAAAGAAACAAAATGGGGAAGAAAGTGTTCAAGAATTAGTTCAGGGGTCAAGCAAGTGTATCTGATATGAAAGAGGACTTCAAGAAAGCGTTCAAGGATTAGTTCAGGGGTCAAGCAAGTGTATCTGATATGAAAGAGGACTTCAAAAGAAACAAAATGGGGAAGAAAGTGTTCAAGAATTAGTTCAGGGGTCAAGCAAGTGTATCTGATATGAAAGAGGACTTCAAGAAAGCATTCAAGGATTAGTTCAGGGGTCAAGCAAGTGTATCTGATGTGAAAGAGGACTTCAAAAGAAACAAAATGGTGATGACTGCATTAAAGGATTATTTCAGGGGTCAAGCTAGTGTATCTGATGTGAAAGAGGACTTCAAAAGAAACAAAATGGGGAAGAAAGCATTCAAGGATTAGTTCAGGGGTCAAGCAAGTGTATCTGATATGAAAGAGGACTTCAAGAAAGCGTTCAAGGATTAGTTCAGGGGTCAAGCAAGTGTATCTGATATGAAAGAGGACTTCAAAAGAAACAAAATGGGGAAGAAAGTGTTCAAGAATTAGTTCAGGGGTCAAGCAAGTGTATCTGATATGAAAGAGGACTTCAAAAGAAACAAAATGGTGAAGAAAGCATTCAAAGGATTAGTTCAGGGGTCAAGCTAGTGTATCTGATTTGAAAGAGGACTTCAAAAGAAACAAAATGGTGATGACTGCATTAAAGGATTATTTCAGGGGTCAAGCAAGTCCATCTGATGTGAAAGAGGACTTCAAAAGAAACAAAAGTGTGAAGGAAGCATTCAAAGGATTAGTTCAGGGGTCAAGCAAGTGTATCTGATGTGAAAGAGGACTTCAAAAGAAACAAAATGGTGATGACTGCATTAAAGGATTATTTCAGGGGTCAAGCTAGTGTATCTGATATGAAAGAGGACTTCAAAAGAAACAAAATGGGGAAGAAAGCATTCAAAGGATTAGTTCAGGGGTCAAGCTAGTGTATCTGATGTGAAAGAGGACTTCAAAAGAAACAAAATGGTGATGACTGCATTAAAGGATTATTTCAGGGGTCAAGCTAGTGTATCTGATATGAAAGAGGACTTCAAAAGAAACAAAATGGGGAAGAAAGCATTCAAAGGATTAGTTCAGGGGTCAAGCTAGTGTATCTGATGTGAAAGAGGACTTCAAAGAAACAAAATGGTGATGACTGCATTAAAGGATTATTATTTCAGGGGTCAAGCTAGTGTATCTGATATGAAAGAGGACTTCAAAAGAAACAAAATGGGGAAGAAAGCATTCAAGGATTAGTTCAGGGGTCAAGCAAGTGTATCTGATGTGAAAGAGGACTTCAAAAGAAACAAAATGGTGAAGAAAGCATTCAAAGGATTATTTCAGGGGTCAAGCAAGTGTATCTGATGTGAAAGAGGACTTCAAACGAAACAAAATGGTGAAGAAAGCATTCAAGGATTAGTTCAGGGTCAAGCAAGTGTATCTGATGTGAAAGATGACTTCAAAAGAAACTAAATGGTGAAGAAAGCATTCAAGAATTAGTTCAGGGGTCAAGCAAGTCCATCTGATATGAAAGAGGACTTCAAAAGAAACAAAAGTGTGAAGGAAGCATTCAAGGATTAGTTCAGGGGTCAAGCAAGTGTATCTGATATGAAAGAGGACTTCAAAAGAGACAAAATGGTGAAGAAAGCATTCAAGGATTAGTTAAGTGGTCAAGCAAGTGTATCTGATATGAAAGAGGACTTCAAAAGAAACAAAAGTGTGAAGGAAGCATTCAAGGATTAGTTCAGGGTCAAGCAAGTGTATCTGATGTGAAAGATGACTTCAAAAGAAACTAAATGGTGAAGAAAGCATTCAAGAATTAGTTCAGGGGTCAAGCAAGTCCATCTGATATGAAAGAGGACTTCAAAAGAAACAAAATGGTGAAGAAAGCATTCAAAGGATTAGTTCAGGGGTCAAGCTAGTGTATCTGATGTGAAAGAGGACTTCAAAAGAAACAAAAGTGTGAAGGAAGCATTCAAAGGATTAGTTCAGGGGTCAAGCAAGTGTATCTGATGTGAAAGAGGACTTCAAAAGAAACAAAATGGTGATGACTGCATTAAAGGATTATTTCAGGGGTCAAGCTAGTGTATCTGATGTGAAAGAGGACTTCAAAAGAAACAAAATGGGAAAGAAAGCATTCAAAGGATTAGTTCAGGGGTCAAGCAAGTGTATCTGATGTGAAAGAGGACTTCAAAAGAAACAAAATGGTGATGACTGCATTAAAGGATTATTTCAGGGGTCAAGCTAGTGTATCTGATGTGAAAGAGGACTTCAAAAGAAACAAAAGTGTGAAGGAAGCATTCAAAGGATTAGTTCAGGGGTCAAGCAAGTGTATCTGATGTGAAAGAGGACTTCAAAAGAAACAAAATGGTGATGACTGCATTAAAGGATTAGTTCAGGGGTCAAGCAAGTGTATCTGATGTGAAAGAGGACTTCAAAAGAAACAAAATGGTGATGACTGCATTAAAGGATTATTAGTTCAGGGGTCAAGCAAGTGTATCTGATGTGAAAGAGGACTTCAAAGAAACAAAATGGTGATGACTGCATTAAAGGATTATTAGTTCAGGGGTCAAGCAAGTGTATCTGATGTGAAAGAGGACTTCAAAAGAAACAAAATGGTGATGACTGCATTAAAGGATTATTAGTTCAGGGTCAAGCAAGTGTATCTGATGTGAAAGAGGACTTCAAAGAAACAAAATGGTGATGACTGCATTAAAGGATTATTAGTTCAGGGGTCAAGCAAGTGTATCTGATGTGAAAGAGGACTTCAAAGAAACAAAATGGTGATGACTGCATTAAATGATTATTAGTTCAGGGGTCAAACAAGTGTATCTGATGTGAAAGAGGACTTCAAAGAAACAAAATGGTGATGACTGCATTAAAGGATTATTAGTTCAGGGGTCAAGCAAGTGTATCTGATGTGAAAGAGGACTTCAAAGAAACAAAATGGTGATGACTGCATTAAAGGATTATTAGTTCAGGGGTCAAGCAAGTGTATCTGATGTGAAAGAGGACTTCAAAGAAACAAAATGGTGATGACTGCATTAAAGGATTATTAGTTCAGGGTCAAGCAAGTCCATCTGATGTGAAAGAGGACTTCAAAGAAACAAAATGGTGATGACTGCATTAAAGGATTATTAGTTCAGGGGTCAAGCAAGTGTATCTGATGTGAAAGAGGACTTCAAAAGAAACAAAATGGTGATGACTGCATTAAAGGATTATTAGTTCAGGGGTCAAGCAAGTGTATCTGATGTGAAAGAGGACTTCAAAGAAACAAAATGGTGATGATTGCATTAAAGGATTATTAGTTCAGGGGTCAAGCAAGTGTATCTGATGTGAAAGAGGACTTCAAAGAAACAAAATGGGGAAGAAAGCATTCAAGGATTAGTTCAGGGGTCAAGCAAGTGTATCTGATGTGAAAGAGGACTTCAAAGAAACAAAATGGTGATGACTGCATTAAAGGATTATTATTTCAGGGGTCAAGCAAGTGTATCTGATGTGAAAGAGGACTTCAAAAGAAACAAAATGGTGATGACTGCATTAAAGGATTATTAGTTCAGGGGTCAAGCAAGTGTATCTGATGTGAAAGAGGACTTCAAAGAAACAAAATGGTGATGACTGCATTAAAGGATTATTAGTTCAGGGGTCAAGCAAGTGTATCTGATGTGAAAGAGGACTTCAAAGAAACAAAATGGTGATGACTGCATTAAAGGATTATTAGTTCAGGGGTCAAGCAAGTGTATCTGATGTGAAAGAGGACTTCAAAGAAACAAAATGGTGATGACTGCATTAAAGGAATATTAGTTCAGGGGTCAAGCAAGTGTATCTGATGTGAAAGAGGACTTCAAAGAAACAAAATGGGGAAGAAAGCATTCAAGGATTAGTTCAGGGGTCAAGCAAGTGTATCTGATGTGAAAGAGGACTTCAAAGAAACAAAATGGTGATGACTGCATTAAAGGATTATTAGTTCAGGGGTCAAGCAAGTGCATCTGATATGAAAGAGGACTTCAAAAGAAACAAAATGGGGAAGAAAGCATTCAAAACTTGTTCTCTTAAGAGGATATCTAAGTTTAAAGTTTGGTATCATTTTTATACATTTTCTTTGAAAGGCATTAACAAGTGTTAAGAATGTGATAATAAGGGCATTGACCTTTTATAGTAGACTTTCTACAACAGTCATTTCTACACAGATAAGACAGAGTTTTAAACTTGAATATTTCCTTAAGAGAGTTGAATTTTTGCATGCTTTTTGCACGACTTTGGTTCTTTCATATAAGATGGACATGCTTGACCACTGAACTAATCCATTAATTGGAAGAAAATATGCTGTAAACCATGAAAATAGAAAAACATTTTATCATAATTGGTTAAAAATTGACCATGTTGATTTTGAATTTTATGGCTTTTTGATATAATTGCTATCAAAAGTGTACATTATTTGTCAAGTGTTGTACATGGGCCAAAGTTCTTAGTTACAAAGTAAACTATTACCATAATAAAATGTGTCCACTTTTTGTACATATGTGACATCACAAAGAGAAAAGCTATGAATTTATGTTAACTTAACCCTCATTCTACCACGTGGCGATATAATCGCCATTATGGGTGCCCCATCTTTGACTCCGCCTCCCAAGTTTATTTAAAAAAAAGTGCTGGCATAGTAAGGGTTAATGAACCCGCGGCAAGTGTGCCAACTCGAAAATATATGCAGCATCATCCCGGTGGGCAGCCCAGCGGTCACTGAAGCAGAACGAGCTCGACTCTGCTGCTTGGAAGACAGAGGGACCCTTCAATAATCAGCCCTTATTTAACCCTTACTCTACCACGTGACGATATTATCGTAGTTTTGGGTGCCCCATCTTTGACCCTGCCTCCCGAGTGCATTTTCAAAAAAGTGCTGGTAGAGTAAGGGTCAAATTTTATAATTTGATTCAACATTCTTTAAATGGGAACAGTAGAATATGACTTACAATAAAGATTTTGATACTGTACAAATGCAACTTTTTCATACACGAAAAACAAACAAAAAAATCTTCAAACTTCGTATTAGCCATACTGTAACTTGTAAAGGACAGGTGCCTTTTTAGTAGTGTAAATACTTTTCTTTTACAGAATTTAAAACTCCTTCTGAAGAATATAAAATATTGACTTGTCTATACATAATGTACACCTTCATAAATTCCCTTACCTGGCTCTGCAAAGTTGGAATTAATTATGAAATTTCCCGTGGTCTGAATAAAGTTGTTGAAAACCTTCCCACGAAAAATTGTTACAGAAATGATATTAATGTAATGAATACATCTTTATATACTTCCCTCTTTTGTAATAAATGTACTTTTTATTGCACAATTACATTAGAGCACACATTTACCACATGTGTATTCAAACCATCTTTAACAAAAATTACCATTACCACATAGGATGTTTGCTCCATTTAGTTATGCAGATTTTGTTGCTAGGCAAATTCATGCAGTGATTGGTTGAAAAAGCTGTTAATTATCTAAGTGAGGTTATTTGTTAAGCTACACAAAGTACTCATTTTTCTTTTGTACTCTTTTAACCTACACAGCCGAGTCTTCATCATCTTATTGTCCTTTGCGTTTCTACTACCTCAGCTGTATGTCCTTGCATTGTAAGTACTAGAACCATAACTATGCGTTCTATTTATATGGAGTTGGAATTCATTTAAAAATTTCCTACGGCTCTGAATAAAGGTGTCAAAACTCTTTTCACGAAAAATCACGACAGAAATAATATTAATGTAGTGGATACATCTTTATATACTTCCCTCTTTCGCATTTGAATATACTTTTCATCGCACAATTACATGGGGGACGTTTTTAGAGCAAAAATTTACCACATATACTGATGTTTACTCAAGAAATCTTTAAAAATAAAATTAAAAATTCTTTCCGCGAATTCCCGATTTTCTGGCAGTTATAACCGCTGAAACCGTAGACTTTTTTTAGCTCTGTATTTATGCATCCACAAAGTTGGGGAGACAAGCTCCCCCTCCTACCCTTTCTCATCCCGGCCACGAATTATGGCCCTGATGTGGACACCTACCTCTGTAGTTATAGTTATCTGTGACACTGACCTCTGTAGTTATGATTATCTGTGAGGGATGTCAAGTTTCCCTGATATCAAAGGCCTCCTAATAGATTTTTGTCTTCTTGGTTGCATGCTTTCTCCATAGTTGAAGATTTTTTTGAAAGCTGAAGACTTCCGAAAGCTGAAGATTTTCTGTAAGCTGAAGATTTTCCGAAAGTTGGAAATTTACCGAAACTTAAGGATTTTCTGAAAGTTGAACTTAAGGAGATTTCCCAATAAGCTGTACAACGTATCATGGATATGTAAATTACCAGTGCAATTAATTTTTGCTCTTCACCAGGAAATTCTTTTTATGGTTCTTCCCCTCCTCTCTCCCCTACCCCCCTCCCCCCTTTTTATTTCTACGTCCCTGCTTAAAGGAAAGGAAGACCTTGCAAAAAAATATAGGACTACTTAATGATAAGTTTTGATTATTGAACAAGTCGTTTGTCAATCCTTTATTGTATGAGGCGTTTGATGTACTAAAATCCCTTTAATGTTCAACCTCTACACATTGAAGTTGAGATATGTAAAACTTTTAGTTCAATTTTGATGCATTCGCAGGAAACAATCTTCAAGATACTGCGGACAATTCCTGTTGGAATGGCTCTTAGTGTCCATCTTTCTCTCTTTCTTGATGATAGGTAAGTTGGCATTATCTGTTAGAGGAACATGTCCAGGGATTAGAGTTTTATACTTTGAAAATAGTAAGCATTATGGAACTGGGAGTTTCTCACGTACCTTATTGAAAAAATTGGAAATTTTGGCAAAATAATTTATACGTTCTGCTCACAAAGAAAAAATTATTGAAAAGGGCCAACCCAAACATATAGCAAAAAAAAATCATATCATTTATTTTCATTTCAAAATTTGAAGAAATTTTGGCACAGATTTGCATGAATACCAAAATCTTATTTGACAAAACACTGAACCTCCCTAGAAAATGTGTGTTTGTCTGTGCTGACAATTAATGGATTAGCTTTTCTGCCACTGAAAATCATAAAGACTCAGTGTTTTCTTGTGCTGTTTTTGCTCAGGGTACAATGAAGATTTATAATGTCTTGGTCACATTTCCCATTTGAACAATACTAATGAAGGATTGGAAAGTTTACTTAGGAAACTTTATAGGTTTTCTCTTTGTGATGTCACAAGATTTTAATAAAATTTGCATAATTTATTGTAATTATTTAACAGTGCTCTAGCTTTGCTGTTTAAGAGGGGTGACACCTCTTCCATTGGCCCGCCCTGTCCCCTTGTCGTCAGCCCTGCCTCCTTTTTGTCAGCTCTGCCCCCTTTTTCCAGCCCGCCCCCTTTTTGTCAGCCCTCCCCCTTTTTGTCAGCCCTGCCCCCTTTTTGTCAGCCCTTCCCCTTTTTGTCAGCCTTACCCCTGGGTGTCAGCCTTGCCCCTGGGGTGTCAGCCTTGCCCCCAGGTGTCAGCCTTGCCCCAGGTGTGTCAGCCCTGCCCCTCATTAAAAAATGTAAAGAGATAATTTAAAGAAATTCTTTAATAAGTTAATAAGCAATAAAATCCTTAAAGGGGCTCCTGGACCCACATTGACAAGGCCCTCCTCAACAAGTAGCACCCTGCCCCTTTTTAAGTCAAGCTAGAGGTCTGTTTAATGTCAACATGCTGTTAAATGGAACTGATTTGGATGAAGGTTTTTGCTATTTTCACGGTTTATTGCATATTTTCTTCCAATCAAGTACAGTATGTGTCCATAGGGCCATTCTGCAGTCTGTAAATTAAGTGGCAGACTGCGGAATGGCCCATAGATTTTTAAATTTATTTTGGTTTAGCATTCACCATTATCTTCACTGTGATGGACCCTATTCCATGGGAGGTGAAGTTTGGATTCCACGGTTTTGGCATTGGTTGTTGCCTCTTTGGGTTGCTCACCATAACCTTTACGATTTTGGCGACAGAATGTGTAAGTTAAAAATTATTTTAGATAATCTCGTTACTTTTGATAAATATGTGATAGGGACAGAGTTAGAATTCATTATACAATTTCCCTTGGTTCTGAATAAAGTTGTACAAAAATCTTCCCATGAAAAATTCTAATTCTGACAGAAATAATAACAATGTATACTAGTTATTACATTTTTATATGCTCATCCATTTACCACATTATGTTCGCTCTTTCGCAATTTAACGTACTTTTCCATCCCACAATTACATGGGAAATGGGAAAAAGAGGGGGAGGTTCTTAGAGAAATGAACCCGAAACATTGTGCCCTTTACTCATTTTTACTCAAAGAAATACAAAATATATTTATTTTTATATGAAAACAAATATTTATTTCCACCAATTCCCGTTTTTTCCGTGGCTTTTTTCCAGGTTTAGTAGGGATTGATAAATCACTTGCAGAACTGTATATTATCCATTATCTTTGGTGCGCCTGCTCATCAAATAATTAGAGCTTTCAGGATTTGCATCACACCTGAACCCAAAAATTCTTAGGATGAAATAATTACCCCACCCTCTTCCCCAAACGTGCAGTGGATCAATATTGGTTAGAAGGTCAAAGGTTGATTTAGATTTTTATCATTGTATGATTCAAAATTTATTCCAAGGATACCTTGTTTGATTCATGTTGAAATCTTTCTCCATTTAGGAGTTATTGCAGACCCCTAGCTTTGCTGTTTTACAGGCGCGGCCCGCCTGCCTTTTCGTGGGCCCGCCCTGCCCCCATGGGTACGCCCTGCCCCTCTTGAGAAAAAAATGTATTTTTTTTTTAAACTTATTAATCTGAATCAACCTCATAAATGAAATACCTTACATGGATATAGTAAGCAATTGTCCTGTTTTTCTCATGAATGGTTCTTATCAATATCAGTCAGAATTGTTTCATTCTGAGGTATGATTATAGCGAAAATCCCAGAGCTTCTTCACCATGGGATTGAGCCTTAAGGAGGCCCGTGGACTCCACACCAAAAAGACGCAGCGATTCGCGAGCGCATTAATGTGCCCCTCAACAAGTATAGCACCCTGCCCCTTTTTAAGTCAAGCTAGGGTTCTGTATAATTGCATTTTAAAGATTGTGCAAGTGTGTTGAAAAGTGACCTTGCAGTGTAAAATGTGATGTCATAAAGGCAAATCCAACACAATGTTTATGTATTTCTTTGAAAATGAATTACCCCTCTGTTAATGATTGGAAACATTTTTTGATTAAATATTGAGATGAGGTAAAACATGCACTTTGTAAGAACATGCTTTATTAATCTGATCATGTACCTTACACTCTAATAAAAAGAAAAAATATATTTTCATTTGATAGAAATACATAAAGATTTATCTTGGATCTGCAAGTATGACATCATATTGTACAGTGCAAGGTGATATTTCAACACACTGGTGAAATCTTTGAAATGCAGTAACTCCTAAATGGAATATTAGATATCAACATGTTTTTAATAGCAATTAACGTCTCTGAGTTACGAAATATGCCACACCCACCATAGCAACGCGGTAACTAGGTGGGTCAAACAAACCCTAAATCCGCAATTATGCATTATCATTGCATTGTCATTTAGATGCTCATGTGGCCTGCCACAAGCTTTGATCCATTTATGGCACTTCTCCAGATCTTTAGAGTTTTTAGCAAATAGGATAAACAAAATTCAGTTTGCTAACTGTTCTGGGTAACAGCAATCAGATTTACAAAGCCCACAGCGAGCCCGTGAGCACAATTTTTGTTCACTGCTTTGCTGTCATTCAGTCTGTGTGTTCAGAAATTTGTTTTGTACAGTAAAATGCATTGACTACATGAGCGCGCACCGCTAGCTAGCTGTGCTGTACCAGTACCGTGTAGGATGTTCGCCCCAATTAGTTACACAGATTTTGTTGCTAGGCAAATTCATGCGATGATTGGTTGAAAAAGCTGTCAATCATCAAACTCAGAGAGGTTAATTGTTTCTTTAATAGCCCTCTATCATATATGTGAAAATGGAAATTTACGGGAATATACCTTTAAGGATATAGCTACATCCAGCTAAAGAAACATTTTATTTGAAAACTGTACCAGAATAAAAGTGCTTAAATAGCACTTTTAAAGTATTGAAATCTTAAGGAAGTTATTTGATCCATTCTTTAAAAAATATTGAAAATGTAGTCAAAATATTTTTATATTAAAGAAAAATTATTTGTTTGTTTTATAAATCAGAAGTTGAAGATTTTGTAATGACTTTCCCTTGCAGCAAGTTTATACACCAGTTCTGTACGTTGCCTCCATTGCCAACTCAGTGTTCTGTGGTCTAAGCATAGGTAAGTAACATTTGTGTTGGCTTTCAGTAAGGTCTCGGCCCCATTATCTCATAATGCAAGGTTTAATTACCTCGCTGACATTTAAAATGTTGACCCAGCAGTCACTATGCTTTAAAACAAAAGAATTTCGAACCTCATAAACAAAATTCTGTAAACATACAGTTTAATATGAAGTTTGTCATGTTGTGTAATTTATTTGAATGTCTTGAAAATTTGTGAGTTTGAAAATTGTAAATTAAAGATGTGAAAATCCTTTTGTAAAGTGTAGTTTCTATCTAGCTAGTATGAGCACCGACATCATCAACACACAGTTTAGGAAATGTTCCAATAATCGGACAAGAATTAATAACCAAAGAAAGAATATTCACTTGTTTTGCTCCACATGGCAGTATATGTTTCAAGGAATATTCCTAGTATTTTCACGTGACTTTATAAGATAGACGACTATTAAAGAAATAAATTGGTGAAAAAACAATGTTGGTATCTTATTCTGTTTAGGAGTTTAAAGATTCTCACAGAGGGTTGAAAGTTGACTGATGCAGTTTTTCAACAGTGTGGGTTGAAATTTGACTGGTGCAGTAATTCAACAGTGTGGGTTGAAAGTTGACAGGTGCAATAATTCAACAGTGTGGGTTGAAAGTTGACTGGTGCAGTAATTCAACAGTGTGGGTTGAAAGTTGACAGGTGCAATAATTCAACAGTGTGGCTTAAAAGTTGACTGGTGCAGTAATTCAACAGTGTGGGTTGAAAGTTGACTGGTGCTGTAATTCAACAGTGTGGGTTGAAAGTTGACTGGTGCAGTAATTCAACAGTGTGGGTTGAAAGTTAACTGGTATAGTAATTCAACAGTGTGGGTTGAAAGTTGACTGGTGCAGTAATTTAACAGTGTGTTTTGAAAGTTGACTGGTGCAGTAATTTAACAGTGTGGGTTGAAAGTTGACTGGTATAGTAATTCAACAGTGTGGGTTGAAATTTGACTGGTGCAGTAATTCAACAGTGTGGGTTGAAAGTTGACAGGTGCAATAATTCAACAGTGTGGGTTGAAAGTTGACTGGTGCAGTAATTTTTAACAGTGTGGGTTGAAAGTTGACTGGTATAGTAATTCAACAGTGTGGCTTAAAAGTTGACTGGTGCAGTAATTCAACAGTGTGGGTTGAAAGTTGACTGGTGCTGTAATTCAACAGTGTGGGTTGAAAGTTGACTGGTGCAGTAATTCAACAGTGTGGGTTGAAAGTTAACTGGTATAGTAATTCAACAGTGTGGGTTGAAAGTTGACTGGTGCAGTAATTTAACAGTGTGTTTTGAAAGTTGACTGGTGCAGTAATTTAACAGTGTGGGTTGAAAGTTGACTGGTATAGTAATTCAACAGTGTGGGTTGAAAGTTGACTGGTGCAGTAATTCAACAGTGTGGGTTGAAAGTTAACTGGTGCTGTAATTCAACAGTGTGGGTTGAAAGTTGACTGGTATAGTAATTCAACAGTGTGGGTTGAAAGTTGACTGGTATAGTAATTCAACAGTGTGGGTTAAAAGTTGACTGGTGCAGTAATTCAACAGTGTGGATTGAAAGTTGACAGGTGCAGTAATTCAACAGTGTGATGTCAAAATTGCACTTTCTTGGCAATTTTCTATGTATTTTGAAAATTGATTAGTTTTCTAAATAATTGGAGGCAGTTTTTGTTTAATTATTGAAATATAATGTGACATGTATTTTGCAACGTAATACTTTGCCTAGATGTGCCTTTACCTTTAGGCATAGACCAAAAATAGAAAAGTTAGAAGAATGCCAAAAGATCAAATCAAAATCAGTGGCTTTGAAATTGAATCTTGTGTTATCAAAATTTAAAAGTTTCTTTCTACAAATATTGTTTTTATTTTTTAGAAATTTACATAGCAACTTCATCAATAAACAAATTACTCTAAGGCACTTTACAAAGTAAAATATAAAAATTTATACAAGAATAAAGAAACCATAAATAGTTTAAAATGTAAAGAAATATACAAAATACACATTAAAAAAAGCAATCAATTAATAAAATGCAGATTTAAAAAAAAAAGGTTTTACAAGTTCCTTAAAAACATTTAGACTACTGACATATCAGCTTCCTCAGGCAAAGTATTCCAAAGTATTGCAGTGGCCTGGTCAAACCACTTATTATTGTATGTAGTGGTTGTTACCCAAAAATCAAAATTAAGAGTGCTATCTTCAAAGTTTACAAGCCTATCTGTTTAGATTTTAATAGTGTCACAAATTATTGGCCTACTGTTAGAAGGAAACCAAAACAGGCAATGCCAGATAGAAGTTATGGTCAATTTGAACCAGAATCTAATTGTGATTGTTAATAGCCCTAAATGTGCACATTGGACTATATTTTTTGCTCAGTTTATGTCTCAAAATAAAATTATGATCATTGTCAGCAAGAGATTTGTGCTGCTTGTAGGTCTTACTCTTTTATCCGATATAGAAATTGCTTTAAATTCATAGATGACCTTTAAGGAAGCACTACTATCTATTTGATCATAACACACCTTGTTTAGGATTAACAACAAAATAATTGTATCCTGTATTTTCTTTTCTCCAGCAATTTACGCAATCTTGCTCCCATTTTGGATCATGAACAAGGTGTACTTCAACTCAATGCTGGACATCAAGGAGCGTGCTGGATTCTGCTACGAGCCCGTCAAATGCTGTTCATGTATGTGGCACATCTAAAACTTTATTGGTTAACTGACATCTCTCGGATTAATTCAAGGGTTTTTATAAGAGGTTAAACTTAGGGGGGAGGGGGCAAGGGATTAGGGTTTATATATCTTGATTTATATCTCCCCTTTTAAATTACGAACAGGGTGTGTTTCAACTCAATGCTGAACATTGAAGAGTGTGCTGGATTCTGCTACGAGCCAGTCAAATGCTGTTCATGTATGTGGCACATCTAACACTTGATTGGTTAATTGACATCTCTCGGATTAATTAAAGGGTTTTTATAAGAGGTTAAACTTAGGGGGGAGGGGGCAAGGGATTAGGGTTTATATATCTTGATTTATATCTCCCCTTTTGAATCAGGAACAGGGGTGTTTCAACTCAATGCTGAATATTGAAGAGTGTGCTGGATTTTGCTACGAGCCCGTCAAATGATGTTCATGTATGTGGCACGTCTAATATCAGATTGGGCATCAGGAATCTCTCAGATTGTGTCAAGGATCTTTATATGAGGGCTACCTCTGGGGGGTAGGAGTGAGAGGGGGTGGGTGGGGGGATATCTCCCGAAGTCCTGTGCACATTTTATTTTGAAGGATGCTTTTCTTAAATTGTGGATTTCTAGAATTGAATGTTGTTGTGTGTCATACTGTGTTTTCTGGCAGCAGAGTATAAATTTTGAATGAGTTGGCACATTAAACAAGCAAAATCATTACACTAATTGTTGACTGCCAAGCTAAAATTCAATTCCCACTGTTTCATCAGATTCAAATGTACTGCGTATTAGAATAATTACATGGGTCTTGTTCCGAATGGTACATTTGGGGTCCTTAGCCATATTTTGAACCCCAGGGGAGTTACTTTGTCACTAGAGTGGCATAGTCTCTGTTATATGTTCTTTCAAAGGGTCACAGACCTAAAAGGGGGGGCTCTCTAATTCCTACTGTTTGAGAGCATTTGAATGTTGTCCTCCCAAGGTGTGATGAAATAGTGGGAATATGATTCTCTAGGAACTGATAACAGTGTACAAAATCACACTTCATAGAACAATATAGGAAACAGTCTGGTCACGATAAAATGGTCCAGAAAATATGCTATATTGGTCCACAGTGACCCGAGTCAGCAATTGTTTCCCTCAGCGTTCCCCCTCTCCCAATCCAAGCTGGCTACACCTGTGATTGTATTTTTAAGTTCTTGTACGGGACAGTTTGAACAGTTTGTCCAAACATCAAAGGGGCACTAGACAGAAAAGTGATGGCATATTTTCAGGGATGCCCCCCCCCACTCCCTCTTCAAAAAATGAAATTGAATGCTTTTCTAGTATAGTAATTTTCTGGTTAATATGAATATTCAAGTGGCCTTTGCTCTCATGTCGTCTGTTGGCTATGGAGGCATGAAGGTTATCGATCTGTTGTAGATTATATCTGAAATTCACAAAAAAAGAAAGACCCTCACTTTTCGGTCCAGTGCTCCGTCGTAAGTATTTTTGTTATAAAATCAGTGACGTTTTGTACTTTTCCTTGTTTGATCTTAGTGTGAATCAATGCATGGGTAATTTGATACTTTTCCTTGTTTGATCTGATGTGTGAATCAATGCATGGGTAATTTTGTACTTCAATATTTAAAAAATGCGTCTTCTCATGATTGGTCAAATTTGATGCCTTGAATTGTCTGTTGTCTTTCATTGAAATCCAGGAGCACCTTGATTGTATATACCTTGATTTATAGTTTTATTGTACATAGTTTTAGCTGTAATTGAAACATTTTATAGTTTGGTAATATTGTATCAATTTGTACATTTTATTGATAATGTAGAAAGTCAAGAAAGAAATGAAAATGATACTAATCAAAGGGAGAAATGATGTTTACGAATGTTGTGGACAAATTTTTTTTGCTTCAAATACATGCTAATTAGAGAGGCAGGATAGCTCATTTGTTAAAGAGCTGGACTTTTATGCTGAGGGTCTTTGAGCCAAGACTTGGACAGACTTGAAACTCCTGCTGCATATGTAGCAGTAAAATACATTAGCTGGGGAAGATTACAGGTGCTGTGGCTCAGGAAGGGTGGCTCTTTACTAAGTCACATCCCCAAAGAGCAGTAATGGTGGCTCTTCACTAAGTCACATCCCCAAAGCGCAGTAATGGTGGCTCTTTACTAAGTCACATCTCCGCAGCGCAGTAATGTTGGTTCTTTACTAAGTTACATCTCCGAAGCGCAGTAATGTTGGCTCTTTACTAAGTCACATCCCGAAGCGCAGTAATGGTGGCTCTTTACTAAGTCACATCTCCGCAGCGCAGTAATGTTGGCTCTTTACTAAGTTACATCTCCGAAGCGCAGTAATGTTGGCTCTTTACTAAGTCACATCCCGAAGCACAGTAATGGTGGCTCTTTACTAAGTCACATCCTGAAGCGCAGTAATGGTGGCTCTTTACTAAGTCACATCCCGAAGTGCAGTAATGGTGGCTCTTTACTAAGTCACATCCAGAAGCGCAGTAATGGTGGCTCTTTACTAAGTCACATCTCCGAAGCGCAGTCATGTTGGCTCTTTACTAAGTCACATCCAGAAGCGCAGTAATGGTGGCTCTTTACTAAGTCACATCCCGAAGCGCAGTAATAGTGGCTCTTTACTAAGTCACATCCCGAAGTGCAGTAATGGTGGCTCGTTACTAAGTCACATCCCTAAAGTGCAGTAATGAGCATGACACTAACTTGACCTTTACATGCTATTTCTTAATTGCATGGACACTTGTTGTTTGCTAAATATAAATGTGTAGTGTGGTTTTACAGCAATTCATTATTATAGTTCTTATAAGTTGGCACAAATGTTTTGTTCTGATACTGGATAGCAACCATAATGTAGCATATATTATAAAGGAGCCCTCCAGTTCATTTTCTGTTTTTCATGCAAATTTTGTAACAACCAAGTGTCATTTTTGTCTGATGTTGTTGAAAACTATATTCAGTAATCATTCATAACGATTTATGATTGATCTCAATAACCATTGAAGAGGTTATAAGTTTCTTCACATGCAGGAAAAATGTACTCATAATGTTCTTGAGACCCCAGAATAATAAACCCCCTTGCTCTGTTAAAACTATCTTACAACTGAATGACAAACTTTCCAGAAGAGATAGTAAAAGTGATACTGCAACTTGGGGAAGAAAAAGCTCTTCTTGGGACAGCGGGAAATTCGACCCCTGCAAAGGCTAATGTTTGGAGCAACTTTCAAAAAATGAATCGTGATCAGAAGGTATTGTAAGAATGAGAGACATTTATATCTTTTTAATGATGTATATTTTTCATAACATAATCTGTCCATATATAGTGTGTGAATTATTTTTGTGGTCAAAATATATTTTAGGAAAAGAGTATACAAACTATTGGTTTGATATTTTGTGTAGAATTTAACACAGATGCTACCGTGGGGAGGCAACATAGGTGTATTTGCCACAGGCTGATTACTATCTACTATTCCTGTGCAAGGGTGCACACAATTTATCAAACGTCAAAAGTATCAAAATGAAATGTTTTCAAATTTGCTCTACTGATATTTATTGCATACTTTGTTCCTGGATAAATATAACAATTTTCTACAACATTTAACAGTATCATATTACATCTAACATTTACTTACATAACTGGGTACTACTTACTTTTGACAATTTCAAACGCTGCAATTATTAAAAATGCTTTTTTTTTTACCATTGGAGTAAAATCTGCACTTGGCAATTACTTTGTAGAACCCATACATTGAAACAAAGGTCACAAAAAAAATATTGAAGGTTAAGACTTTTGCATGCACATAATACAATTAGATGTAACATACCACTTGAAAGATATAATGGCTATCAACAACTTGTTTCACTACAGTTTAGGTTCTTGATCAAATCGACTCACCTGAAATGATTTTATAATTTTATACGTAATATACCCCACCCATATTCTCCCTAACAATGCACTCTTTGTAGCTATACAACATCTCTGCAATAAATTCACAACAATGCATTCTTCCAAAATGCACCCTTCCGTCAATATGCATCCCCCGTCAATACGCATCCCCCGTCAATACGCATCCACCCGTCAATACGCATTCTCCCGTCAATACGCATTCTCTCGTCAATACGCATCCCCTCGTCAATACGCATCCCCTGTCAATACGCATCCTCCCGTCAATACGCATCCTCCCGTCAATACGCATCCCCCGTCAATACGCATCCCCCGGCAATACGCATCCCCGTCAATACGCATCCCCCGGCAATACGCATCCCCCGGCAATACGCATCCCCCGGCAATACGCATCCCCCGGCAATACGCATTCCTGGCAATACGCATTCCCAGCAATACGCACTACCCATTGTATTTGTTTTTATACCAGTGTATCTGTTTAACTATGTTGGCCTTCCTTTTTGTCTCATAGCTCAATTTGAAAAATATTCAACATCACTTCTCTTAAAATGCATGATTACGTGTACAAAAATATCCTCTCACAAATACATATGACAAAACCCTGTTAAATGAAAATGTTCATGATTGGAATGCCACAATTGTTTAATTTGAATAATACAAACAAATATGTAGGGAGGGGGGGGGGGCGCAGTGGGTGAGGTCACCCCTCCCCCACCGACCGCTAAGGTACACAAATCTCATACACTTTCCTATAATTCATGGGAAATTTTACTGAGGAAATGTACTACCCATGGCAAATCTGGCTACATGTCTGAGATAAACAGTTGACTTTGCAAGCTCTGAGTAAACTTATATAACCATTGCCTTTCTGGTAAACATATGGCAAAAGATTTTATACTCACAAGAAAGAGATCTCTTGACCATATTCAACTGCTTCCATTTAAATAAAGTCTCTTGTTGATATGTCACAAAATTTCAATACAATTTGCACACTTTATTAAAAGATAAATCTATCCAAGCCATTAGGCCCATGCTTACTCCCAGTTTCCATGGCATAAGCAGATGAGTGTATGACCCTCCTGGACAGGACGCTAGTCCAACGTAGGTTAACTTCCCAGCAGTGCTGGTACTCATTTTACAGCTGAGTGGACTGAAGCAAATAAAGAGTCTTACTCGAGGACAATGCAGCGCTTGTGTCGGGGAATAGAACCCAGTACTTTTTGCATTTAAGCAAGACTTCTTAACCACTGTACTTCCTAAATATAAAACCTTAATCTCACACTGTACTGTATCTGAGTATGGTTATGTTCTTTTCAAATCACAAGAAGAAACGTAATGGAATCTAAGAGGTCTCCTTTAAGAAACATGTGAAACATTTCTTGTAAGTTTGATGCTTTTGATCTTGTTCCTATTAGCTAGAATTGCATACTTGCTATGTTTGGTATTTGAATATTTACTTCAAGGAATATTCCTGTGAATTTTCAGTTTCAATCATATGGTAGATAAATTAAGCTAAATCCATCTGAGCCATTAGGCTCATAGAGCCAGTGCTTGTCCCCGGTTTCCACGGCGCAAGCATATGAGAGTACATGACTCCCCTTGGATGGGACGCCAGTCCATTGCAGGTTAACTCCCCAGCAGTGCTGGTACTCATTTTACAGCTGATTGGACTGAAGCTGGTAAAGTAAAGTGTCTTGCTTAAGGACAAAATGCAGTGCTCCTGTGGGAATCGAACTCGGTACCTCTCGAATACGAGCATGACTCCTTAACCATTGCACCTCTTAAAGGTACAGTAGATAAATTAATACATGAATGTTGTCTTGGATCTGCAAGGTACAGTAGATAAATTAATACATGAATATGGTCTTGGATCTGCAAGTATGACATCACATTGCAAGGTTACTTTTTAACACACTGGTGAAATCTATGGAATATAATAACAACAGTTTATATTTTCAAAATGGATTCCTATTGTCAAAATGGACTGGAATAAAACCTTCACATTACCATTATACTCCTTTTTTTGGTACCTTATAAACTCTGTACCAGAATAGCTAGCAAATTTTTTTAGTTTGCTATTCTGGTACAGAGTTTTTTGAAATACGAAAAACGAGTATAATGGTAATGTGAAGGCTTCAGTTTAGTCCATTTTAACAATAGAAATCCATTTTGAAAATAGAGCTGTTTAACTCCTAAACATAATAAAATTGTAAGATGGTTATATCACCAAATAGTTTCTTTAATAGTGCTTTATAAGATATCTATGGATTATATGCATTGTTATAACTCATGCATTAAATTGCCGTAATGTAGGAGTATTTGGTTTAGTCCATTTTACAACAGGTGAATTTCTTAACAAAGTGAGAAATTGTATGTAAATTTTTCTCGTTTTTCATTCTTTTTTGTTGTTTTATGCATTTTAAACAATCTAACATGGATATGCTTTGCACTCGGCCTCCTTAAAGTCAGATCATTTTACACGGGCCAAAGTCCTTTGCCCCGTGCATTAAATATGCATATCAACACTCCACCTCAACATTAATCTTTTATTATCATAGAGACCAAAATGAAAGTTTACAGGAATCCTATGAATCTCACTTTGTCCTATATCTGAGTATAGTTCTCTTCAAATTAAAAGAAGTAACGAGTAATGAAATCTAAGAGGTCTAAACACTGCTTTAAGAAACATTACTTGTAAGTTTGATGCTTTCCATCAAACTCCCATCTCCTCCTTTTTGTTATACTTGCTTCATTGCATATTTGCTAAGTTCCTTTTTTAACATTTCACTTAATATCCATTACAATGTTAGTAAGTTATTTCGACCCTTTCAAATTCTTAAAGAACATTTTCCAATATTGACTATCATTAAGTACATTTAACTGGAGCAAAACTACCATAATTGCAAAATATGCAACATTAGTAAAGGCACTGCTTAAAAATTTGGACTGCAATTTTAAAACAACAAATTAACCACATCATTACCCAAGATTAACATCATAATATTGCTGTATAAATAGTTCTATGCTCATAGTTCATGATTTCACCTTTCCCCAGCAACAAAGACAAACAATGCCAGCATTGATTACGGTTACTACTTATGTTACAAAGAATTACCATTATATTCAGATGTGTGTGACTTAAAATACCATGTAACACCAGTGGGAGTAGTTGTTATCTTGAAGGAGCCTGGAGAGGTGAAACTATAGTTTTGTGGTTTGGGAAACAAAGAAATATATAACTTTTACTTGGACTAGCCCTGCTCTATTTGAGGGCAGGTTGAGATGTTCCTGGTTTTAAGCTGAGCCATTTCTAATGAATTGTGATAAAATATGTCATTTTCAAACAGTCAATTAATGAAAAAATATATGCATAATTTGACAAATGCAAAATGATGCAAAGACTGTGTAAACAATGCAGAAAATGAAACAATAGCATTTTGTGATATTGATGGCTGCATAGTGTGCATGTACCACATCAAATGCATATTTGCTATTGCATATTTCAACTGATATGATTATATGGAAATTAAGGACAAGTCTTTTGGGTCAAAATGTGCATAGATATAAAAAAGCCACTTTTTTTACATCTGATTACAATAATTTTTACATAATTATTTCCGCATTCAAATTTGAATTGGCAATTTCTGGAAAACTAATTTGAACAAAGTCTGTCACATGACCAAAATTCATGCATCCATAATAGACCAATTGCATACCTGGGAATTCTTGACTGTCTGCACAATCATGTATAAAGTGTATGAAAAATTGTTGTTTACAACTTTTCCATCAGAAACTGCAGCTAATTGTTGGGTAACAAAAGGAAATTTCCCCAGCAGTTGATTTGTCGAGGTACAGAAAATGTTTACCATTTTTGGATACTTTTCCTTCCTGTATATATTGTCCTCTCTCACCAAAAAGGAACATGCGTGACTCTTTTTACTGATCCTTAACATCTCAAAAAACCCAAATAGAATCATCTAGGCATCATCTTATCCTTCCAAATATAAACTCGTTAAAACATCCAATTTTGTACAGAAACAACTATATATTGCATAAGGCATTGCAATAATTTTTCCCCAACTTAATTACCTATCATTTTAAATTTCAGTCTACCACTAAGCCAGCTACGTTATGTCATCAACCTGATACATCCCAATTCAAATACACAAAACCATTTGCAAAAATCCTTATCTTGATAACATAAAGGTAAATGGATCTAGGAGGGAAAAAGCCCCATAATCTCTGCCTATAAGAAGGCACTGCGTACTGTCCACGACAATCAGAAAACTGAAAAATCAGTTTGTTAAATTAACTTACTTGCTTCAAATGGTATTTTTCTTTAAAAATGTTTATATTAAGAGTTCATTTGGTAAATTCAAATTTGTCCAATATCTATTACTTTCCAAACTCTAGGCTGTTGCATTAATAACACAAATTGTTTCATTCTGAAGATCATATTTTAAGATCGTTGTGCAATTGGTAATTTTCACATTTGTAAAATAGTAATTACTTTATGAATTTAAAGCCTTTGCAATAAGGTAGAATATCCAATTCTTCCTGATGGATCCTGAAGGAACACTTTTAAGCCCTCTATTGTGTGTGTACACAAAGCGTAACATCTGAACCATGCAATTCAGGAGGTGCACATTGAGTCTATGTGTGCTCTGAACCTTCAATGCGTCAATGAATAACAATAGAATTTTCTTTTCTGTCAGGATCCTAAGGGAAGAATTGGATATGCTCCCTAGTAAATGTTTTAATTTATAGCTGTGCACCTCTTTGTACTATCTGGCATGCTTACTTACAATGGATAACATTTTGTCTCTTTGTACTATCTGGCATGCTTACTTACAATGGATAACATTTTGTCTCTTTGTACTATCTGTCATGCTTACTTACAATGGATAACATTTTGTTGAAACTGAAAGAAAAAAAATGGAAGAAATCTTATTACAAGGACAGTAAAAGCTTAACCATACAAAGGACATGATTTGACCCAAGGACAGTATAAAGCTTAACCATACAAAGGACATGATTTGACCCAAGGACAGTATAAAGCTTAAGCATACAAAGGACATGATTTGACCCAAGGACAGTATAAAGCTTAACCATACAAAGGACATGATTTGACCCAAGGACAGTATAAAGCTTAACCATACAAAGGACATGATTGGACCCAAGGACAGTATAAAGCTTAACCATACAAAGGATATGATTTGACCCAAGGACAGTATAAAGCTTAACCATACAAAGGACATGATTGGACCCAAGGACAGTATAAAGCTTAACCATACAAAGGATATGATTTGACCCAAGGACAGTATAAAGCTTAACCATACAAAGGACATGATTTGACCCAAGGACAGTATAAAGCTTAACCATACAAAGGACATGATTGGACCCAAGGACAGTATAAAGCTTAACCATACAAAGGACATGATTTGACCCAAGGACAGTATAAAGCTTAAGCATACAAAGGACATGATTTGACCCAAGGACAGTATAAAGCTTAAGCATACAAAGGACATGATTTGACCCAAGGACAGTATAAAGCTTAACCATACAAAGGACATGATTGGACCCAAGGACAGTATAAAGCTTAACCATACAAAGGATATGATTTGACCCAAGGACAGTATAAAGCTTAACCATACAAAGGACATGATTTGACCCAAGGACAGTATAAAGCTTTAACCATACAAAGGATATGATTTGACCCAAGGACAGTATAAAGCTTAACCATACAAAGGACATGATTTGACCCAAGGACAGTATAAAGCTTAACCATACAAAGGATATGATTTGACCCAAGGACAGTATAAAGCTTAACCATACAAAGGACATGATTTGACCCAAGGACAGTATAAAGCTTAACCATACAAAGGACATGATTTGACCCAAGGACAGTATAAAGCTTAACCATACAAAGGACATGATTTGACCCAAGGACAGTATAAAGCTTAATCATACAAAGGACATGATTTGACCCAAGGACAGTATAAAGCTTAACCATACAAAGGACATGATTTGACCCAAGGACAGTATAAAGCTTAACCATACAAAGGATATGATTTGACCCAAGGACAGTATAAAGCCTAACCATACAAAGGACATGATTTGACCCAAGGACAGTATAAAGCTTAACCATACAAAGGATATGATTTGACCCAAGGACAGTATAAAGCTTAACCATACAAAGGATATGATTTGACCCAAGGACAGTATAAAGCTTAACCATACAAAGGACATGATTTGACCCAAGGACAGTATAAAGCTTAACCATACAAAGGACATGATTTGACCCAAGGACAGTATAAAGTTTAACCATACAAAGGACATGATTTGACCCAAGGACAGTATAAAGCTTAACCATACAAAGGATATGATTTGACCCAAGGACAGTATAAAGCTTAACCATACAAAGGACATGATTTGACCCAAGGACAGTATAAAGCTTAAGCATACAAAGGACATGATTTGACCCAAGGACAGTATAAAGCTTAACCATACAAAGGACATGATTTGACCCAAGGACAGTATAAAGCTTTAACCATACAAAGGATATGATTTGACCCAAGGACAGTATAAAGCTTAACCATACAAAGGACATGATTTGACCCAAGGACAGTATAAAGCTTAACCATACAAAGGACATGATTTGACCCAAGGACAGTATAAAGCTTAACCATACAAAGGACATGATTTGACCCAAGGACAGTATAAAGCTTAACCATACAAAGGACATGATTTGACCCAAGGACAGTATAAAGCTTAAGCATACAAAGGACATGATTGGACCCAAGGACAGTATAAAGCTTAACCATACAAAGGATATGATTTGACCCAAGGACAGTATAAAGCTTAACCATACAAAGGATATGATTTGACCCAAGGACAGTATAAAGCTTAACCATACAAAGGACATGATTTGACCCAAGGACAGTATAAAGCTTAAGCATACAAAGGACATGATTGGACCCAAGGACAGTATAAAGCTTAACCATACAAAGGATATGATTGGACCCAAGGACAGTATAAAGCTTAACCATACAAAGGATATGATTTGACCCAAGGACAGTATAAAGCTTGACCATACAAAGGACATGATTTGACCCAAGGACAGTATAAAGCTTAACCATACAAAGGACATGATTTGACCCAAGGACAGTATAAAGCTTAACCATACAAAGGACATGATTTGACCCAAGGACAGTATAAAGCTTAACCATACAAAGGACATGATTTGACCAAGGACAGTATAAAGCTTAACCATACAAAGGATATGATTGGACCCAAGGACAGTATAAAGCTTAACCATACAAAGGACATGATTTGACCCAAGGACAGTATAAAGCTTAACCATACAAAGGATATGATTTGACCCAAGGACAGTATAAAGCTTAACCATACAAAGGACATGATTTGACCCAAGGACAGTATAAAGCTTAACCATACAAAGGATATGATTTGACCCAAGGACAGTATAAAGCTTAACCATACAAAGGACATGATTTGACCCAAGGACAGTATAAAGCTTAACCATACAAAGGACATGATTTGACCCAAGGACAGTATAAAGCTTAACCATACAAAGGATATGATTTGACCCAAGGACAGTATAAAGCTTAACCATACAAAGACATGATTTGACCCAAGGACAGTATAAAGCTTACCATACAAAGGACATGATTTGACCCAAGGACAGTATAAAGCTTAACCATACAAAGGATATGATTTGACCCAAGGACAGTATAAAGCTTAACCATACAAAGGACATGATTTGACCCAAGGACAGTATAAAGCTTAAGCATACAAAGGACATGATTTGACCCAAGGACAGTATAAAGCTTAAGCATACAAAGGACATGATTTGACCCAAGGACAGTATAAAGCTTAACCATACAAAGGATATGATTTGACCCAAGGACAGTATAAAGCTTAACCATACAAAGGACATGATTGGACCCAAGGACAGTATAAAGCTTAACCATACAAAGGACATGATTTGACCCAAGGACAGTATAAAGCTTAAGCATACAAAGGACATGATTTGACCCAAGGACAGTATAAAGCTTAACCATACAAAGGATATGATTTGACCCAAGGACAGTATAAAGCTTAACCATACAAAGGATATGATTTGACCCAAGGACAGTATAAAGCTTAACCATACAAAGGACATGATTTGACCCAAGGACAGTATAAAGCTTAACCATACAAAGGACATGATTTGACCCAAGGACAGTATAAAGCTTAAGCATACAAAGGACATGATTTGACCCAAGGACAGTATAAAGCTTAAGCATACAAAGGACATGATTTGACCCAAGGACAGTATAAAGCTTAACCATACAAAGGATATGATTTGACCCAAGGACAGTATAAAGCTTAACCATACAAAGGATATGATTTGACCCAAGGACAGTATAAAGCTTAACCATACAAAGGACATGATTTGACCCAAGGACAGTATAAAGCTTAACCATACAAAGGACATGATTGGACCCAAGGACAGTATAAAGCTTAACCATACAAAGGACATGATTTGACCCAAGGACAGTATAAAGCTTAACCATACAAAGGACATGATTTGACCCAAGGACAGTATAAAGCTTAACCATACAAAGGATATGATTTGACCCAAGGACAGTATAAAGCTTAACCATACAAAGGACATGATTTGACCCAAGGACAGTATAAAGCTTAACCATACAAAGGACAAGATTTGACCCAAGGACAGTATAAAGCTTAACCATACAAAGGACATGATTTGACCCAAGGACAGTATAAAGCTTAACCATACAAAGGACATGATTTGACCCAAGGACAGTATAAAGCTTAACCATACAAAGGATATGATTTGACCCAAGGACAGTATAAAGCTTAACCATACAAAGGACATGATTTGACCCAAGGACAGTATAAAGCTTAACCATACAAAGGATATGATTTGACCCAAGGACAGTATAAAGCTTAACCATACAAAGGACATGATTTGACCCAAGGACAGTATAAAGCTTAACCATACAAAGGACATGATTTGACCCAAGGACAGTATAAAGCTTAACCATACAAAGGACATGATTTGACCCAAGGACAGTATAAAGCTTAACCATACAAAGGACATGATTTGACCCAAGGACAGTATAAAGCTTAACCATACAAAGGACATGATTTGACCCAAGGACAGTATAAAGCTTAACCATACAAAGGACATGATTTGACCCAAGGACAGTATAAAGCTTAACCATACAAAGGACATGATTTGACCCAAGGACAGTATAAAGCTTAACCATACAAAGGATATGATTTGACCCAAGGACAGTATAAAGCTTAACCATACAAAGGATATGATTGGACCCAAGGACAGTATAAAGCTTAACCATACAAAGGACATGATTTGACCCAAGGACAGTATAAAGCTTAACCATACAAAGGACATGATTTGACCCAAGGACAGTATAAAGCTTAACCATACAAAGGACAAGATTTGACCCAAGGACAGTATAAAGCTTAACCATACAAAGGACATGATTTGACCCAAGGACAGTATAAAGCTTAACCATACAAAGGACATGATTTGACCCAAGGACAGTATAAAGCCTAACCATACAAAGGACATGATTTGACCCAAGGACAGTATAAAGCTTAACCATACAAAGGACATGATTGGACCCAAGGACAGTATAAAGCTTAACCATACAAAGGATATGATTTGACCCAAGGACAGTATAAAGCTTAACCATACAAAGGACAAGATTTGACCCAAGGACAGTATAAAGCTTAACCATACAAAGGACATGATTTGACCCAAGGACAGTATAAAGCTTAACCATACAAAGGACATGATTGGACCCAAGGACAGTATAAAGCTTAACCATACAAAGGATATGATTTGACCCAAGGACAGTATAAAGCTTAACCATACAAAGGACATGATTTGACCCAAGGACAGTATAAAGCTTAACCATACAAAGGACATGATTTGACCCAAGGACAGTATAAAGCTTAACCATACAAAGGACATGATTTGACCCAAGGACAGTATAAAGCTTAACCATACAAAGGACATGATTTGACCCAAGGACAGTATAAAGCTTAACCATACAAAGGACATGATTTGACCCAAGGACAGTATAAAGCTTAATCATACAAAGGACATGATTTGACCCAAGGACAGTATAAAGCTTAACCATACAAAGGACATGATTGGACCCAAGGACAGTATAAAGCTTAACCATACAAAGGATATGATTTGACCCAAGGACAGTATAAAGCTTAACCATACAAAGGACATGATTTGACCCAAGGACAGTATAAAGCTTAACCATACAAAGAACATGATTTGACCCAAGGACAGTATAAAGCTTAACCATACAAAGGACATGATTTGACCCAAGTCCAACTATACCAGATGACAACCCAAAACTACACAAGGTTTTGCCTAAACTTGTAAGACAACCTAAGGTGGAATAATTTCTTGAATAAACAATTTAAAGCTAAGCTATAATACAAAGGTTGTGTCTCTAGACCAGATCTCTGGGTTATCTTTAAACTAAAAACATGTTTACCCATACTTGTTAAACAACTCACTGTGAAATAACTTTAAATAAAGACATGTTAAACCAAACAACACAAAGTGTGTGAAATCTTAGCCTCCGTCCAACAATCACAAAAGGCAAGCTGCAAACTGGAAGAAAGTTTGGCCCAAACTTGCATAATGTTGAAGACCATCAGAATGTAAAAGTCCGACATTAAAATGGAAGAGTCCGACATTAAAATGGAAGAGTCCGACATTAAAATGGAAAGGTCCGACATCAAAATAGATCAGTCCGACCTCACAATGGAAGAGTCTCAAGTTAATCTCCTTTATGAGCAATGTTATGCATCATCCAATTTACACTGGTTTTCCAACTGTTTTTCATGGCCTCTGTGAACTTGCCTCGAAAATGTTCGAGGGCTTTGGCATCCTCCATGTCCAGGACGAGGGTATCGTGAAGGTAGGTGATGGTATCTTCTGAGAGTTCTGGTATTCCAGCTGATAACATCATTGCAAAAAGGTTGATGAGGAGATTTCCTTGACCTCTTAGAATCATGAAGGCTTCCTCTGAACATTCTTTAAACCTGTAGGTCAAGAGAAACAGGGAGTTAATATTTGAAAATAATGGATCTTGAAATAACACAATTTCAAAAACCAAATCATAACAGAGGGCTTGTTAAGGCCCATTTTGTAACAATTGCCCATTACGTAACAATGGTCCATTATGTAACAATGGTCCATTATGTAACAACTTTTAGTCCATTATGTAACAATGCCCATTAGGTAACAAATTTGGCCCAATGTATTGTGTGCCATTATGTAACAACTTTTTGACCATTATGTCACAAAGTCCAAATAGACAATGTCCAAATAACCTTACATGTACATTTGTACCTAACCGTGATTCATCTGATTTCCAAGGATACTCAACTGATCTTGATGGATGGTACAAATCTGATGAGTTTGGAGAGGTATTGATGAAGGCGCTCTCAGGGAAAATAACTTGAAATATGGAATCTTTTGATAGAAGAGGACCACCAAGCAACCCTGCATGCACTAACAGTATATTCTCCCAAGATTAATTTTTGTGGGGATTTGATCATTTTGAGAGAACCCCGGTCCCCAGCACCAATAGTGTCCCCCTCATTGGTTCCACTTACAAAATCGGTGTGAATGTCTTTCCGGATGTCCAGGGGCACCACCTATGTCAAGGCCCCTCCATATTTCCATTACCATAATATTCATATAGCACAGTTGAAAGGTCACCTGGTCAATACACTATGCTTATGGTTAATTTCAGATGCAATTGTGAATACTGAGGTCCATTGCAATACACCTATGCCTAGCATAGGAATCCAATATTAGGGGCCTTAATATAGGAGCTCTTTAAATATCTAAGTGCACTAAGGCAGAGTCAGAACTGAAGGCCAGGGGTTCAAGATCAGTTGAAAAGAGTATAATAACAATAAAACGGCACATTAAATACAAAAAGGGCAAAAAACACAATTAGACCCGCCAAATTTTCTTAACAAACTTTGCTGACCTGAGTCACCATACCTATGTCATCTTCTTCCAACTGATGTATTTAAACAATTGGTTCAGTGGTCAAGCAAGTTCATCTTGTATGAAAGAAGACTTGAACAGAAACACAATGGTGAAGAAAGCATTCAAGAATGTTATTCCCTTAAGGACAAATTAAAGTTCCGTCTCATTTGTGCAGAAACGACTGAAATAAGATTAGTGATATTTATATCGTCACATTCCACAAAGTTTCTATGTGTTTATCATATATTGTCCTGCGGTATTGTGGCTTAAAAACCATTGGATATGTCAGGAAAGTAGTAAAACAGAATCTAGTAAGGTAATTATAATTCAATTCAATTCAAATTATTTACTTGATAGACCACCAGCCTTTTCATATTAACAACATGGCAATGCTTACAGCAACAAAATATAACGTATAATACATACATTTTCAACAAACTTCAGGTAAAATAAGTTTGTTGAAAATTTATGTATTATTTATCCTATTTTAACCCTAAGAAAAATTTGAAGAAAAAAATCTTGAATGAGTAAAAAGGTTACATTATCTATATTAGAGTAGACTTCCACACCAGTCACTCCTATACAATGAGACAACGTTTGAGTATCTTGTTCATGGAATATGATATTAAAGTAGTTTCTTTAGCAGTTTTTTCTTTAAAAGTTCTATTCCATATGAGATGGACTTGATGCTGCATGGACTCTATTTCTTATGTAATATTTGTATGAGTAGATACACTGTGCTTCCTCATAGTGGAAGAAACACACACACGTCAATACTACTTGAATAGAATGCCAACATGAATATGCAAATCAATGAATATGCAAACAAAATGAATATGCAAATGGTTTGCACAGGAGATTAATATTCAAAGAGATAGAAATCCCATGAAGGCAATGAAACTCACCTATTAAAGTCTGTATTAGTTTGTTCATCTTTGCCCCTGGTGATGACATGCACAAAGTCATTGGTCAGCACAAAGGGTACCCGCTCTCTCTTCACGCCAAATTTCCGCTTATAGTTCCCAAGGAAATGACCAAAATCTATATGGAAGAGCTGAGACAGGAAGGACAAATGATTAGAGACAAAATATGCATTCTGCATAATAAGTTTGCTTTCTTCAGAGCGATTGGCTAGAGGGGACACACCCATGATTTGCAATTTTTAAACTCTTAAAACAATTTGATGCAACAGGTAAAATTGACCTTCATTCAAACAAGCCACTAGATGGACAAATGCTAAACCCAATATGACAGCAACCCTTACCAGAGGTCATTGAACTTTTGTGCTATGAATAATTTCCCACAGGCCTCTGCCTCATACATAACATGTAACTTGATCGCTATTCTCTGACCTCTGTGTGGTCAACTTCACAGTGAGTTTACAAGAAGCTACATATCTCAAAATACATTTGTGTGGTTTTAGATATCAAGCATGGGAGACTAAGTTGGCTGTGTTCACGGTTGTTTGGGACTTGTGGTTTTAGATTTCAAGCATGGGAGACTAAGTTGGCTGTGTCCACGGTTGTTTGGGACTGTGGTTTTAGATATCAAGCATGGGAGACTAAGTTGGCTGTGTTCACGGTTGTTTGGGACTTGTGGTTTTAGATTTCAAGCATGGGAGACTAAGTTGGCTGTGTCCACGGTTGTTTGGGACTGTGGTTTTAGATATCAAGCATGGGAGACTAAGTTGGCTGTGTCCACGGTTGTTTGGGACTGTGGTTTTAGATATCAAGCATGGGAGGCTAAGTTGGCTGTGTTCACGCTTGTTTGGGACTGTGGTTTTAGATATCAAGCATGGGAGGCTAAGTTGGCTGTGTTCACGGTTGTTTGGGACTGGTTTTAGATTTCAAGCATGGGAGACTAAGTTGGCTGTGTCCACGGTTGTTTGGGACTGTGGTTTTAGATATCAAGCATGGGAGGCTAAGTTGGCTGTGTTCACGGTTGTTTGGGACTGTGGTTTTAGATATCAAGCATGGGAGGCTAAGTTGGCTGTGTCCACGGTTGTTTGGGACTGTGGTTTTAGATATCAAGCATGGGAGGCTAAGTTGGCTGTGTTCACGGTTGTTTGGGACTGTGGTTTTAGATATCAAGCATGGGAGGCTAAGTTGGCTGTGTCCACGATTGTTTGGGACTTGTGGTTTTAGATATCAAGCATGGGAGGCTAAGTTGGCTGTGTTCACGGTTGTTTGGGACTTGTGGTTTTAGATATCAAGCATGGGAGGCTAAGTTGGCTGTGTCCACGGTTGTTTGGGACTGTGGTTTTAGATTTCAAGCATGGGAGGCTAAGTTGGCTGTGTCCACGATTGTTTGGGACTTGTGGTTTTAGATATCAAGCATGGGAGGCTAAGTTGGCTGTGTCCACGGTTGTTTGGGACTGTGGTTTTAGATTTCAAGCATGGGAGACTAAGTTGGCTGTGTTCACGGTTGTTTGAGACTTGTGGTTTTAGATATCAAGCATGGGAGGCTAAGTTGGCTGTGTTCACGGTTGTTTGGGACTTGTGGTTTTAGATATCAAGCATGGGAGACTAAGTTGGCTGTGTTCACGGTTGTTTGGGACTTGTGGTTTTAGATATCAAGCATGGGAGACCAAGTTGGCTGTGTTCACGCTTGTTTGGGACTTGTGGTTTTAAATATCAAGCATGGGAGACTAAGTTGGCTGTGTTCACGGTTGTTTGGGACTTGTGGTTTTAGATATCAAGCATGGGAGACTAAGTTGGCTGTGTTCACGGTTGTTTGGGACTTGTGGTTTTAGATTTCAAGCATGGGAGTCTAAGTTGGCTGTATTCACCGTTGTTTGGGACTTGTGGTTTTAGATTTCAAACATGGAAGATGAAGTTAGCTGTGTTCACGGTTGTTTGAGACTTGTGGTTTTAGATTTCAAGCATGGGAGACTAAGTTGGCTGTGTCCACGGTTGTTTGGGACTGTGGTTTTAGATTTCAAGCATGGGAGACTAAGTTGGCTGTGTTAACGGTTGTTTGAGACTTGTGGTTTTAGATATCAAGCATGGGAGGCTAAGTTGGCCGTGTTCACGGTTGTTTGGGACTTGTGGTTTTAGATATCAAGCATGGGAGACTAAGTTGGCCGTGTTCACGGTTGTTTGGGACTTGTGGTTTTAGATATCAAGCATGGGAGACTAAGTTGGCTGTGTTCACGGTTGTTTGAGACTTGTGGTTTTAAATATCAAGCATGGGAGACTAAGTTGGCTGTGTTCACAGTTGTTTGGGACTTGTGGTTTTAGATATCAAGCATGGGAGACTAAGTTGGCTGTGTTCACGGTTGTTTGGGACTTGTGGTTTTAGACTTCAAGCATGGGAGACGAAGTTAGCTGTGTTCACAGTTGTTTGGACTTGTGGTTTTAGATTTCAAGCATGGGAGTCTAAGTTGGCTGTATTCACCGTTGTTTGGGACTTGTGGTTTTAGATTTCAAACATGGAAGATGAAGTTAGCTGTGTTCACAGTTGTTTGGGACTTGTGGTTTTAGATATCAAGCATGGGAGACTAAGTTGGCTGTGTTCACGGTTGTTTGGGACTTGTGGTTTTAGATATCAAGCATGGGAGACTAAGTTGGCTGTGTTCACGGTTGTTTAAGACTTGTGGTTTTAAATATCAAGCATGGGAGACTAAGTTGGCTGTGTTCACACTTGTTTGGGACTTGTGGTTTTAGATATCAAGCATGGGAGACTAAGTTGGCTGTGTTCACGGCTGTTTGGGACTTGTGGTTTTAGATTTCAAGCATGGGAGTCTAAGTTGGCTGTGTGCACCGTTGTTTGGGACTTGTGGTTTTAGATATCAAGCATGGGAGACTAAGTTGGCTGTGTTCACGGTTGTTTAAGACTTGTGGTTTTAAATATCAAGCATGGGAGACTAAGTTGGCTGTGTTCACACTTGTTTGGGACTTGTGGTTTTAGATATCAAGCATGGGAGACTAAGTTGGCTGTGTTCACGGTTGTTTGGGACTTGTGGTTTTAGATTTCAAGCATGGGAGACTAAGTTGGCTGTGTCCACGGTTGTTTGGGACTTGTGGCTTTAGATATCAAGCATGGGAGACTAAGTTGGCTGTGTTCACGGTTGTTTGGGACTTGTGGTTTTAGATTTCAAGCATGGGAGACTAAGTTGGCTGTGTTCACGGTTGTTTGGGACTTGTGGTTTTAGATTTCAAGCATGGGAGAAGAAGTTAGCTGTGTTCACTGCTGTTTGGGACTTTTTATTTTGCAAAAATAGCAACTCTCTTCTGCTAGCGATGTTTAGGGATTGTCCATGTTATGCCACATTTTGAATGCTGCCAACTAAACTTAAGAAAATAATTTCCATGACCATCAAATTTCAAAGTGTTTATTAAGCTGAAAGACCCTGGGATGGCAACACACCCCCCTCATTTTTTCTGTATCCACGCAAGATTTGCTGGGCAATGATGGTATTGAAGAAAGGGTAGAATAGGATTTGTTTATTTTACCTGTCCAGTTTTCTTGACCATAATGTTATCATTATGCCTGTCGCCGATGCCCAGAATATATGTAGCTACGCAGTATCCTGCACAGGACAGAGTAAAATCTTCAATTGCATGATCCAACCTAAAGAAATGAGAACAAATTATGAAAAGAAATAAAATTTTAATGACATTCAAAGTAAATTCAACACTAACAAAAATTACAACCAAAACTTCTTTCTCACTTACCACTAAATTACTAAATTAGTAGAAATGTGAAATTTCAAGGTAAAGATGGCCATTTTGATTATTTTAAGTGGATCCCTGAATTTGTCATATCGGAAAACATTAGACACTAAAATCATTTAAATTGGAAAATCTTGACCATATTGGTAAATTTGACCCCCAGCCCAAAGTTTGTTGACCTTTTTAGGTTTCTGTCCATAGCGCCAAAATTAAACTTCGGAGACAGTACAAACATATACATTTTGGGATTCCTTATGACCATAATGTGGTATACATTTGAAAGGGTTGGGATATTTCTAAATTTAGACACCTTGTTTGACCTTAATTTGCTCCGACCAAAAGTGCCCTAAACTTTGAAGAGGACAGCCCAAGCCAAATTTGTTTAGTATCCTTCAGTCATGTCAGAACACTTTCAAATCTTGTCCCCATGATTTTGTCACGGAACAATAGCATTGGTCCTCTACTAAATGCAAATTCGGGTAAACATCTATTCAGAATTTTTTGGTAAGGCAAGGCATGGCAAAAAAATGGATAATTTCTATATGAGAGGGGGCAATCATATAGCTTTGTTTGTTGTTTGTTTCATGAGGGCTTAACAGCACCACGACAGCGAGGGTCAAATTGTGCCTAAGAGGTTCAATCATTCCAGAGGTAGGAAGAAAAGAAAATAGGAGTCTGAGAGAAGTACAGGGGCTAATAGCCAGGAAGCTGGGATCGAGAGAGGAAGTGCAGGGGTGAAAAAAAGGGTAAATGTAGGTAGAGGAGGTGGGAGGGAGGTGGGAGAGGAGGACTAAATATGGTTGTAGAGGGAGGAACAATGAAGGAAGGAGATAATTTTATCTGGAGTTGTGAGGGGTAAGGGCAGCTCTGCGGAGGTTGTACAGGGGTAGGCAAGGAGGACATTGTGGACTGTGAGGGGGCAATGGCAATTGTTGCAGAGGTGTGGACAGAGTCAGTAGGGAGGTGGGAGTTGAGTGAGGTGGACGGAGTCACTAAGGAGGTGGGAGTTGAGTGAGGTGGAAGTTGAGTGTTTGTTTGTTTGATGATGGCAACGGCACCACAACAACTAAGGTCAAAATGTGCCTGAGAGGTCAGATCATTCTAGAGGTAGGAAGTAAAGGAAACAGGGGGAGTGAGAGAAATTTAAGGACAAAAGGTCAGAAAGCTGTGATCGTGAGGGGAGGTGCATGGTTGAAACAAAAACAAAGTAGAGAGGATTGGAAGAGGAGAATTAAATATGGTCGTAGAGGGACGCATGATGAAGGAAGGAGATAATTTTATCTGGAGGATTTTTCTGGAAGAACTCAGCAATTGAGTTGTTGAGAGCAAGGGAACCTCTGGGAAGGTTGTACAGGGGGCAAGCAAGGAGAACGTGATGGATTGTGAGGGTGCAATGGCAATTGTTGCAGAGGGGTTGGGGGGAGCCAATAAGGAGGTGGGAGTGGGTGAGATGAGTGTGACCAATTCTAAGACGAATAATATGAACGTTGTCAATACGAAAGAGGTTGTTGATGGTGGCTTTGATCGGAATTGTGGGCTGGATGACATGGAGTTTGTTATCAATTTGGGACTTTCATGAGGTTTGCCAGCGGTCCCGAATAAGAGAAGCGATAAGCGGTTTGATGTCAGAGAGGGTTTTGGAAGAAGGGGCAGGGAGGAGGGTGAGGGCAAGCTTAGCGGCTGCATCAGCCCTGTCATTACCTGGGATGCCAAGATGGTTGGGTATCCAGAAGAAAAAAATACTTTTCCTGCAGAGGGTGGGAGAAAGGAGTTTGCGAAGAAGGAGGTGGCATGTGAGGTTATCCCATTTAAGGTTGAGTAAAGAAGTAACAACAGCCTTTGAGTCGGAGAAAATAACAAAGTGGCTGAGCGGGGAGTACTCAATAAAGTTGAGGGCAAGGAGAATGGCCTTAGCCTCGGCTGAAAAGATGGATGAGTAGTTGGGAAGTCTGCTACTGAGGGTGATGTCTTGGATGACCGCAGCAGCAGCTGTCTTGTTGCCCTCCTTGGACCCATCAGTATAAATGAAGGTGTAATTTGAGAGTTGGTCTTTGACTTGGTTGTGGAGACTGATGAAGAGGTTAGGATGGGTTTGAGCTTTGTGATGAGTAAAGAGGCCCAGGTGGACAGAAGTGAGGGGGGTGGCCCAAGGAGGAAAAGTGGGCCAGGAGAAGGTACCGAGAGTGGTGGGGTTGATGCCGAGATGGAAGAGGTCTGATTTAATGCGTAAGCCGAAGGGAGGGGATAGGGTATTAGTCCTATCAAAGAGGGTGGAGAAATTAGGGTACCTAATGAGGTTGTAAACAGGGTTCTGGGTGTTGGTGAGGACCCTAAAAGCATAGGATAGGCTAAGCTTTCTACATCTAAGTAGAAAGGGGGGTTTGTTGGCTTCAACATGAAGGCTGGTGATTGGGGAAGGTCCTGTAAGCACCTAGACAAAGCCTGAGGGCTTCATTTTGGATGGTGTTGATGTGGTTGAGGTATGAGTTGTGAGCGACACAGTAGACAATATTGCCGTAGTCAAGCTTGGCACGAATGGTGAGCCTGAAAATTTTGAGGAGAGCAAAGCAGTTTGCACCCCAAGTGGTGTTGGAGAGGAGTCTGAGGAGGTTCAGGGAGCTATTGCATTTCAGTTTCAGGTTGGTGATGTGTTGCTTGTAGGTAAGCTTAGAGTCTAGACTTAGACCCAGAAACTTTGTTTGTTCAACTTTTGGGATGCGATTACCATTGAGCACAAAGTTCGGGTTGGGGTGGAGGTTGTTGAAATGACAATCTTGTCTTCAGAGAATTTAAAACCGTTTTGGTTGCTCCAGTCTTGCAGCAGGTCGAGGCTGGTTTGGAGCCTACTTTCAACAATAGGATAGCTCGGGGAGGAGTAGAAGATGGTGAAGTCATCCACATATAAGGTACGTTTGATGTTGGGGCCAAGGTTATCCGCGATGTTATTGATGCTCAGGTTGAAGAGAGTGGGAGAGAGGATGCTGCCTTGGGGGACGCCCTCTTCTTGGGGGTACGGGTTGGAGAGGGTGTGGCCAATACGAACTTGGAACCGCCAGGATGAGAGGAAGTTTTGAATAAGATAGGGAGATGGCCTCTAAGGCCAATGGTGTGAAGTTTGCGGGTAATGCCGTATTTCCAAGTAGTGTCGAAAGCTTTCCCAAGGTCAAAAAATATGGCAATGAGGTGTTCCTTTTTTGCAAAGGAATCCCAGATAGCGGTGTCGAGTGTAATTAACTGGTCTAGGGTATTGCGACGTTTTCGGAAGCCGCTTTGGTCAGGGGGAGAGGATTCTGTTGGTCTCAAGAAACCAGTTTAGTCTCTGATTAATGATCCTTTCCATAATTTTACAGAGACAGCAAGTTAGGGCGATGGGGCGGTAGCTGGAGGGGTCGGTACTGTCTTTCCCCGGCTTAAGAACGGGGATGACAATAGCTGTCCTCCATATAGGAGGAAAGGAGTGTGAGGTCCAAATGTTGTTGAAGATTGTGAGTAGGGTAGTGGTGGCCTTGATGGGGAGGTGTTTCAGGAACTGGTAGGGGATGTTATCTGGGCCCTTGGAGGTACAGCCAGCATCGTGGATGGCTAGGTTTAATTCAGAGAGGGTGAGAGGGGCGTTGTAGCTTTTGGAGTTGTCGGAAGGAAAAGTGATTTTCCGGGCTTCATCAGAGGCTTTTTTGGTTTTGAAGGCATTGGAGTAGTTGGTCGAGGATGAGATGTTGCTGAAAGTGGCGGCGAGGTGGTTAACGATGTCCTTTTTTGCGGTGAGGTCACCATTCTGAGAGAGATGGGAGATTTGTCCACTCTGCCGTGGAAGCTGTTAACCATTCTCCAAATCTTTTTTGTGGGGGTGTTGGTGGTAAGAGAAGAGATGAAGTTGTTCCAAGTGTTAGTTTTACTGTCTTTGATAGTGCGCCTGGTCTTGGCACGCTGATGCGAAAAAGGTTGAGGTTATGGGTGGTCGGGTTTGTTTTAAAGTTCCTGAGGGCTCTTTTCCTGTTCTTGATGGCGGTTTTGCAGTCATCCGAGAACCAGGGGTTGGGGGGATGATTTGGGGGTTTGGAGGTTTTGGGAATTGAGCAGGTGGCGATGTTGATAAGGATATTACTGAAGTTTGACATGGCTTCCTCATCCTCAAGGAGATGGGGGGAGAGGTGTGAGTCACAGAGGGTTTCGAAAAGGGGCCAGTCAGCCTTCTCGAGGTTCCAATTTGGGGTGTGGTCAGTGGGAGTTTGAAGGTTGGATTGTATAAGAAGAAGGTAATGATCACTACCACAGAGGTCAGCAGTGACTCTCCAGCTAAAATCAAGGAGGAGGTTGGGGGAACAGATAGACAGGTCAATACAGGAAAGGTAACCTGTGGCAGGGTGAAGGTAGGTCGGGGAGTTAGTGTTGAGCAAGGAGAGGCTGTGCTGACGAAAAGTGTTTTCGACGAGCTTGCCTCTGGGGGTGGTGGTAACAGAGCCCCACAGAGGCTTGTGCGCGTTGAAGTCACCAAGAAGGATGAAGGGGGAGGGGAGCTGAGAGATGAGGTTGTTAAGGCTGGTTGGCTGAATGTTGGTGTTAGGGGGAGATAGATATTGCAAAGAGTGAAGGTTTTGTGGAGAGAGATACAGACACAAATGGCCCGAAGGTCGGTGTTCACATGAATAGGACTGTTTGGAATGCCGTGTCTAACGAGAATGGAGATGCCCCCACAAGCCCTGCCGGCGTCCTCGTATAATGTTGTGAGTGTTATTGTAATTGTTTCTGTTGTATGCGATAATGAGGGTAGGGCGTTATCTGGAGGAGGATCTGTTGCGTCTGCGGTTGGTTTGTTTTTTCTTTAGAACTGTCCCTGTTTCTTTGGGAGCGTTTGTTTTTGAAATCATATAGCTAGCTATGAAAAATCAAGAAGAAGCTATCCATTATTTAAGCTTTTTACAAATAAATTTAAATAAGAAAATGAATTTGAAAAAGAAGTAATGACATTCAGAATTTGTTGGTAGGGAAGGCGAAATGACGGAAAACTTTGTGGAATAAAAAGGGCCAATCACAGCCATGAGGAAATTAATAAGAGGATTTCCGTTACTTAAAGAAGACATAAAGTCTGGCTTTTTCTTCATTATTTAATATGATAGAAATAATAATTATAAGTCATCTGAAGAAATTTCAATCGTACTAAACAATTTAGCACATGTTTTCTAATTTATTAAAACAATAAATCTTTCAATATAAACTTACATGGGAGATCCATTTTGTTCATACGAACTCTAAAAAATGATGTCATACACCCAGTAAAGATTAAAATATTAATGTATTTCTTTACCATCTATTTCATATTATCTAACTTCTAAAAATAATTTTTCATTTGCATGGGTCTATGAATTTTTATTTGTGTATGACATTAATGATTCGAGACCTTAGGACTTCATGTCAAAGCATTTTGGAAAGAAAATTTCAAAGAGAATTCTAAAGAAATACATTATGTGTGCTAGCACACGTATAGGGCAAATGATGTCATCATTGGCATGATTTCAACACAAAATGGCAGCGTCCATGTTACAATTTCAAACTTGGATAACTTGAGAATGGAATAAGTTTTTAATTGTTTATCATATTAGAATGTTTCAGCTGATGTTAAGAGCTCACGTGACTTTGTTTACATCACCATTTTGTCCGTCGAAACCTTTGTCATCTGCTGTACATTTAAATTGACTTACATACGTTTGCATGTTGTTATTTAAAATTATTTTTGCAAGATAATTATGCTGGAATCTTGCTGTGCCGTTGGTTGCACTAATAGATGTGTGCAGGGAATATAAAAAAAAATGTTCTCGATTTCCATCTGATCCTGATCGACGTTTGAAGTGGGTTTCTGCTGTACGACGCAACGGTTTTCAACCCGGGCTTTTCACCTACGGTAGGCCTTACACACTAGGATTTGCAGCGAGCACTTTATATCAGGTATGTAGGCTTTGTCTGAGTATAACGAACAATCAGATGGCATTAATGTTACAGTTACTCTTCGTATACCCAGTAAAAATATAACGTAGGGAGAATATGAAGACAAATCGGAAGAGAGCAAAAACTGCAATCAGTAAAATTCGCTGAACTGGTACTGGTAGGTTAGCTTGTAGTACGTTTGTTGTACATGTGATGTGACTGAGCTGTGTGAAGACGTGTGAAACGCAACGACGGCGCTGCCTGGCAAAATGGAGTCCAACTGAGTTAAGAGTCACATGATAAAATCCCTCTATATCAAGTTAAACCATTTGACTTAATGTCTCCTTTAACCATTCCACATACAATGTATAGGAAAGACCCCATAATCACAGCCTACTAGTGCAGGCATTTCATTCCCAAAATATCAAACATTTATGAGACAATAATGAAATGATTGTTGGTTTTATCTTTACAGATGTACAATTAGTGTTATATCAAACCTATCAATGGCAGTAAGGCATGGCAATTATAAAGACCATGTACATAGGTAGCAATAACTTGGCTGTAATTGGAAAAATACCAACAAGTTCCACCAAAATTGGTCATAAGTTTACAGCATTTTGAATTTTAATGCCTTACTATGATAAATTATGCAAGATTGTGACATCACAATAGAAAACCTTTATATGTACAAGCATGTATGTTTTACTTACTCCATTCATTATTTCAGGGTGGAGCTCAAATGGAGGGGCAACTGTTCCATTTTGCAAAAAATTGTCAAAAATGAAATGAATTTATTTTGTGTAAACTTATAATTGGATCTCATTTTAGTCAAATGTTAATTTCACAGATCATATCGCTCTAGTGCAATCAAATTTCCATTCCATTTAGAAGCAAAGCTATACAGCAGAGCCATACAAATCAAAATGTATTATATAAATGTATATATGTATGTAAACACCGTATTTGACGTGAAAAGCATAGAATTACACTACTTTTTAAGCCCGAAGGTTCTTCCTTAATAAGCGGCCATGCTCCGGGGCCGCGTACAGTGTGATATTCGAACTGCTTTGTGTGAACTGGTACTACTAGCCCCACAATAACCACCTCAAAGGCAGCATGAGCGTCAGACCCAAAATGAGCAAATAATGTAACACAACTTATTATAAGCCTTAAAATTAATCAAATAAATTATGTTATCAGTCCAGAAATGTTGGGTGAGCACTTATTATGTCGAATACGGTATATTTAATGATTAATGTTGAGGCGAAGTGTTTCTATGCGTATTTAATACACAGGTCAAAGGACTTTGACACGAGTGGAATGAACCAACTTTAGGAGGACGAGTTATTAATCTTTAATGAAATTTGCATGTTGGATTGTCTTTAAATGCATAAAAAAACAACTAAAAAGAATGCAAAATGAGAAACTTTATGAATATTTTATGGCTTTGATAAAATAATTACCTGTTTTGAAAATGGAAAAAACCAAATAATCATGGTCGTGCATTAACAGGTTTTAATGCATGGGTCATAACAATGCAAATACTCCATGGAAAGTTTATGAATAAATACTCCATAGAATTTAAATAGATTTGATAAAAACTTTACATTTTTTAATAAATAATTAGTATAATAAATAATTAGAATAAAAAAATTAGTATATTAAATAATTAGTAAAAAATAATCAGTATAAATAATTAGCATAATAAATAATTAATATAATCAAATAATAACTCTACATAAAAATCCTTCTCTAAATAATATATTTGAATTGAAAAAAATAAAAAAACAAAATAAAAATTCTTAAAATAAAATAAATTAAACCAAACTAACATAACAAAAAATAGAATACGGACTTACTCTTCAGATTCTGTGTTATGTTTCTTCAGCCATTCAAAAATAGCTTTTTTATTCAGAGACGCTTTCAGAACACTACTTCCAGACTGTTTCTGGATGTTGGCGATAGTTTCAGAGTTAGTCACCACCTCGATGAGTCCCACTTTATTTCCTGTCGCAAGAGTTTTGTACGGTATCACTCTATGAGCAAAGCAAAATTATAAAGTTTAATTGCTAAATTCAAATAATTGTTTTGTTTGTTTGGCGAGGTTTTTAACGGCACCATGACAACGATGGTCAAATTGTGCTTGAGAGATTAGATCATAACAGAGGTGAAAAGAAGTCGGACAGAGTGCAGCAGATAGATATAAGGATAGTGAAGGTTCGGACAAGATAAATTAGATATAGTAATAGTAGCAGGTATAACATAAGAAGGAGAGTCCTCTGCTGAGTTTTTGCGGAAGAGTTCGACAATGTGAGTTGAAGGGATTAAGGAAAGCTCTGGGGTGGGTGAAAAAGTGGGCAGTCAATAAGGATGTGTTTGACAGTACCAGTGACAGTTATTGCAGAGAGATGGGGAAGAGGGGTCGGTGAGAATGAGTGAGGAGGGTGTGACATATTCTGAGGCGGGTGGTGTAGACATGATCTTTACGGGAGAGGTTGTGGCTGGTGGGAATGGAAGGCTGGATGTTCTGGGGTTTGTGTACAGACAAGTCTGCCTTGTATGATGGAGGACAACAATTCAAAGAAGAGAAATATCTTCAGGCCTCCCAGCCACTTTTTATGTTTATTGTGAAATTTTATGCTTTTTTAAGCTACTGGCAATAAATAAAACTAAGCTTTTTAATGCTCCATCAGTTTGTTTCTATTTTTTTATATTTTGTATACCAACATGATTATAGAAAGCAGAAGATATCACAAAATGGGCCAAGTTAAACCTCCACTTATATAATTATAATTGTTTTCAAATCACCATGCTTTGTTCCTGATCATGGGATTGTACCTGTGTTACACATCCATCAATAAGGTTCTTGTTGCATATTGTGCAGTGTGCAATAAGCTGGTCCCAGTGGCATGTCTAATGGGGATTATTGGGGCCCCCCAGAACAATGCTGTAGCCTCCCATTTTTGTCAAAGCCAGAAATATAATTAACTGAAATATGAAATGAATCATAGAAAAAAAACAGAGATGTGGGTATTTTGTATTCATATTGACTGAATTATCTTTACTTTTGGACCATAAATCCTCAATTTTGGACCAAAACCCTCAATTGTTGGAACAAAAAACCTCAATTTTTGGAAAGAAATGACAAATTAGGGCCCAAAACCTTCAATTCTGGACCAAGGTAGGAGGTAAACATCTTAGAAAGATGTGTTTTGTAAGGACTTAAAGCCCCTCCCCCACCTGTACCTCAAAAAACCTAAAAGCTAGACACACCCCTGGTTGGTCATTCTTTAGAGGCATGAGCCATGGAAATTCCTTCTCCCAAGATTCATAGTAAAGTGGCCTTGCCCATTGGGTGGGTCAGAGTAAAGTGGTATTGCCCATTGGATGGGTAGACACATGTTCACCTTCCAAGTTCTAATTCTTCCTGAAAATGAAATAAGACCTTCACACATTCTACCAAAATGAAAGAAATACTCATTAATGGAATTCCCATGGCTGCTCAAAAGCCATTTAGAAACTGGAGGTCACTGAAAGAAACACAACCAAAGAAACCAGACTGGTATCTTATTTCTACAGGGAGTGATTCAACTTTAAAGGTTCCATAAGTGTGTCACAATTATCTTATTTCTACAGGGAGTGATTCAACTTTAAAGGTTCCATAAGTGTGTCACAATTATCTTATTTCTACAGGGAGTGATTCAACTTTAAAGGTTCCATAAGTGCGTCACAATTATCTTATTTCTACAGGGAGTGATTCAACTTTAAAGGTTCCATGAGTGTGTCACAATTATCTTATTTCTACAGGGAGTGATTCAACTTTAAAGGTTCCATAAGTGTGTCACAATTATCTTATTTCTACAGGAAGTGATTCAACTTTAAAGGTTCCATGAGTGTGTCACAATTATCTTATTTCTACAGGGAGTGATTCAACTTTAAAGGTTCCATAAGTGTGTCACAATTATCTTATTTCTACAGGGAGTGATTCAACTTTAAAGGTTCCATAAGTGTGTCACAATTATCTTATTTCTACAGGGAGTGATTCAACTTTAAAGGTTCCATAAGTGTGTCACAATTATCTTATTTCTACAGGAAGTGATTCAACTTTAAAGGTTCCATGAGTGTGTCACAATTATCTTATTTCTACAGGGAGTGATTCAACTTTAAAGGTTCCATAAGTGTGTCACAATTATCTTATTTCTACAGGGAGTGATTCAACTTTAAAGGTTCCATAAGTGTGTCACAATTATCTTATTTCTACAGGAGTGATTCAACTTTAAAGGTTCCATAAGTGTGTCACAATTATCTTATTTCTACAGGGAGTGATTCAACTTTAAAGGTTCCATAAGTGTGTCACAATTATCTTATTTCTACAGGGAGTGATTCAACTTTAAAGGTTCCATAAGTGTGTCACAATTATCTTATTTCTACAGGGAGTGATTCAACTTTAAAGGTTCCATAAGTGTGTCACAATTATCTTATTTCTACAGGGAGTGATTCAACTTTAAAGGTTCCATAAGTGCGTCACAATTCATGAATTACATGAAACTGTTGCAGTAAATCTGAATAAAATATGTGTCTTAGGAAATTTTCCATGACAATATGTCATGTATTTTAAAACTAAATTACTTCTTTGTATATTATTGGAAACACATTTGACTAATCATGAGACTAGGGACGATATACACTTTACACACACACACAAATTTTCCCCACCCTTTTCTTATACTAAGAGTTTTGATTGAAATAAACAGAGCCAAAAGGTTTTGTGGTTCCGATGCTTTTTTTTTTTTAATCAGCTGATTGATTTGCAAAATTTGTATTAACTGTCATGTCATTGCATATTATGAAATATTTGTTCCATGATATTTATTCATAAGCCACACCCACCATGCAGATCAATAAAAATGTTGACAACATTAGTATTCGCACAATAACTTACAACATTATCATAGCAAGTATGATGCAAAAACGGTTGCTTGTTTATTCTATTTCAAGAATTTGTCAGTAAGCCCCACCTACTCATTAATATTCATGACATCACTACCACAACATTAGAACATATGCACAGACCATGACTCCTGATATAGCATAAACCTGATATATCGTTCTTTAAATGCAGTATGTTTACTTTACATTTAGGACATTCACATTAAGCCACGCTCACCATGCATATTAATGACATCTGTTGATAACATAAGCATGTACACAATAACCAACAATATTATCATGCTTAATATGACACAAAACGGATATACACTTGCTCATTTATCACTTTTTCTAAATGTTCAATTTAAGTCCCGCCCACTTATTGATATGCATGATATCACCACCAAAAACAATTGAGCACAACCACAGACCATGGGCATCTGTGTACCAAGTATAACATGAATCCAGTTGACCATTCATTCTTGAGATACCATGTTTACAAGCTCTATTCAGCAAAATCATATTAAGCCCCGCCCACTTAACAATTTTTAAAATTATGAACATGGACACATCAGCTAACATAATTGTCCCAAATATGACACAAAACAGATATGCAGTTGTTAATATAAGAACATTTCAAGATTTTTACATTAAGCCCCACCTACTCATTAATATGCATATCACCACCAAAAACAATAGGGTACATCTACTGACCATGGGCTATCTGCATACCAAATGACAAGAATACAGTTTACTGTTCTTGAGATACCGTGTTTACAAGTTTTTTTCAGCAAAATCATATTAAGCACCGCCCACTACGCATATTAATGAAATTCAATGTTTTTACATCATGAATATGTACACACTAGCTAACAACATATTTATAACAAATATGAAATAAAACAGACATGCGGTTGTTAAAATATGAACATTTCAAGATTTTCAACATTTCAAGGTGTCTGACGTGTGATAATAAATATAATTATGTGAAAACACCATTGTGAGTCTTTACGGGAAGGAGAGGGGGGGAGGGGGGGGGGGGAAGGGGGGAACCAGGGCCAAATCCCACAAAGCCATACCATTTCTGGCATTTTGTTTATTTAACATTTGTTTATTCTATTTTTTGGCCCAGCAAAAAGGTTAGGGGGATTTCGCTCCCCCGTCCCTGTGGTTTGTGAGGTTTAACGGTGCCACAACAGCAATGATCAAGAAAGGCAGGAAGTAAGTCTCACTGACATCATGCCCTTATTTTGTAAACAATTGACAATGTATTTCATTGAAAACAATTTCTTATACAAAATCTTTCAAAATGTCTTCAGGGGATAAATTCCCATTCCATTCATAAACTTTTCTTTTTGTATTCATGTCACTATTAGTCTGATTTCAGTCATTTCTACACAAAGCTGATACATATTTGAACTTAATCATCCCCTTAATGGATTAGAGAGTGACTTAACCTGTGATGGACTGGGGTCCCATGCAGGGCGAGTCCCTGATTCATGTCTGCTTGTAACATACAAACTGTTGATAAGTCTGAGAAAGTGTTTTAGAATTTTCCATTCTTTTGATATGAAGGATACAAACATTTCAGAGTAAAACTTGAGCATTGTCTTTCATTTTATCTTCAGCATTTTCTCTATTTCTGGGATAAGCATCTACTTTAGGTGCTTTCATGACTCAGGAACAGGATTAATTCAAGTTCTGATAATACCAACAAAAATAAAACAAGTGCAATGAAAATATAGGTTTTTTTACCGGAGATCAAGGCCTTTTTCCTGCCAGATATTATCCATAATCTGCATGACCTGCAAGGTCAACATGTCCTGACGTAAATCTGTCAAAAAAAAGAAAGAAATGTCTCCGATATAATGTGAGGAGGACTTACAGGAGCTTTCTGTCAAAAATAGAGGGTGTTTATTATTTTGCTAATTAATGGAAATTTTGAAATAACAGAGGTCTCATGTATCTAATACATTGACTTAATGAATCAATAAAATTATCATTGGAAATGATTATGATTGATTTGAAAATTCATATCAAGGGCCATCCAGTATCATCATATGCAAGAAAAGTGTATTGGAATATTCTAGAGAAAAATACCCCCTCAGATTTCAGCTAATTTTGACCTTTTAACTTACTAGATGTTCTGTGAGTGATTGATGTGGCTTGTTGGTAGTGGCATACCTAGACTTTTTTAACTGACTAGATGGGAGGAAAATCCATTAAAATAAATCTGAATCCAAGCTAATCCCCCAACACCCCCTCCCCCAACACCCTCCCCCAATAATTTCAGGAATTACGTCCAATATTTTGAAAAAAATTATAAAAATTTGAGGAAAATGTCACATATTTTGAAGAAAATATCACATTTTGAGGAAAATGTCACATATTGGGGAAAACGTCAGGAATTTTGAGGAAAAGTTAAGATATTTTGAGGTAAACCTTTGGAAATTTTGAGGAAAAAGTATTTCCTATATGAAATTTGCTAACTATAAACTGCTAAATTACTTTTCCCAAGATGGCTTTTATTAAAATTACCAACACAATCCAACGTACTGAATTTTCTGTTGTGCAAATTTTCCGACTTTTTCGAAATTTCCGGCTGGGGGTTGAGGGGAGAAGCAACCCCCTCCCCTCCTTCCTATTCATTTAGTTATGCCACTGCTTGTTGGCATGTCGACTGGTAAGTCATATTGTGCCAGAGTGGTTAAATCATTTCAAACTAAATACAAAAAACAAAAAAGATGCTTTCGAGAGAGGATAAACTAAGGGGTGTAATAGTATAAACAAACTTGGAGGAGTCAGTTATACATGTGGAGAGCAATCCACTGGAGAGGGGAGAAATCCACTGGGGAGGGGAGCAATCCACTGGAGATGGGGAGCAATCCACTAGAGAGGGGGAGCAATCCACTGGGGAGAGGGGAACAATCCACTGGGGAGGGAGCAATCCACTGGAGAGGGGAGCAATCCACTGGGGAGGGGTAGCAATCCACTGGGGAGGGGAGCAATCCACTGGAGAGGGGAGCAATCCACTGGGGAGGGGTAGCAATCCACTGTGGAGGGGAGCAATCCACTGGAGAGGGGAGCAATCCACTGGGAGGGTAGCAATCCACTGTGGAGGGGGAGCAATCCACTGGAGAGGGGAGCAATCCACTGGGAGGGGGAGCAATCCACTGAGAGGGGGAGCAATCCACTGGGGGGGGAGCAATCCACTGGGTAGGGGAGCAATCCACTCGGGAGAGGGAGCAATCCACTGGAGAGGGGAGCAATCTACTGGGAAGGGGTAGCAATCCACTGTGGAGGGAAGCAATCCACTGGAGAGGGGGGAGCAATCCACTGGGGAGGGGGAGCAATCCACTGAGAGGGGGAGCAATCCACTGGGGAGGGGGAGTAATCCACTGGGGAGGGGAGCAATCCACTCGGGAGAGGGAGCAATCTACTGGAGAGGGGGAGCAATCCACTGGGGGGGGGGAGCAATCCACTGGGAAGGGGGTAGCAATCCACTGGGGAGGGAGCAATCCACTGGAGAGGAGGAGCAATCCACATGGGAGGAAGCAATCCACTGGAGAGGGGAGCAATCCACTAGGAAGGGGGAGCAATCCACTGGGAGGGGGTAGCAATCCACTGGGAGGGTAGCAATCCATTGGGGAGGAAGCAATCCACTGGGAGGGGGAGCAATCCACTGGGGAGAGGGAACAATCCACTGGGAAGGGGTAGCAATCCACTGGGGAGGGGAGCAATCAACTGGGGAGGGGTAGCAATCTACTGGGGAGGGGAGCAATCCACTGGGGGGGGAAGCAATCCACTGGGAGGGGTAGCAATCCACTGGGGAGGGGGAGCAATCCACTGGGGAGGGGGTAGCAATCCACTGTGGAGGGGATCAATCCACTGGGCAGGGGGGTAGCAATCTACTGGGGGGGGAGCAATCCACTGGGGAGAAGGTAGCAATCTACTGGGAAGGGGGTAGCAATCCACTGGGGAGTGGGTAGCAATATACTGGGAGGGAGTAGCAATCCATTGGGGAGGGGAAGCAATCTAATGGGGAGGGGTAGCAATCTACTGGGGAGGGGAAGCAATCTACTGGGGGGGGAGGGTTATCCAATAATATTGTTGTACATTATATGACAGGTAAAGGAGAGAAGATTACGGGAAAATTAGGAAAGGGTGATCAGGAAGGGCGAGCAGGAGGGGGTGATCAGGAAGGGGGTGATCAGGAAGGGTGAGCAGGGAGGGGTGAGCAGGGAGGGGTGATCAGGGAGGGGTGATCAGGGAAGGGTGAGCAGGGAGGGGTGATCAGGGAGGGGTGATCAGGGAGGGGTGATCAGGAGGGGTGAGCAGTGAAGAGTGAGCAGGGAGGAGTGAGCAGGGAAGAGTGATCGAGGAAGGGTGAGCAGAGTTGGCTGGTTGGTGAGGTTTAACGGTACCACAACAGTGATGGTCAAATTGTGCCAGAGAGATTTTATGTCAGAGATGAAAAGAGGTTGAAAAAAGATAGTGAGGTGAGCAAATTGGTGTAAAAACCTATTTATATCTTATTCCATTTAGGGATTATTGCATTTCAAAGATTTCATCACTGTGTTGAAAAGTCACCTTGCAGTGTACAATGTGATGTCATTACTATCAGATTTAATCCCTAAAGCCCCAGGGGTTCAAAACTTTACCAAAAAAATTCAACAAATGAAAATAATTTTTCACAACTTTCCTTTCGCTTTCTATCACTTCAGGTTTAGCTTAACTGAATGCTAAGACAACAAACTTTTTAAAAAAAAAGTCAAAATATAGAAAATATCGACATAAATATGCAAATTTTAGGAAAAATTAGGCCAAATGCTTTGAGTTTGTATTTTTTCTTGTGAACAATGAAAACGGAGGATTTAAAAAATATATTTAGATTGTTTGTGAAATTTCCTTTCCAAAGGAAAGGTTCTTGTAAAGTGCATGTTACAGTATACCCTATCTTGACAACTAACAAAAATGCTTCCCATAACTCAGAAAGATGCAACTAATATTCAAAGAAATACACAAACACTGTCTTGATTCTGCAAGTATAAAATCTCACTGTACACTGCAAGGTTACTATTCATCAAAGTGGAGAAATATTTGAAATGAAATAACTTCAAATGGAATAAAATATGATCATTTTGTTTTTCTTCAACAATTTATTTCTTGAATGGGAATATTTTGAATTTATCCTTTAAGCCCTACATGACAACAGATTACATCTGAAATACAAGAAGGGATCCAATTTTTGAAAACACTCTCGCATTCAATGCTTGTCAATACTCACCATCCCCATTCTTAAAGATGACTGAGATATCGTCGCCATTTGGATCTTCGTTCTCAAAGACCAACCAGAGAGGTCGCATTTTGGAATTCATGTATTTGCACTTTTCTAATCTGAAATGAAAACATAGAAAAGTCAATGAGGCAGGACTAATTAACAACAAGAGGATTTCAAGTGAAAGGAGAAGTTTATTAGTCAAGCGCAAGTTATTCTTATATAAAAGAGGACTTAAAAAGAAACAAAATGGTGTCTTATCTCCCTTGTGTAGAAATGACTAATGTGAAGAGTCTACTGTGAATGGCTGGTGCCATCATCCTCACATTCTTAATAATTGTCATCAAATTTCTTTTTGAGTGTTTGCATTGACATGACCAGTGCATTAAATCCTGGTAATGTGCTACCTTGATTATAGGGTCTATTCCATATTTACAACAGGTGTATTTCTTAATAAAGAGAAAAAAATATATGTAAGTTTTTCTTGTTTTTCATTCCTCTTTTTATGCATTTTAAAAACAATCTAACACGGAAATTTTATCAAAAAATTAATATTTTGGCATCATGTTTATACACAATTCAAACACTGTTCTAAGGACTTTGCAATGACAAATGACCCTCCTAAAGACGGGTCATTCCACTTGAGCCAAAGTCCTTTGCCCCGTGCATTAAATGCGTATATAAACACTCTGCCTCAACATTAATCTTGAAATAATGCTGTACTCGACAGGGGGGCACTTAGGTAATTAGAATTGCTCCACTTTTTAGACCAATGTTTTTTCCTAATGAACGCCCATGCTTCAGAGCTGTAAACTGTGTGCTATTCGAGCTGCATTGTGTGAAATGGTTCTATACTCCATTCTACACTAGCTACACAATAACCACCACAAAAACAGCGTGCATGAGTCACATAATAAGCCGAAAATGTAAGAAAACTTATTTTTAAGTCTTGAAATTAATTAAATAACTTTATGTAATCAGTCAAAACAAGTTTAGTGTGCGCTTATTAGAGCAGGGGTGCTTACTAGAACAGGGGTGCTTATCAAAGCAGGGGCGCTTACTAGAACAAGGGCGCTTATTAGAACAGGGGCGCTTATTAGAGCAGGGGCGCTGTTATTAGAGCAGGAGCGCTTATTAGAGCGGGGGCAGTTATTAGAGCGGGGGGCAGTTATTAGAGCAGGAGTGCTTATCAGAACAGGGGCGCTTATTAGAGCAGGGGCGCTTATTAGAGCAGGGGCGCTTATTAGAGCGGGGGGCAGTTATTAGAGCAGGAGCGCTTATCAGAACAGGGGCGCTTATTAGAGCAGGGGCGCTTATTAGAACAGGGGCACTTATTAGAGCAGAGGGGCTTATTAGAGCAGGGGCACTTATTAGAGCGGGGGCAGTTATTAGAGCAGGAGCGCTTATTAGAGCGGGGGCAGTTATTAGAGCAGGGGCGCTTATTAGAACACGGGCGCTTATCAGAACAGGGGCGCTTATTAGAGCAGGGGCGCTTATTAGAGCGGGGGCAGTTATTAGAGCAGGAGCGCTTATTAGAGCAGGGGCGCTTATTAGAGCAGGAGCGCTTATTAGAACAGGGGCACTTATTAGAGCAGAGGGGCTTATTAGAGCAGGGGCACTTATTAGAGCGGGGGGCAGTTATTAGAGCAGGAGCGCTTATTAGAACACGGGCGCTTATCAGAACAGGGGCGCTTATTAGAGCAGGGGCGCTTATTAGAGCGGGGGCAGTTATTAGAGCAGGAGCGCTTATTAGAACAGGGGCACTTATTAGAGCAGAGGGGCTTATTAGAGCAGGGGCACTTATTAGAGCGGGGGCAGTTATTAGAGCAGGAGCGCTTATCAGAACAGGGCGCTTATTAGAGCAGGGGCGCTTATTAGAGCAGGGGCGCTTATTAGAGCGGGGGCAGTTATTAGAGCAGGAGCGCTTATTAGAGCAGGGGCGCTTATTAGAGCAGGAGCGCTTATTAGAACAGGGGCACTTATTAGAGCAGAGGGGCTTATTAGAGCAGGGGCACTTATTAGAGCGGGGGCAGTTATTAGAGCAGGAGCGCTTATTAGAACACGGGCGCTTATCAGAACAGGGCGCTTATTAGAGCAGGGGCGCTTATTAGAGCGGGGCAGTTATTAGAGCAGGAGCGCTTATTAGAACAGGGGCACTTATTAGAGCAGAGGGGCTTATTAGAGCAGGGGCACTTATTAGAGCGGGGCAGTTATTAGAGCAGGAGCGCTTATCAGAACAGGGCGCTTATTAGAGCAGGGCGCTTATTAGAGCGGGAGGCAGTTATTAGAGCAGGCGCTTATCAGAACAGGGCGCTTATTAGAGCAAGGGCGCTTATTAGAGCCGGAGGCAGTTATTAGAGCAGGAGCGCTTATTAGAACAGGGGCGCTTATTAGAGCAGGGGCGCTTATTAGAGCAGGGCGCTTATTAGAGCGGGGGGCAGTTATTAGAGCAGGAGCGCTTATCAGAACAGGGGCGCTTATTAGAGCAGGGGCGCTTATTAGAACAGGGGCACTTATTAGAGCAGAGGGGCTTATTAGAGCAGGGGCAGTTATTAGAGCAGGAGCGCTTATTAGAGCGGGGGCAGTTATTAGAGCAGGGGCGCTTATTAGAACACGGGCGCTTATCAGAACAGGGCTTATTAGAGCAGGGGCGCTTATTAGAGCGGGGCAGTTATTAGAGCAGGAGCGCTTATTAGAGCAGGGGCGCTTATTAGAGCAGGAGCGCTTATTAGAACAGGGGCACTTATTAGAGCAGAGGGGCTTATTAGAGCAGGGGCACTTATTAGAGCGGGGGGCAGTTATTAGAGCAGGAGCGCTTATTAGAACACGGGCGCTTATCAGAACAGGGCGCTTATTAGAGCAGGGGCGCTTATTAGAGCGGGGCAGTTATTAGAGCGGGGCAGTTATTAGAGCAGGAGCGCTTATTAGAACACGGGCGCTTATCAGAACAGGGGCACTTATTAGAGCAGAGGGGCTTATTAGAGCAGGGGCACTTATTAGAGCGGGGGCAGTTATTAGAGCAGGGGCGCTTATTAGAGCAGGGGCGCTTATTAGAACACGGGCGCTTATCAGAACAGGGGCGCTTATTAGAGCAGGGGCGCTTATTAGAGCGGGGGCAGTTATTAGAGCGGGGGGCAGTTATTAGAGCAGGAGCGCTTATTAGAACACGGGCGCTTATCAGAACAGGGGCACTTATTAGAGCAGAGGGGCTTATTAGAGCAGGGGCACTTATTAGAGCGGGGGCAGTTATTAGAGCAGGGGCGCTTATTAGAACACGGGCGCTTATCAGAACAGGGGCGCTTATTAGAGCAGGGGCGCTTATTAGAGCGGGGGCAGTTATTAGAGCAGGAGCGCTTATTAGAACAGGGGCACTTATTAGAGCAGAGGGGCTTATTAGAGCAGGGGCACTTATTAGAGCGGGGGGCAGTTATTAGAGCAGGAGCGCTTATCAGAACAGGGGCGCTTATTAGAGCAGGGGCGCTTATTAGAGCGGGAGGCAGTTATTAGAGCAGGGCGCTTATCAGAACAGGGGCGCTTATTAGAGCAAGGGCGCTTATTAGAGCGGGAGGCAGTTATTAGAGCAGGAGCGCTTATTAGAACAGGGGCGCTTATTAGAGCAGGGGCGCTTATTAGAGCAGGGGCGCTTATTAGAGCTGGGGCGCTTATTAGAGCGGGGGCAGTTATTAGAGCAGGGGTGCTTATTAGAACAGGGGCGCTTATTAGAGCAGGGGCACTTATTAGAACTGGGGCGCTTATTAGAACAGGGGCACTTATCAGAGCAGGGGCGCTTATTAGAGCAGGGGGAGCTTATTGGAGCAGGGGAGGGGGGCACTTTTTGGAGCAGGGGCGCTTATTAGAACAGGGGCGCTTATTAGAACAGGATGCTTATTAGAACAGGACGCTTATTAGAGCGGGAGCGGTGATTAGAGCAGGGGCATTTATTAGAGCAGGGGCATTTATTAGATACGTCAAATACAGTATTCTAATTAATTCCAACTTTCATTATTATCTCCAACCTTTTCTTCATGTCTTAAATTACAATTATCTTACTAGAGTTTGTTTTATTACTTTCTTGACATCTACACTCATTTATGAGCCACAAAATCTAAGATAAAATTACAAATTAAAACGGTAAATACCATCATGGTTCGCAAGCCCATGTAAATTGACACCCATATCATATGACCCGGCCAATTATAAAAATGGCATCTCACACTAAGTTTTACGGAGCATCCCATGTCCCACATGACATCCCATCCCATCCTTTGTTCCACATTGATCCCATCCCATGTGCCAAATGACATCCCACCCCATGTCCACATGACATCCCATGCCATGTCCTACATGCCATTCCACCATATCTCCCACTAACATTCCACTATACAGTATGTCTCACATGACATTCCACCATATGTCCCACATGGCATCCCACCTTATGTCCCACATCAGTGGCTTCCCACCTGATGTCCCACATGGCATCCCACCTTATATCTCACATTGGATCCAGTTTGTTTTATGACTTTCTTGACATCTACACTCATTTATAAGTCACAAAATCTAAGATAAAATTACAAATTAGAACGGTAAATGCTATCATGGTTCGCAAGCCCATGTAAATTGACACCCATATCATATGACCTGGCCAATTATAAAAATGGCATCTCACACTACGTTCCACGTGGCATCCCATATCCCACATGATATCCCATCTCATGGCATTCCACACTATGTCCAACATGGCATTCCACCATATATCCTACATGGCATTCCACCCTGTTCCACACTGCATCCCACCCCATGTCCCACATGGCATCCCACCCATGTCCCACATGGCATCCCACCCCATGTCCCACATGACATTCCATAGGCTACATAATAAGTCTCATCCTAGCTATCAGTCCCTGATTGAGCATACTATGTATGAAAGTGTCAGTTCATATAATAACATACATGCAAATGGATTGTTGAATAAGAAAAAAAAAGGAGTCGTCAAATAATTATGCCTGATATTGCCCTTGGTGTATACAACATGGTAAATATTATATCATGTCTCGCATGGCCCCCATCCATGTCCCACATAACATCCCTCCCTGTCCCACATGACATATTTTCATATGCAGTCACATCCTGTCACACTCACTGACTGAGCATACTAAATAAAAGTCTGGTCAATTCATACACTGTAATAACTTTATGCAAATGACCACAATAATAAAGGCAGAGATTAATAATCATGCCTGATACAACCGTTGGTGCCTAAATCTTTTGAAGAATTTTAAATCTCCAGTGCTACAAGAGGGATGCTTGAGGATCTCTGAAGAATATTGGAAAATTATATCATTTTTACAGTTATCTTCTAAGGAAATATCAAATGTTTTGTAGACTTTTTAAGGAAACTAGTCTTCAATCTTGTCTTAAGTGTCTCTGAAAAACTTTAATAACATTTTGTAAAAAATTCTAACCTTCCATAAGGATATCTAAAGAAACTTTAACTTTTTCTGAGGAACTCTGAAGAAGCTTTAACATTTCTGAGGAATTTCCATTTTTTTTCCTTTTACATTTGTGAGAAAATCGTAGGAAAAACTGTGGCCGGCCGGCCGGACGGAATCGCCATGACATAGATTTGCATTATGCTTTGCATGCTCACCAAAAATACATAGAGACTGAAGAATGTGAGAATGTGACATCACATCTAGTCTGATTTCAGTCGTTTCTACATGCATGTACATCAAACAACATTTTAAATTTGAGTGTCTCCGTTAATAACAGAATAAGATATGGAAGTAGTTTCTTTACCTTTTTAAGTCTTCTTTCGTGTAACATATGCCTGCTTGACGCTGAATTAATCCTTCAAAGGATAATCCTCCAAAGGTAAATCCTTCAAAGGATAATCCTCCAAAGGTTAATCCTTCAAAGGTTAACCCTTCAAAGGTGAACCCTTCAACAGTTAACCCTTCAACGGTTAACCCTTCAAATGACAATCCTTCAAAGGTTAATCCTTCAAAGGTTAATCCTTCAAAGGTTAAACCTTCAAAGGTTAATCCTTCAAAGGATAATCCTCCAAAGGTTAATCCTTCAAAGGATAATCCTCCAAAGGTTAATCCTTCAAAGGATAAACCTCCAAAGGTTAATCCTTCAAAGGTTACCCTTCAAAGAATAATCCATTAAATGATAATCCTCTAAAGGTTAATCCTTTGAAGGTTAATCCTTCAAAGGTTAATTCTTCAAAGATTAATCCATCAAATGATAATCCTTCAAAGTTAATCCTTCAAAGGATAATCCTTTAAAAGATTAATTCTTCAAAGAATAATCCATCAAATGATTTGTTCAATTCTTTCATGGAATCCTTTGAAGGTTAATCCTTCAAAGGTTAATTCTTCAAAGATTAATCCATCAAATGATAATCCTTTAAAGTTAATCCTTCAAAGGATAATCCTTTAAAAGATTAATTCTTCAAAGAATAATCCATCAAATGATTTGTTCAATTCTTTCATGGAAATATGAAATAGTGGGCTAATATTTTAGAGAAAGACATAAACATGCTAGCCTGCTTACATCACAAAGAAGGCAGAAATGAAGGAAAATCTCTTGAATTTTCAATTTCCTATTTATGATAAGAGGACTATAAAAGGATCTATTTGATGTAAAAATCATGTTGATATCTTTTTTCATTAATGAGTTATTGAAGTTCAAAGATTGCACCAGTGTGGTAAAAAGTGATCTCACAGTGTACAGTGTGATGTCATAAAGGCAAATCCAAGACAATTTTTGTGCATTTAAAAAAAAATGAATTACCTCTTCCTCAATTACTGTAACCATTTTGTTTGTTTATTTATTGAGTTGGGGTGTAACGTGCACTTTATAAGATGCATGGTTTGCCCATCTGCCCATGAACCTTACACTTGAAGTACACTGTGAGGTCACTTTTCAACACACTCGTGCAATCTTTGAAATGTAATAACTCCTAAACGGAAAAAGATATTCACATCATTTTTACACCAAATTGTTTCTTTCGTAGTCCTCTTATCATATATATGAGCACACAAATTCACGGGAATATCTCTTTAAGTCTAATATGGTCAATACAAATCTTGTTGAAAAGCTTACTTCATCAAGTCAATAAATAAGCAAATTAATTGCAGCCGATTCAAGAAAAAGCATATCAGAAATGGGTACCTGCCACCATTAAGAGGGTAATCTAAATGAAATTACCTTCGTCATGTCGAAAAATCATGACAATGTATGCAAAAATTGTCTACCAATAATATGTCTCACAGATTCCACAACACAAATGAGCAAACCAAAATGCCAATACCATAGTCAACGTTATAAGCACTCATGCTCTAATAAGTGCCTACCCAACATTTTCTTATCCCAACATCAATAAATTGTGTTCGCTGGGACAAAATGTATTTAATATGTTCCATATCTTTGTTTTGGCATGCACTGATTGTTGTAATGCATACGAGGAGCATAGCAAGAATAAAAGGGAGTAACCGCAAGGCTGGATTCCTGTTGATGTGGGGAGTGTGCTCGTGCTACTGCAGCATGTACGCATGTACTGCAGCATGTACGCATGTACTGCAGCATGCGCATGTACTGCAGCATGTACTGCAGCATGTACTGCAGCATGTACTGCAGCATGTACGCAACTCCTGAGCAAGCTTGTGCTACTGCAACATGTACGCATGTACTGCAGCATGTAAGCATGTACTGCAGCATGTACGCAACTCCTGAGCAAGCTTGTGCTACTGCAACATGTACGCATGTACTGCAGCATGTACGGCAGCATGTACGCATGTACTGCAGCATGTACGCATGTACTGCAGCATGTACGCATGTACTGCAGCATGTACGCATGTACTGCAGCATGTACGCATGTACTGCAGCATGTACGCATGTACTGCAGCATGTACGCATGTACTGCAGCATGCACGCATGTACTGCAGCATGCACGCATGTACTGCAGCATGTACGCATGTACTGCAGCATGTACGCATGTACTGCAGCATGTACTGCAGCATGTACGCATGTACTGCAGCATGTACTGCAGCATGTACTGCAGCATGTACGCATGTACTGCAGCATGTACGCATGTACTGCAGCATGTACGCATGTACTGCAGCATGTACGCATGTACTGCAGCATGTACGCATGTACTGCAGCATGTACGCATGTACTGCAGCATGTACGCATGTACTGCAGCATGTACGCATGTGCTGCAGCATGCGCATGTACTGCAGCATGTACTGCAGCATGCGCATGTACTGCAGCATGTGCGCGCATGTACTGCAGCATGTACTGCAGCACGCATGTACTGCAGCATGTACTGCAGCATGTACTGCAGCATGCGCATGTACTGCAGCATGCGCATGTACTGCAGCATGCGCATGTACTGCAGCATGTATGCGCATGTGCTGCAGCATGCGCATGTACTGCAGCATGTACGCATGTACTGCAGCATGTACGCATGTACTGCAGCATGTACGCATGTACTGCAGCATGTACGCATGTACTGCAGCATGGATGCATGTACTGCAGCATGTACGCATGTACTGCAGCATGTACGCAACTCCTGAGCATGTACGCATGTACTGCAGCATGTACGCATGTACTGCAGCATGTACGCATGTACTGCAGCATGTACACTTATAAGGAAGAAATTTGGCAGTAAACTGTGGCACTATTCTAATTTCATAAGCGATAATATGTCGATAATATGGTATCTTTTGTCGAACCTGAGTTTTTTAAGTCGGAAAGACGGATGGAGTGGAGAGATGAAGTCGGACAGAGCGTCGGAGTAGGAATCTTGTTGCAGGACTTGTTTCATCATGTCTCGGAGCTCGGTAGGTCGCTGATTCTTTGCTTCTCGGGACTTGATCAGCTCATTCACAGATTTCATCTTGTTCAGACTTTCAACCTTGAATTAGAAAACAACATTGAATTCTCATAAGAAAATATTCCTGCAGTATTTCACTCATTCAAATCCTTACACCTGATAGATGACAAGGTTAGAGGTCGGGTGGGAAAAACCAATCCAGGCGGCCCATCCGTTTATAACTTAAGAATTACACTTTGAGGGAGTTCTTGACATCCAGATTATCTGGCTTCATTACAGGTCGCTTTCAGGCATCTAGACACCCCCTCCTTCTTCTCTTCCCCTCTCAGTAACTGTCCCCATCTTAAATATGTGACATCCAGGGTAGGATGTGCAAGGCAATGGGGCAAACTGCCTCCCAAATTACATGCCTTCTTCCCGGTTAGGATTTAAAATTGGAGAATTATTCAAATAAAATTGCAAAATTTATTCAAAATTGTCAAAAATTAAAGAAATTTGTCACAAATTGAAAGAAATTTGTCAAAAATTGAAAAAAATTTGTCGAAAATTGCAGGAAATTTGTCAAAACTTGCAGAAAATTTGTCAAAAATTGCAGGAAATTTGTCAAAAGTTGAAGGGAAGTTGTCAAAAATTAAAGAATATTTGTCAAAAATTAAAGGAAAGTTGTGAAAACAAAAAGAAAATTTGTCAAAAATTGCAGGAAATTTGTCAAAAACTGAAGGAAATTTGTCCAAAATTGCAGAAAATTTGTCAAAAATTGCAGAAATTTGTCAAAAACTGAAGAAAATTTGTACAAACTTGCAGGAAGCTTGTCAAAAAAATGAAAGAAATTTGTCAAAATTAAAGAAAACTTCCCAAAAATTTCTTGTAAGTTTCCCATTAAGCAGCAACGTCCGATGGAAACTTAACTTAGCAGTGCAAATGTTTCCACTTTAAACAGAGAAACATTGTGGCTTCTTGTCACCCTCCAACTGACAGATAACGCTTCCTACACTCCTGGTGACATCAAGTAATTTTCAGTCTTTTTGTGAAGACATAAAAATCTCCTTGTCAGAATATGTGAGAGTGCTCCTATCATATAACCATTCTTCATTTATAATGTCCCCACAAATATGATCAACTTCACACCTTTTTGTATAATTTTCTTCATTAGCTTGATCGAGTATCGCAAAGATGATATTATCTCTAACCTGTTTAGTAAGAGCCTTCATGTGGGCTATACTCCCTCTGCAATAGGACTCCAGCATCAAACCAAACCTGGTTGATACTGCTGGCTGGTGCATTTCTGCCCTGTTTAAAAAAGAACAGAAGAATCGGTCATTACCGCCTACAAACTGCTCTTTTTGTACAAATATTTAGAATAATCTTAGAATAGCAGTTTGACACAGTAAAACGTTTGATACTTAGCACTCTGTAGAGAGCATACCTCCACCTGCTCGATAATTCCAACATGCTTAAAATTTGGTAAAGTTCACCCCCGTCCCCAATACAACCAATATCATCAATCGTAGACCCACTAAAATTTTAATCAGTATTTGCCATTTGCATTATGGGATGTCTACAGTACCTTTATTGCTTTCAGTTTTATTCAGGCTAAACAATCATTAAGTTCTTTTCAGGCAAAATTTACATTCCATCCTTTTCCATTCATGCCAAAAGCAATTGTTTTGATTTTCTTTGATACCCAACCACTAGATTTGAATTTCTTTTGAGTTTAGAAAATGAATTGTTTGGAAATCCTTTCAGGGCATAAATTAATTGTTCAGCGCATTCCATTGGAAAGTTTGAACTAGAAGTCTTGATAGATCTCATGCAGAAACATCCCCACCCCCTTCATTTGTGCCCTTCCCCATATGTCTCAAATTTTAATCACCTTCTACTTATGAACAAACACAATTTAATTCAAATCCAGTCATCAGTTCTTGAGATATTTTGATGGCAAACATACAGACAAACGCAGGCAATAACATAACCTCTGTACAACTTTGTCGGAGAAGGTAAAAAGATCTGTTATAACTCCCCATTTAGCTTTATAGAGACTTGCACAAACACATTCTCTCCAATCTCATTTCAAGATATACCCCGAGTCGCACCCTACGTTCTGGTGACTTGTCAACTATTACAGCCTACAACAAGAACACATTTTGGTGATATTTCTTTTTCTGCCTCTGCACCCAAGCTTTGGAATTCACTGCCTCGCCACCTGAGATTTTCTCCAACACTGGAATCATTTAAAAGACAACTGAAAACTTATCTTTTTGATCTACATTTTTCGAACAATTAATTTTGTACAGCGCTCTGAACAGATGTTTTTTTTCTTCTGGATTTCGGCGCTTAATAAGTTTAGTTATTATTATATTTATACCAGGGACATAGGAAGAGTGACCTCTCCAGCAGGGCAAGAGCAGTTAAAAGTGTAAAAACTTCACTGATAAATTTTCATGAAATGTTATTGCTAATAGGAAAATCTCCTTCAATTTCCGGAAACTCTCCTTCAATTTTCAAGAGATTTCATTCATTTTCAGAGAGCTTTCTTAAATTTTCAGGATATTTTCTTCTTTTTTCAGAAATGTTTCTTCAATTTTTGAGAATTTTGTTCTTAATTTTCAAGAAATGTCAAATTTCACCAAAAATTTCAAATAAGTTTACCAACTTTTTGTTCAATTTTACTAATGTTTCAATTTTTTTTTAATATTTCCCCAATTTTACCTCCCAACTGGGCAGAAAGCATATAACCGGACAGGTGAAATCCTTTCAGAGGGAGCTGCTTGCCATCCTACTCCACCTTCCTACGCCCCTGTTCAAATCCTTTCAGAGAGGGCAGATTGCTCTGTTCAATACATCTGGCATTACTCCACAAAGGGAAAAACAAATATAATTTTTTTTCCCTTGTCATAACACAACAATCAAATAGAATGTGGTACCTCAGATGCCAGAAGAGGAAATGTCCGATTCTTTGGTTGGCAAGAGCTCTTTTCAACAGGAATCTTCCCAGATCGCAGTCGAGGTAGTTTTCGTACTTCAGGGCTTGCACAAATTGTAGCAGATACTGAGATAGCTGATCATCTCTGTATCAAGAAAAGCAATAGCTTGCATTTTACAATCAAACACTTTTGCAAAAATTGTGATGTATGGAAGAGAGGACAGCTCAAAATCTCAAGTAATTCTTGAAATTTCTGTCTTCAATTCCAGTCACTGAAAATCAGGATGTTCTCTCCTGCTACATCATGATTGAGGGGTATGATTGAGGGGTATGATTGAGGGTATGATTGAGAGGTATGATTGAGGGGTATGATTGAGGGGTATGACTGAGGGGTATGATTGAGAGGTATGACTGAGGGGTATGATTGAGGGGTATGAATGAGGGGGGGATTATGATTGAGGGGTATGACTGAGGGTATGATTGAGGGGTATGATTGAGGGGTATGACTGAGGGGTATGAATGAGGGGTATGATTGAGGGGTATGACTGAGGGATATGACTGAGGGGTATGATTGAGGGGTATGATTGAGGGGTATGATTGAGGGGTATGATTGAGGGGTATGACTGAGGGGTATGATTAAGGGGTATGAATGAGGGGTATGATTGAGGGGTATGATTAAGGGGTATGATTGAGGGGTATGATGGAGATTCAACACATTCTGGTCATATTTGCCTTCTCCCCTTCAAAGAACATTGAAGGATTGTGGTTCTCTTTGTGATGTAACAAATTAACAAACATTTGCATAACTTGGAAATAAAGCCTTAAAATTGAAAATGCTGTAAACTGGACAATTTTTAAACTGATTTTTGACGAACCTATTTGTCTCTTTTAGGTTGATGCTGAAGTTGCTTGCTGTCCATAGACCTTTAATTGATATAGGAGCAGGACGACGGGGGCAGGGGGGGGAAGGCGGGGGCAGGAAAGTGGGGGCGGGGAGGCGGCGGGCGGAGGGATTGAAAAGATATCCTCAAAATTTATCTAAACAACTACCTATTGAAATTCTGTTACTGAATTTTAGGGCTTACATAATGTTCTATGAAAAAAATGTATTTGTCTCTTTCATGAAAAACGTATTTGTCTCTTTCACTTGAGTTATTACAGGAGATAATGAGTTTATGCAAAGTTCTATGAACCATAAAGATAACAAAACGTTTGATCAAAATCAGTTAAATTGATTCCTTTTAGCCTATTTTAATTTGTAAGGCCTTATTCTTGTATTACTATGTGACATCAGAGAGAGAAAACCTGTGAAATTCCATGTGTTAAGTTGTTGTATTTCATGAAAAACGTATTTGTCTCTTTTCAGAAAATTCAAAAATTCAATTTCCAGGAAACATTTCATACACTCATGTGATAAGGCCTTACAAATTAAAATGCAAATCTATGTTAAAGTTTTGATGCAAATACAAGATATGAATACTGTTTTGCATCGCATCTGAAATGATCCCAACCCCCTGTTTGTAAGATATGTTATGCAGTCTTTCAAATATTCTGAAACTTGTTCTCACTAATTCTCACTGTCTTAACTTATTGAATTTTTACTTTGCTGCTATAAGCAAAATAAATTGTGCAGGATAGGAAGAAATGTTTAACAAATCTACTAGTTTCAATAATTTCAAAAGGCCACAAATTGATTTCAGTCTACAGCAAAAATGAATCACTTTGCACAAACTCATCATGACTTGAGAGGTACTATAGAGGCTACAAACATCTTCATCCCGATTTACCTGCTCCCATTTCAAAGAATATTGCTGAAGCATTAAAAAACAACAAGTTAACACATGGAGTTTCGAAGGTTTTCTCTCTCTGATGTCACATAGTGACACAAAAATAAAGCCTTACAAATTAAAATGGCTTAAAAGGAATCAATTTAATTGATTTTGATAAAAGGTTTTGTTATTTTCATGGTGCATAGAACATTGCATGAACTCATTATCTCCTGTAATAACCCAAGTGTACTAGCAAGCACAAGTATACAAACAAACAATTATATAGAAGAAAATCTTCACAGGTTGGAAATTTCAGTCTGTAATAAAAATCAATTTTGCATTTATCAATTTCCATTAGAATGGATCAAAACAAGAGAGCAATAAAACAAAAAAACACCCCATACGTCAGCGATTTCAAGCAGTTGACAGCAAATTTGCGGACAGATAGATCTGGGTATTTGTAATCCAGTAACTCCATGGCTTCTTCCGGTGGAAGCTTGCGCCAGATTTGCAGCAATGCCTGCATCTGTCATTAGTAAATCAGAACAGACATTTTCAAAAATCAAATAGTCAATTTCCGGAATACTAATTTAAATGATGTCACATGGCCCAAATACATGTGTCCATAATGGACCAATAATACGCTGGGGGAATCTTATCAACCAATCAATACCAATTATATAAAAAATATGTAACGTGTGTTACACATGAAGGTAAAACTCGCGGTATACGCCTACCATACGTGTGTTATACATGAAGGTAATACTCACGGTATACGCCTATCATGTGTTATACATGAAGGTAATACTTGCAGTATACGCCTATCATACGTGTTATACATGAAGGTAATACTCGCGGTACATGCCTATCATACGTGAGTTGTACATGAAGGTAATACTTGCGGTATGCACCTATAATACGTGTGTTGTACATGAAGGTAATACTCGCGGTATAAGCCTATAATACGTGTGTTGTACATGAAGGTAATACTCGCGGTATAAGCCTATGATACGTGTGTTATACATGAAGTTAATACTCATGGTTTATGCCTATCATACGTGTGTTATACATGAAGGTAATACTCGCGGTATACACCTATCATACGTGTGTTATATATGAAGGTAATACACATGTACATTGTTGCTTACAACTTTTATTCCAACAACTGCAGCTGATTGGTTGGGTAAGAAAAAAAACTTGCCCCAGTAGCTGATTGATCAAACTACTGAAGTAATCATATCCAGCTAAAATTAGTATGAAAATGTCTATAACTAATGAACTACGGGTTTACTGGATTTTTGACCATGTCCTTCGCAGTGGTAGTAATTCATATTCCGAAGGTCCTGGGTTCAATTCCTATAATGATTCTTGAGTTGTATCCTTGAGCAAGACACTGTATTTTAATTGCTTCAGTCCACTCAGCTGTTCAAATAGCACCAGAAGTGCTGGGGACTTAATATTTGATGGACTGGTGTCCTGTCCAGGAAGATTCATTGATATTCATCCATTTGCACTGGTCACAGAAACCAGGGACAAACACCAGCCTTATATTTCAGACCCGTATCAAATGCTTTGTCATCGTTATTTGTTTTAACTGATACTGCTTATTGCATGCTTATTGGCCAATATTTTTTTAAAGTTTTTATAAGTTAAACCAAACGAGTTAAGATTACTATATGGCGATATGATTCAGGTTTTCAAATTCCTATCTGGTAGTGATGCTTTGACTTCCTGTTATTTCCTGCATGTTTCAGCTAGTCCTCATGTGACACGTGGTATCAGTTTGAAGATATTCGGCATTGTAGCTTTTCACAAAGAGTTATTAATGAGTGGAATGGTTTGCCTGAGTAGGCAGTTAGCTCCAATTCTGTTCATAATTTTAAAGTCAAGTTAATAAGTTCTATCCTAACTCAGGGCATTTTTGTGGTGGTGGTGTTAGTTTAGGCTTTTTATAGGGTGACTAACCCTTCTTAGCCGGTCATCTTGTTATGTTATCTTAAATCACAAATTTGCAGTAGCTCAATGGTTAACCCTTAAATACCCAGACCAAGCATGTCATGCTCGATTGGGGACATACTTTTTCAAAAAAGATTGTTCTTTGTCAAATAGGCTCACAGCAGTGATCTTGGAATCATTTGAAAGACCTCGAATAGTTCTTCAGAAAATATAACTTTTTGATGGGGGTTATGTTGAAGAATTTTGCGAAAAAAATGGATTGAAAAAGAAAGAATTAAAAAAATGCACAAAATGTAACTTTTTTTTTGCTTCCTTGCCATACCTAGCTTTTGCTTGAAAATACATGAACAATTGTCAAAGACATCAAAGTTTCCAATTCCGGTTGAATTTTGACTGCTCCTACCATCAATATCTATTTTTGGCAAAATCTTTTGCCAAATTTGATGAGGCCAAAATTTTGAAAGTTTGATCGACACCTACCGTACACGAAATGTATCGTAAGAAAGGCCAAGCCACATACTTTCGATTGATATAAAAAAAAGCAAGTACGCCCTCTCTAATCATATTTCATTTAAGTAATTATAAAGCTCTTTCTTTCACAGTTAGTCACTTTGGTCTAGTGGCAAATCTCTGTGCACAGCACACGGATGGCCTGTGTTTGATTCCTGCACCTGAAACGCGAATTAGTTTTTCCGCTAGTAATCACATCAGCGATTTTTGGGGAGGGTTTATTTTCATTGTTTTTACATGTTTTGGTTTGAGAACAAAAATTAGACTGGTATTAATGAAAAGGAAATCTCACAAACAATCTAAATATGTAAACAAATCCTCATTTTTCATTATTTACAAGAAAAAATAAAAGCTAAAAATAATTGGCCTAAAATGAGCAAATTTGCAAATTTCTGTCAATAATTTCTTTAATTTGACTTTTTTAATGAAAAGTTGATTGTCTTATCATTCATATAAACTAAATTTGTAGTGGTAGAAAACGATAGGAAAGTTGTGAAAATTAATCTTAAAAAGAAAATTTTGATAATTTTTTGTCAAGTTTTGAACCACTGGGTCTTTAAGGGTTAAGGAGTCATGCCCATATGCAAAAAGTACCAGATTTGACTCCCGTCGCGAGCGCTGCATTGTGTCCTTGAAAGAGATAATTACTCTACTTGCTTCAGTTCACTCATCCATTTGTGATTTTTTGTGAAATTTCTGATATTTATCGTACCCTACTGTATGACACCATTCATGTTCCATCAAACTTACCATTCCACAACTATAGGGAAAATGGTGAAAAGTGGTCAATAGTCCTGTGACCTTTGACCTTTTGACCACAGAGTCTACGGGACACAAATTCATGTACCAAGGTATCATGGTCCAACATGGGGTTGGTGTCGGTCAGGTACTTTTCTAGTTTGAAATGGTGCAAAATTTTGCATAAAAAAACATTCATTTGAACTTTGACCCATGACCTTTGACCTTTTGACTTCCAATCATTTTAAATTTTTGTTAGAATGTCAAACCCTACCCACCTATGCGATTTGTAAAAATACCAAGTAAATCCTTTAAAAGATACAGCCATCACCAAAAACTTGTGTCATTTGATCTGTGACCTTTGTACCCCAAAACCTTGGAGACAAAAGTTCCGAGCCAGGGGTACCCATCCTCCAATTTTGCTTCATGTGTGTATATAGTTTTTGAGTTATAAGCGACACAAAATTAACTGTTGCATACGCATGCAAAAATCACCAAATTTTGTTCCATTCCAAAAACTTATGCCCCCTAACCCCTAATATAAGGTCATCATATGAGACCCCACCAGCCCCCTAATATCAATAGGGGTGGCCATGTAGTATAGAATGAATAGGTAGTTATTTGCCTATACAGCAAAGTGACTACAATATCTCATCCCCACATATATGTATATGTGGGTGATGAGATACAAATTCATTTGTATTACTTTTATTGGTTAATGGTAACAAAATATTCATGGTCGCCAGATCTATTTGATGGCCTGTCGGCAACAGGTTGGTTGGTGAGGTTGAATGACAGTGATGGTCAAGAGAGACTAATTTATGTCAGAGGTTAAGAAAAGGATTGGATGAGATAGTGAGGTCAGCAGGGATTAAAGGATTAGTTCAGAGGGTCCATCTTATACAAAAAGGAACTTTCAAGAAACAAAATGGTGCAGAGAGCATTCAAAAATCTTATTCCGTTAAGGAGATATTTAAATTTAAAGGATTAGTTTAGAGGGTCTATCTTATATGAAAGAGGACCTTAGAAGAAACAAAAAGGTGCAGAAAGCATTCAAGAATTGTATTCCGTTAAGGAGATATTCAAGTTTAAAGTTTAATATCATTTGGGTAGAAATGATTGAAGTCAAGACTAGTTGTGATGTCACAGCCTCAGATTCCTCAAAGTCTTTATGTATTCTATCACATTTCGTGATGCGACTTTGCCACATAAAAACTATTGGAAATGTCAGGAAAGTAGTAAAACAGAATTTTGATAGGGTAATTGAAATTTACCACCTAAAGAAAGTTTGAGGAAAAGTAATTCAAATCATAAAAAAGTGAAATAAATTTTCTTTAAAATACATTAACCATTGTTAAGAATGGGAGGATACGAGCACAAACCATCCATAATAGACTTAATACACCAGTCATTTCTTCACATATGAGACAAAACTAGAAACTTGAGTATCTTTTTAACCAAATAAGACATTGATGTCGTTGTTTCTTTTGAGTTCCTCCATCATATGAAATGAACTTCATGACCATTGAACATGAAGTAGGAATAGGGGTTAAGATGTTGTTGTAGTAATTAATGTAATGTAGGAAGGAGAGGATATTTTGAGGTGGGTTATTGCAGAGCTTCATGATGGAGTTGAAGGGCTTCATGGAAGCTAATGGGAGGGTGAGGAAATAAAGAGATTCTTTATTTCAGTCATACCTGTGCTACGTCATCCTGACTATTCCATTTCATACAGGTTAACAGCCTGGGAAGGGAATGTGGAATAGACTGTAAGCAATCTTGTCTGGCCTTCCAGAGGACTTCGATATCCTGCTCAGTCAGCTGCTCCAGCACGTTTTTCTCCACGATCTCCCGCAGTTCATTTATCTTTGCAGGCTGTAACAATGGCAATTTTTTTCCGTTTACTTAGGATAAACAAGTTATCTAATAGTTGTTTAATAGTTATGACATCTCCCCCAAATAGTCACAAATAGATACCTTCATAATGATTTTATTTTTAAAGGGGCAGTAGGTCAAATAGTAAGGGCACACTATTCTGGGGTCCCTGCAGTATTCAATGACATTATTCTTGCATGTGACAATATAGATATACCTTTTACATGAATATTCATTCAAACTAGAACGGTAAATACCGTCATGGTTCGGATGTCCATGCAAATTGACACCCATATCATATGACCCAGCCAGTAATAAAAATGGCATCTCACACTAAGTCCCACATGGCATCCCATGTCACACATGGCATCCCACCCAATGACATCCCATCCCATGTCCCACATGGCATTCCACCATATCTCCCACATAACATCCCACCCAATGTCCCACTTGACATCCCATCCCTTGTACCACATGGCATTCCATCATTTGTCCCACATGGCATCCCATCCTATGACCCACATGGCATCCCACCCTATGTCCCACATGTATCCCATCCCATGTGCCAAATGACATCCCACCCCATGTCCCACATGACATCCCATCGCATGCCTTGTGCCACATGGCATTCTACCATATCTCCCACATGGCATTCCACCATACAATATGTCACACATGGCATTCCACCATATGTCCCACATGGTATTCCACCATATGTCCCACATGGCATTCCACCATATGTCCCACATGGCATCACACCCTATGTCCCACATGGATCCCATCCTTTATGTATGTCCCACATTAATCCAACCATATCTACCACATGACATCCCTCCCTATTTCCCACATGGCATCCCTCCCTGTGTCCCACATGGCATCTCTCCCTATGTCCCACATGGCATCCCACTGTATGTCCTGCATCAGTGACTTTCCACCTGATGTCCCACATGGCATCCCACCATATGTTCCACATGGTATCCCTCCCAATGTCCCAATGACATCGTACTTTATATCCCACATGCGACATATCCCATGTCCCCATACCCTACGTCCCACGTAGCCTACTACTCTATGTCACACATGGCATCCCAACCTATGTCACACTCTGTTACTCGTGGCATCCCACCCCATGTCCCACAAAGCATCCCACCCCATGTCCCACATGGCATCCCACCCCATGTCCCACATGGCATCCCACCCCATGTCCCACATGACATTCTAATGTCCCACATGACATCCCAATGTCCCACATCCCATGGCATTCCACCCTATGTCCCACATGGCATTCCCCCATGTATCCTACATGGCATTCCACCCTGTTCCACATGGCATCCCACTCTATGTTCCACATGGCATCCCACCCCATGTCCCACATGACATCCCGTAGGCCCCATAAGAAGTCTCATCCTAGCTATCACGGTCCCTGATTGAGCATATTATGTATGAAAATGTCAATTCATATAATAACTCATATGCAAATGGCTTGTTAAATAAAAAAAGGCGGAGTCAAATAATTATGCCTGATATAGCCCTTGGTGTGTACCACATGGTATATATTCTATCATATGTCCGGCATGGCCCCCATCCATGTCCCACATGGCATCCCTCCCTATGTCCATATGCAGTCACATCCTGTTACACTCACTGACTGAGCATACTGAACAAAAGTATGGTCAGCTCATACACTGTAATAACTTTATGCAAATGACCACAATAATAAAGGCGGAGTAAGGATTTTAAATCTCCCGCTACGAGCTACGAGAGAGGACGCTTGAGGATCTATGAAGTACATTGAAAAATTATATCATTTTACAGTTATCTTCTAAGGAAATATCAAATGTTTTGCAGACTTTCTAAGGAAATTAGTCTTATTTGTCTTAAGTGTCTCTGAAAAACTTACATTTTGTAAAAAAATTCTAACCTTCCATAAGTATATCTAAAAAAACTTTTAACTTTTTCTGAGGAACTCTAAAGAAACTTTAACATTTTCTGAAGAATTCTCAGGAAAAACTGTGGATGGCCAAACTGATGGAATTGCCATTACATAGGTTCGCATTATGCTTCGCATTATGCTTCGCATTATACCTCGCATTATGCCTCGCATTATGCCTCGCATTATGCCTCGCATTATGCCTCGCATTATGCTTCGCATTATGCCTCGCATTATGCCTCGCATTATGCCTCGCATTATGCTTCGCATTATGCTTCGCATTATGCTTCGCATTATGCTTCGCATTATGCTTCGCATGCTTATCAATAAATCAAAATTGTTTAACATGAATACTGAGAACAACAACGTAAGTGCTCAACATAATAATAATAATGATAATAATACACATAAATTTATAACGCACCCCTTTGAACTAAATCGTCAGGAGCGCGGAACAGTAAGTAAAGTAAATGATAAGATATATGAAACAAATGAAGTATAAAACTAGAAATTTAAAAGCAAAAAATTGAAATACCTAAAATATAAATATGCAATGGGTGGTCCTGAGTGCAAGACATTTCATAATTTAAAACAATTAGCAAAAAAGATCCCTACTACTTCTTTAACAACAAAACTAAACAAACAAAACAGATTTGATTAGTAAATTTACACTGTCAGATTCACTAATGTTGTATGTGTAAAAAATAAGATTCAATTGGCAAACTTATATTAAATGGACTTGAAAACAAACTTATTACAATAATATTAATTTGATTGATATGCTTAATTTAATTGATATGCCTAATTTGACTGATACACTTAATGTGATTGCTCTACTTAATTCGATTGCTAATTTGAATGCTATCCTTAATTTGATTGCTATACTCAACTTGATTAATACTCTTAATTTGACTGATATGCTTCATATGATTACTATATCTAATTTGATTGCTATACTTAATTTAATTGCTATACCTAATTTGATTGCTATACTTAATTTGATTGATATACTTAATTTGATTGCTATACTTTATTTGATTGATATACTTCATTTTATTGCTATACTTAATTTGATTGATATTCTTAAATGTGATTGCTATACTTAATTTAATTGCTATACTTAATTTGATTGCTATACTTAATTTGGTTGCTATACTTAATGTGATTGCTATACTTAATGTGATTGCTATACTTAATGTGAATATTATACTTAATTTGATTGCTCTACTGAATGTGATTGCGATACTTAATTTGATTAATATACTTCATTTGATTGTGATATTTAATTTCATTGATATTCCTAATTTGATTGCTGTGCTTAATTTGATTGATGCACTTACACTAGCAGATTCGATTGGCACCATGTGCTGATTTTTCTCCTCAGCTGCAATTTCAGCTGCCCGTTGTAAAATGAAATCAAACGGCGGATATGAAAGACTACCATGTACATGTGACGTGAAGGTGACTTCGATGATGGTTGCATCATCTGTGTTGGGATTGGATTCCACGGTACCCAATGGGTTGAGATCTAAATCTACAGTTGCGGGCCACATGGCTAATGTTTGGCGCCCTGACCTCAATAGATCATTGTAGTCGAAGCATGTTGTGTTGACCCATGCAATAGGAACAATATCCTACAAAAAGATCAAAGGGTAAACATACACTGAAAAAAGACTTCCTTCCTAATCTAGATTCATAGAATTAAAGGATAAGTTGATAATAAATGTATTTACTCTGTTTCCAGTAGTGGGTTATGTATAAGAGTAACGCTTACCTTCTATGCTTTAACTACACACTCTGGTCTAATAGTCCTGGTTCACTTAATATAACTTGAGGATAGTCGTATTGGAAAGGTTCATACAGTGTCGTGGCACATTAACAGTGCCAGAGAGGTGCAAATACAAAAAGAGGGCAGCATCACTCAGGAGAGACAAAATGGCAAGAAATCAAAGGAAACTTTGCTCCTTAGAAAGATGTTGCAGAGCCTGATCAAAGCATCATATGAAACTCTCCACCTATATTCCTTAAGTCCTACCTCTATCCAGCCACATTTCTCCTACCATGCAAACAATCTTATGCCTCATTATATATAATAGAGATTTATATAGCGCCTTTTGCCAGGACCTCAAAGCGCTGGACCGAATTAGCAACCGAATGAGTTCTCTGGCTGCCAGATGAGTCAGCGCACAGGAACTTGGGCTTGACTGGGCCAGGATGGGAAGTGAATAAACACCGAGTTTTCACACTTCTTTTCTCGAATAGTGTTTAGAGAACCAGGCAGCGTGTGACTGTCCTACCATCGGGACCGGCGGCTTAGCATCTCCTTATAAGGACGGCGAATGCCCTTCAACCATTGCCCACTTCTCTCAACAGCTGAATGGGGAGCAGGAGCTGCAAACGCTGTACTTCTACTTTGATATTTGGCGTATCTGTCTGCATAGCTGTAGAAAAGTGGATTAGACCTGACCGAGACTTAAACCTGGTACCTCCAGCATCTCAGTCGTGCGCGTTACCAACTGAGCTACCTACTTAATACACACAGCTCTCTTGCCTGTGTTGCTGACCTTCGATACCGGTAACTTTACCCCAGCATGTCCAGAGCTCTGCATGCTCATGAAGAACACGTAATTATCATAGTCTGGGCAAGATGGTATCGTGTGGTGATATATGAGTAAAATCGCAAGTCTGGGCAAGATGGTATCTTGTGGTGATATATAGGTACAATCGCAAGTCTGGGCAAGAAGGTATCGTGTGGTGATATATGAGTAAAATCAGAAGTCTGGGCAAGAAGGTATCGTGTGGTGATATATGAGTACAATCGCAAGTCTGGGCAAGAAGGTATCGTGTGGTGATATATGAGTACAATCGCAAGTCTGGGCAAGAAGGTATCGTGTGGTGATATATGAGTACAATTGCAAGTCTGGGCAAGATGGTATCTTGTGGTGATATATAGGTACAATCGCAAGTCTGGGCAAGAAGGTATCGTGTGGTGATATATGAGTACAATCGCAAGTCTGGGCAAGAAGGTATCGTGTGGTGATATATGAGTACAATCGCAAGTCTGGGCAAGAAGGTAACGTGTGGTGATATATGAGTAAAATCGGAAGTCTGGGCAAGAAGGTATCATGTGGTAATATATGAGTAAAATCGCAAGTCTGGGCAAGAAGGTATCGTGTGGTGATATATGAGTACAATCGCAAGTCTGGGCAAGAAGGTATCGTGTGGTGATATATGAGTACAATCGCAAGTCTGGGCAAGAAGGTATCGTGTGGTGATATATGAGTACAATCGCAAGTCTGGGCAAGAAGGTATCGTGTGGTAATATATGAGTACAATCGCAAGTCTGGGAAAGAAGGTATCGTGTGGTGATATATGAGTGCAATCGGAAGTCTGGGCAAGATGGTATCGTGTGGTGATATATGAGTAAAATCGCAAGTCTGGGCAAGAAGGTATCGTGTGGCGATATATGAGTAAAATCGCAAGTCTGGGCAAGAAGGTATCGTGTGGTGATATATGAGTACAATCGCAAGTCTGGGCAAGAAGGTATCGTGTGGTGATATGCGAGTACAATCGGAAGTCTGTGTACAAAATTACTTTTTCCCTAAAATGGCTATATATCATTTATTTGCTTGTTTCATCACAACATTACAAAAATAATAGGAATATTAATATGCGCATATAACAAGAATACGAAAGCTGTGAAAAGGTGAAACATTTTGTGATATGTTTTCATTATGGCATTGATGGGATTGATTCTTAATGCTCCCAACAATTAATACCGAAAGTGATATATTGCCCTACACAGGTTTTGACAGTTTTAAAGCAGAACCATCCTCACCCTAAAAGGTTATGATTAGGGTTAGGCTTAGGCTAAGGGTTAGGCTTAGGCTAAGGGTTAGGCTTAGGCTAAGGGTTAGGCTTAGGGTTAGGCTAAGGGTTAGGCTAAGGGTTAGGCTTAGGCTAAGGGTTAGGCTTAGGCTAAGGGTTAGGCTAAGGGTTAGGCTTAGGCTAAGGGTTAGGCTTAGGCTTAGGCTTAGGCTAAGGGTTAGGATTAGGCTAAGGGTTAGGCTTAGGCTAGGGGTTAGGCTTAGGCTAAGGGTTAGGCTTAGGCTAAGGGTTAGGCTTAGGCTAAGGGTTAGGCTTAGGTTAAGGGTTAGGCTAAGGGTTAGGCTTAGGCTAAGGGTTGGGCTTAGGCTAAGGGTTAGGCTTAGGCTAAGGGTTAGGCTTCAAGACCTCCCTGTTTGTGGGGCAATATATCACTTTCCAATTTATACCTGCAATAACAATAAACAATGCTGAGATATCAACTTTTTCTCTAATAACATCACAATTTGATGATGTTGTTTAGTGGCACACCTTCGTCTCGGGTCATGATATTCTGAGCTCTATCACTCAAACAAGACTGACCAGCACATCTGTCCTTCTCGACAGCAGAGTGAGAAAATTGTCGACCATTTTCATGCTTTGAATCGTAACCCCAGTTTGTCTAAGTGTATGGATGTGTAGAGGCAACATTAGCTAAACTGCTTTCAAATCTATCAAAAAAACATCGACAAATTTAAAAAAAAAATGGTTAAAGATTCACCATTTTACAGTGTTTTTGAATCTCCGCTATCAATATGAAAATGTGTGTTGCATTACAAGGTGACCTTGGTACTCTCTTTTGTAAATCCTGTTTTTTTTAAATGTTTGTTTGATGAGGGCTTAACGGCACCACGACAGCAAAGGTCAAATTGTGCCTGAGAGGTTAGATCACTCCAGAGGTAGGAATAAAAAAAAATAGGAGGAGTTCCCATCATTTGCAGTGACTGAGATTTAGGAAAGAAATTAAAATAATTATATAAAGATTATGAGCTGTCCCCCAAGTCATACACCACAGACATTTATCACACTTTGATCAGACGTAACTCAAAAACAGAAAGGGCTTTTTTTTTTTTTTTCAAAAACTAAAAACCTAATCTGTTCATATTTCAATACTCATTTCATATTCCCGTGAATTTACATATTCATGCATGCGATAGAGGACTAATAAAGAAGCAATTTGATGTAAAATCATGTTGATATCTGTTTCTGTTTAGGAGTTATTGCATTTCAACAATTGCCAAAGTGTGTTGAAAAGTGACCTCACAGTGTAAAATGTGATGTCATGAAGGCAAATCCAAGACATTTCATATGTATTTCTGTCAAATGCTTTTCTTTTACATAGTGGGAAGGTTCAGGGCAGATGGCATAGCACGTTCTTATAAAGTGTATGTTATACCTCTTCTCAACAAATACACAAAAAAAGCTGCCCATTAATTTAGGAGGCAATTAATTTTCAAAGAAATACAAACAAATTGTCTTGGATCTGCCTTTAAGACATCACATTTTACACGACGAGATCAAGTCGCTCGCACAATATCTGAAATGCAATAACTTCTGAACGGAACAAGATATTACCATGGTCGTTCAAATTGTTTCTCTCATAGTCCATTATCATATATATGAAAATGAAAATTCACGGGAATATATCTTTAACCAATATAGAAACTAATACTCATCCATAGACCTCTACAAAAATGAGGTAGTCATAAGAATCCAAGTACTTACTTTCTTTTTTCGAGTTTTTGCCGAGTCCATGTTTGAATTTGATATAGTTTTGGTTAGCTTTCTGTTCTGGGAGTATATGCATAGACAAAATTTGGCCATTCTGGGGAGGTCCTTCACTAATAGTTCAGCTGTAAACAGTTGGCTCAAGGTCACATTTGGCCCTTCTACAACTCTGGATTCAAACGCCGGACAAAGTTGAACGTCACCATGAAAGAAAGCCGCTTTGACTCGAACCTTGCAAGAAAAATTAATAAAAGAGAAATTAAAATTTAAAAGATTTCTTTCCTTCTTCTGTACACTAAGCTTTTTTTTGAGGTGACTGCACTAACAAGTATATCAAAACTGATATTGCAGTTTTCACAAGAAATCATTCCAGGTTTTTCATAATTTTTCACCCTCAAATTTATCTTTGTAATTTTTCAGTGTTGGGGTAGTAATGCTATACAGAAGTTGTGTTTAGGAGGAAATCATTGTCAATATATAAAATTTGGAAATGCTCTTAAAACTCGCAAACCAGATACCATACCTATTTACTTTAAAGTTACAACAATATATTCATATGATTATCAAAGCAGACATTATTCATTTCACTAGTTGTATGATCCACCCTTGCGGGAACTCAGCACGACTCACTTATGGCCACGCTATAGCACATGCTGGCAACTGCCAGTCTCACGTGCCAATTGCACGTCAAGTTTTACGTCTATGATTTAAGATTGCAGATAGAAGATCAAACTAGACAACAATTTGGATGTCTCAGCTGTATTTAAACCTACGACCTTGTAATTGGAAGACACAGATAAAACCACTGAACCACCTTCCTCCTTTAACCCTTACTCTCCCAAGGTTCCAAAAATAGAATAAGCTATTACTAAAATTTTTGGAAAGAGGATTTTTTCAGCACTTTCTGTTCCATTTGTACCAAAACAAGTTCAACTTTTATGAAAGCTAACATGTTGAACTTTCCAAAAATGTGCATATTTCCGAACTCAAATATGCAATTAGGTCATTGAATTAGCATATTAGGTCTCCAAACATTCTATCTTTATGACACGCTTGTGCCTTGTGGCTAAATAGCAAAAAAATATGGATAGAATTTCTGAATCGTCCTTGGAAAGACCTTACATTTGATACTATTCATGGATTTTTAGGAATCAGAAGAAAAAAATGATGCAAATATGAAAAATTTGGTACATTTTGACCACAAAATTATCCCCCGATTCTGTGAATAATCTATCTAATAGTGTATGGCACTAAATTTTCCAAAAAAAATGCATTTTCCCCTTCTATGATGTCCAAAACTAATAGAATGGAGAAAAACAAGATGTTTACATCATCATTTGCAAAAAATAGAATAAGAAATTATGCAAATGATATGCAAATTAGGTCATTTACCTTATTTATTATGCACAAAAGTGTTTTTTGTTTATTTCTGACCCAATTTCAGCCATTACAAGCTTCACAGCTACTTTTATGTTGATAGTAGAGCTGTGAACGTTTAGGGATTTTAGTAAACGTGTACACGCCAAAAAAAGCGAGCGTGTATCGTGTACATGAGTTTAATACCGTAATTTTCGGAAATACACCAAAATTGCTCCAAAACTACGAGGCGAAGTAAAAAAATCGCGCAACTAGTATGGCAAAAGTACTGACTGCATTGCCCAAATAGACGCCGAGTTTTGCTTTCCAAATCGTAAAAAGTTTACTTCTACAGTACAAATCATCATTTTTAGGGAAAATATGCATGGAAATTCAGTTTAGAAAGAACAGATAACTTCCTCTCAATGTCATTTAAACTCAACATCGCGTAACTTGTTTGTCCTATTCGCTACGGCTTTCAAAGTTCTGTGAAAATCTTGCATACTGAGGCCTATGATATACCTCGCCATAAAATATTTCAAAACTACGCCACCACCAGGAAGTTCTGAAATATCAGTCCTCTCGAAAAAATAGCCGCCATCTTTGCGAAGCATGCAGAATTTTAGCTTTGTTAAAACCTTTTTCTGTTAATTTATTATGCAATATTTTTTCCTTCTTGCAAAATTTATTTGACTCATCAGGTAATATTTACATGTAAATGTACTGATTGTCACGATTCAAGTGTTTTTTGTTTTGGTCAATGAAACGGGCCTTGATTGCGTGGGATTTAAAGCCTTATGGCCTAACGTTAGGCCTATTGTTAGTTTCACTGTTTACTGCTGCACATTCGCGGTGCATTTTACAAGTTAGATTACTCAGATTTCGGCGAAATCAAAGTGCATAACATCCCCATTCATTGGTGATTACTGTGCATTTGTGATTCACACATTTAAAAACGATTATGCTAATCGGGTTTACAGTTTGTAAAAAATCATTGATTGGAATTTTGCCAGCCGAATGTGTGTGTGATTTGAATCATGAATATTAATTTTCAACGGCAAGACACTAAGGCCTATATTGTATGAAAAACGATTACTCGCAATGAAGTATTTAGTAAACGTTTACAAGATTTGCAAGCGTGTAGCGAGTACACGCTAAACGGTCACAGCTCTAGTTGATAGACTATGCTGATTATCTATTGAACACTTACTTCTCTTCATTCCACATGGCATTCATAAGAAATGTTTGCCGAAAAGGTCCAAATTTGTAAAGTCTTCTGCTATACCTTGTTGCTGCAAATAGAATTGAAAAAAAAAAAAAAAAAAAAATTGCAACTATATTCATTCAACTTACTTTAGTTTGGTCTTCCCATAACCAGTTACCGAAGACCTCGTGTCGATCCCGGTCACTCTCCACCAGTACTTCCCACAGATGATAGTCTTTATCCGCTGCAGGGATGACCTTCGACCGTTGTATCTCCTGCAGCCGAGCGTTCCGCTCTTCCTCCCTGGTTTTGAAGGCAGCTTTTTCCGCTGCAGTCGAATTTTCTTTGAGTGGTGATGGTGGCGAGACTGCAGCGGAAGGCCTGGAAGAGGGGCCTGGGCTCATCTTCAACGGTCTGTCCCTCTTCCTCTTGGGTTGGGGAGTAGCGGGTGGCTCGTCCTCTTCAAGCATACGCATAACATGTTATCGCATAACATGTTATTGTGGTTTCTAGTAGCGGGCGGCTCGTCCTCTTCAAGCATACGCATAACATGTTATCGCATAACATGTTATTGTGGTTTCTAACCTGCCCCACAATTTTGTGGTAACCGTGGGGACAGACTTTTACAGCAGGGAAGCCCGGGGGTACATACAGGGGTCCAAAATGTTTGTTTTATCGATCTAGTCATCACCACAACAGTGGCATAGTTAGGGGGAGGGGAAAAGGATCAAGGTCCCCAAAAATAAGGCATCAAAATAATGTACCGGTACTAGGCCTATATACAAGCATTTTCCTCTAAATGGGCCTGGGGCACCCCCAACTTGTGTATTTTGCCCTAACATGGGACCCCTACTCCACTTTCCCCCATAAAATTGTGATTTTGGCCCCTGAAATAATGAAACTTGGATTTTGTGAAATTGGGAATACACATATTTCAGTAGGCCTAAATTTACAATTTTGCCATTGGAAAATACATATATTTCAGTCCATTTAGAAATGTTATTATTAGGGTTCAGCTTTTATTTGTTTCATCCGGGCTATTATAGAAAGGACCTAATTTTTTTTTTTTTATATGTGATTTTAGTGTCCCTTTTACTTGTTTCTCGTAACAAGCAAAAAATCCCCGCTAATTTATCATTATAATTCTATAAGCCTTATTTTATTACTACACATTTACAATGTAGTACTTTCGCTATTTTTGGAAGAAAACACTCACCAACTCCGTAATTTGGAAAAGATCACTATCCATCTCAGCAGGCTCTATATTCTCCTCTTCCTCAATCTGGTCGAGTTCTGGTACATCTTCTTCATCAGAAGTACCTTCCGACCCCTCTGAGTCATCATTATTCTGAAGAAAACATAGGAGTCGGAAGGCACGTTCGACGTTGTAACTTGTATCTCGCCATTTTGTGATGTCGAATGTGCGAGGAAAAAAAAAAAAAAGACGCAAATTGACGTCATCATCAGAGACCTTTTAGGCAGGTTAAGGGGGTGCATCTGTTATTGTAATAGTTCGTCTGAACGATCTATTTCTCCTCTATCCGTAGAGATTTTAAAAATTCCAATACAATATTTGGGCCTTTTTTATGATTTTTTGATCAAAAAAGGTCCAAAATCACAAATTTTGGCATATTTTCTCCAAAAAAACACAAACATTGACCAAGTACAAGTAAAAATCGTGTAGCAACCAACAATTCAAACTATCTTTATACTTTACCTGAAGAAAAAAAAAATAGAAAAAATATTCACGTATGACATTCGTCTTTCAAAAAAAAAAAAAAAAAAAAAAATGCCCGTTTTTTTTAAAAATGCACTTTTTTGTAACAATTTTACTCAAAATTTCAATCTAACCCCCCAACAAAATAACCATATTATGAAAGATCTATTCAATCTGGTTTGAATGAACTTATTTGCAGCTCTATAGGATTTTGGGAAGGTACTCAAAAAAAATTTGGAAAATGGATCGTAACTGTCACGGTCACCGTGACGCTGGGAGAGTAAGGGTTAATGAAGTACTAGACCGGTGTCCTTTTAGGGGGCCCCAAAAAATCAAATGCTTATCCAGCACACAACGGTATAGGTTTTTCTAGTTAATATGAATATTTTCTGGTTAACATGAATATTCGAGTACATTTGCCGTCACGTCGTCTGTGGGCTATGAAGGAATAAAGTTAACCAATCTGTTGTGGATAATAGATCTGTGAAATGAGCAAAAACGTTCACCCCCACTTTTAGGTCTGATGCTCCTTTAAACATTCCATTCACGTATTTGGGATGACGTGATAATAACATGCATTAATCTTAAAGAGGCGGTGTCATCTCAAAACAAATCACAATGACATCAGTAAGTACATGGTATGTACTTACACACATCATCAACGTATTACAATCGTTCAGAGAAGCGAATGTTGTGTGTATGAAGATATAAGCACGTTGTACATACGGTTTTTGAATGCATTTTTCATCTTTTCTTTAAATTTCCTCTTTCATACAAAATGAACTTCCTTGACGACTGAACTTATCCTTAATGACCATCAAAAACTTTGATAGAAGTTACTTCCAAAAATGAAAGAAAACAAAATCCTCACCTGCTGCTTCTCTAATACATTGATATTCCTGGCCGAGTTGATTATAACCTTCAGCGGCTCATTTATATTCCAGCTATAGTCACGCCCTTTTTTTGATGGTAGCGGAGGAGGCTCCTCCTCTTTTTGTGATAGCATATTAACCATTGGATCAATGAACCTCTCTTCAACTTTCAACTCTTTCTTGTGGACTAAGATGAGCTCTGGCTTTTGATTTTTTATGACTGATCTTCTGATATACTGTAATAAAAGAAAACACAATTTCTCTATTTTCATTTATAGGTTATTTATGTCATTTGAATATTCATATACAGGCAATTTGAATATTCATATATTCTGAATATTTATATACAAGTTATGTGTATGTTATTAAGATGTATCTTATTTTATTCAATGTATATGTATATATTTAAATTGTAATTGTTTGGCTGGAATAAATTACTTGAAAAACCCCAAAATAAACATTAATAAATAGGTTTTTTGAATACCGTATTTGCATAATAAGCGCCTCTGCTCTATAAGCGCCCACCCAACAATTTTAATTTGATTAATTTGATGACTTAAATCAGTTTTTGTTACATTATTTGCTTATTTTGCATCTGATGCTGACGGTGTTATTGTGGTGGTAGCAAACAGAGAACCAATTCACACAATGTAGTTCAATTAGCACACTGTCAGACTGTACCTGGCCACGTACATAGGAGCTTATTATGTCAAATACGTATTCATATGTACAGGTCATTTGAATATTCATATTATGAATATTTATATATAGGTGATCTAGATATTCATATATAGTATCTGAAATGTAGTACATATCTAAAGAAAATTGCCCTAATGTTTGACCTTTTACAACTGTTCCGATACACAGTGATAGAAGGACACCAACCTGTATAAGTTATCTCAATATTCATATGTAGGTCCATTTTAAATATTCATAAATAGTATTGAAAGTCTCAATATTCCAATATAACTGATCTGGCTTTTGACGATTTACAACAATACTTTTGATTTAAGAGAACAAAACTTCTAGACTGGTTATTTGATTATTCATAAATAGGGCATATGAATATTTTAATACAGTGTCTGGAACTTTCTGTATTCAAAGATAATTACTTTGGCTTTTGACCTTTTAGAACTGTTCTTCTGATATATTATAATAAAAGAGCAAAACGTTTGTATAAGTCATCTGAATATTCATATATAGCTTATTTGAATATTCATATATAATATCAGAAATCTACATATTAAAAGATAATTGCATTGACTTTTGACCTCTTAAAACTTCTTCTAATATACTGTAATAAAAGAGCAAAATATTTCTGTATTAGATACTTGAATATTCATAGATAGCTTACAAAAGTCTAAAAAGTCTGAATATTCAAAGTTAAATATAACAATAATGGCATGATTTGTGTATATATGTAGGGGGTTGAATTGTGTGTGGTGTGGGGAGGGGTGGCTGGGGGAGTGGTAGTATACAGAAACAAAAGACAAAATTGAGAATGAATCAGAATCAGTAGCAGGTATTAAGTAAAGAAAGAACTGATATCGAAGTGAAGGTACTGTCATATTGGTTAGTTTCATATATGATATAATACACAAGAGTTTGGGTTGAGAGAGTTAATACTCAAATAACTGGAGCAAGGTCATTCCTGAATTTTTTGGATGTTTACAGACAAATCCCCCTTATTTATACCAAATGTGAGAAAATAATCTTATGATGATTTTGATGAATTTTTGCTACTTTCCTAGTTTTTGATAGGCCTAAAAGCAATTTAGATGATATATATATTTGTGAATTATAAAGTGCCAGGGCCTCAAAGAGCTGGACCCAATTAGCCACCGAATAAGTTATCCGACTGCCAGATGAGTCGGCGCACAGCAACTTGACTGAGCCAGGACAGAAAGTGAATTATCCCACCCAGCTTAGTGTAGTGGGGGTATTTATGAGAATTATACTTACCTTCTGTGCTATCAAAATTTGCAGTCTTGTCTCTCAGACCTCCTGATTTACCGTTAAATACCACCAAAGCTGAAAACATAGTTACTCTCTCTACTTAAGTCGTCTTTAGTCGTTTAGTAAGGTATGAACCTAATACGAAGAGCGGGCCGGAAGACTGACAGGGTGTTCGCCAGCTCTGCTCCTCTTCTCCGCAGACTTTTCTGTTTTTGATGTGACAGAGAGAGCACCTCCAGGTGAAATCTCTTACCAGATAAGTAACACACGTCTCTACATATGTTATCAGCTGGATTGTCCCCCAGATAGGCTAATACGAATGTCGACAGAGTCTTTCAGATGGCTACTGCCAAAATTTTATTTACAGGAACACCTTTGAAGAGAGTAATTGAGGTAGCCAAGGCCCGTACTTGGTGAGCATGGACATGTGGCCTTTGAGCAAACAGAGCTTCAGAGTTGTGGAAAATTGCTTGACAAATCCAACGAGGAATAGTATCTCTGGGTACTGGGTTATGAGAACTATTTATTGAAATGAAAAGCGACTTGGCATTCTTGCGAAGGGCTGGGTATGCTTTAAGTAGTACCGAAGACACCGCACTGGGCACCAGACTCTGTCCTCTTGACTATCTGATAGAGACATCACCGAAGGAAGAAAAATGGGTTCCGGCAAGAAATCCAAGGTTTGGTTCTTGGCCAAGAAAGAAGGGTCAGGGATTAGCCTGACAGGTCCAGATTCAAATCTTATGTGACCCTCTATGAGGGATAGGGCATGTAGCGCACTGCGGCATCTAGCCGCTGCTGCTGCTAAAAGAAATACCGTTTTATGGTGAGCTCTTTGAAAGAGCAGAAGGCCAGTGGCTCTCAAAAGGGGCCTTGGCAAAGGTTTCTAGAACCATCTGCATGCTCCAGGGCAGTGAAAGATTTTAAACTGCTGGGCGTTGTAAAAACATGCCCTTCACGAGCTTCTTCAGAGCTTCCGAGTTTGATATGGTGGAGCCGTCAGGAAAGCCTTCGTGAATGACTGCTTTGGGCATCAACTCTTCAGACCCTTTGGTCAGAGCGCAGAAAATTACTAGCTTATTAATGTCTAACGAGGCAAACAGGTTTACGTCCGGTATGCCCAGAACTGACCACAGCGCTTAGGCTATCTGTAACTGGAGTGAGCACTCTGTGGGAAATCCCTTTAGGTGAGACAGCAAGTCCATTATAATTTTCTTTTTGCACCACTCCAGCAGTGACTTGGTGAGTAACCACAGGCGTCTGGACCTGATCCTGCCCTGCTTGATGATGTAAGCCACATTCTGTTCTGACCAGAATCACTCTGCTCTTGATCAGATGGAGGAAATGTTTTAAGGACCTGAAAACCACCTCCAGTTCCAATGATATGCTGGAACCTCCACTTGTCAGACCATAGTCCCGCCACTTGGGACAGGCCTGAGTGTGCTCCCCAACCCTCCAGAGACATGTCTGTGATGACTGTCACTTCTGTCTTGGGAGAGGAAAAGGGCGAGCCCCGCAGCAGATGTATTGGGCTCTACCACCACTGTATACTTCTGGTGATGGCTGGAATGCACGGGACCCAAACTGAGAGGTCCCTTTAGGAAGGGATAAAGTGTCCCAGGAGGTGGAAATTGGAGCTTCCTCATGTGAAACCTGCACATGGGAATGATATCCACCAGACTGGCCAGGTATCCCCAGAATACCAGCCAGGCCCTTACCAGGGCAGAGGGCTGTGGCAGAAGCAAGTTCGCTCCCGCTAGGATGGATTGCATCCGTAACTGGGTCGTTCTGATTCAAGCTGAGACAAAATCTAATGTCGCCCCCCGAAAAGGTTGGGGTTTGAGAGGGAAGAAATCAGTAAAAATATGATTTTTTAGAAATATATATGTATTTGAGTTACATATGTTACATATCCTAAAATTTCATAAGAACATGAAAAATTTATGGGAAGACAAAAGTTGTGAAGTTCGTAAATATTCCCGCTATTCCTCAAACTTTCAATAACAACTGGCCTACAGTAGTGTGCTATTAGTTTCGTGAATATGCAATACAGTAGCATTACTACAGAGTGGGAAAGTACCGATTATAACTTTTGTGCAAAGTTTCTAGGCCCAACTGTCATGCAATATATGCCTGTATTTTTGAGTACTATATCGTCAAAAGAAAATTACATAAGAATATAATTCTTTTGAAAAGACATGTGTGCATTCACTTTCGTCTGAGAATCGCTTCAGTCAATAAATAAATGTTGCAATTTCACAACAGTGTTGAACATTTTGAGTGTAAATATTTACTTTCCATGCGAAAGGGCGATTAAAAGAAAGAAAAATAATCTCCTTCCCCTCATGTCACATTTATCTTTAAAATAATAGACTGTAAGTCACATAACAAAAATTCTCCTCACAATCAGCAACTATTTTTTTCCAAACAAAACTTGAACAAAGAACTGTGATTGTCAAGAACGTCCCATGCGGAAAAAAGCCAAATTAAGCTCCAGTATAAAAGCCAAACTGTAATCAACTTGAAATCTAATATATACCATCTAAAATTCCAACTACCTGGCCCATAGACAAGTATTGCGCAATGCTACGACAAAACAAAATGTGCTCCGGACGCTATTTTGAAACACTATTAAACTTTTATTTCGACCCTTTGATGGCTTTGAAATTAAAATCTGGATGCATATATGAGAGTCTATGACCAATGCACATGCGTAGATACCACACAGGACTAAGGCCTAACGTATACCGGATACTATGCTGAGGCTAGCCTAACAAAGATCGTAACACTAGCTTCAGAAACCTTAAGGCGGGAGGCCTTAAGGCGGGAGAGCTGGACTAACGGAAAGACAAAAACAGACATGCTAAACCCTGTGAAACCAGACTAATAAAGGACACTGCAGTGAAAAACACTCCCAACCAAGAGTATAAATACATATAAACATAGTAAGGCTCCGTAGGTGGTTTACAAAATTTATCATATACATGTATGCAATGAGAAACATAGTGATGAACACAGATGAAAATTACTCAGCTTACCAACAGAACCTTCTCCTTCTTAAGGCAAGCAAAAACTAACGATAACCACAGGCACGATAAGAAAAGGTGAAAAAGGCCAGAAGAAATTTTTTCCAAAGGAAAACGACCAGCAACAGCAACTGAAACCTGCTCAGGTGCAGGCGCTGAAAAGAAGTGAGGTATATGGTGCTAGTGCTGTGTCCTGGGTGTGTCAGATAGAGTAACTACGTTTTTAGCTTTGGTGGTATTTAAAGGTAAATCAGGAGGTCTGAGAGATCAGATTGCACATTTTAATAGCACAGAAGGTAAGGTATGATTTGAAGTAAATACCATGTTTTCACGCTTCTCTTCTCTAAAGGTGTTTAGAGAACCAGGCAGGGTGCAACTGTCCTACCATCTGGACCGACTGCTTGACGTCCCCTCCGATGGACTGCGAGCTCCATTGAACCATTGCCACTTCTCTCAACAGTTGAATGGGGAGCAGGAGCTGCAAAGGACGTCCTTCCGCTTTGATGATCAGTGTATCTATCTGCATAGCTGTGACAAAATGGGTTAGACCTGACCGAGGCTAAAACAGCTTAGACCTGACCGAGATTTGAACCCAGTACCTACAGCATCTTGGTCGTGCGCTCTAACAACTGAGCTACCTACTACTGTTACCTGTAAATGTCATTGTGTCATATCCATAGACATTTAACCCTCATCATGAGGTAGGCAATGCCTCCAGTATGATTAGAGTCAAAGATTAACAAACGTTTAACACAAAACAGTTGTCTTTTCCCTCACCTTATATTGACACAATGGATAATTACTGAGCAGAAAATCCTCCCGGCTTCTCACTTTAAGTACATAATCATCGGGAGATTCGTTCTTGAGTATCTTCCGTAAACCTCTTTTAATCAATTCTGACGGAAAATTGAAGGCTCCAACTCGAAGAATGGTCGGTCCAAATTTCAAGTTTGAGTCGTTTGACTGTTGAGAATAAAAAAGAGACACTTAAACATTTAGATTTCATTTGGAGAGGGTCATTTCTGGGGTACTTATAGTAGCTCAAAATTCCAAATCTTGAGAAGGCTTAATTGACTATCGGAAAATGCTTAACAGATGTTAGAAATGTCTAACATGTTAAAACTGTTTAACAAAAGTCAGCTGCTTAACAAAAGTCAGAAATGCTTAACATGTCAGAAATGCTTAACATATTTTAGAAATGCTTAACTTGTAACAAAAATGCTTAACAGATGTCAAACATAATGAACAAATGTCATAAGTGTATGTCATATGTGAGATATGATTACCATACGTCAGATACCAGAAATGATTCACAAAAATCAGAAATGCTTAACAAGAGCCAGAAATGTTTAATATTAAGTATTTTAAAGAGGAGTAATTAATTTGACAAAATCTCAAACATCCTCCAGGCTATGGTTAGGTATGTGGCTAAAATTGACCAATAGCACCCCTTAGAGTACACACATTAGCCATCTTGTTCAAACATTTGTTACTTCTAATGTCTATGGACATGATGCAATTTTTACATTGTTTGAACAAGTTTTGAAATCTGAGCAGATAAATTTTTAAATTTTGAAAGATGCACTTTTATAATTTGTGTTATGGCTGATCAAAGTTTGTTCAATTCTTAATCTATGATATCTTTGTGATTTATGACTATCCAGGACTGCCCGGACAGCTCAAATCTTTCTGAAATTTTCAAACCCTATTCTAAATATCAGTCACTGAAAATTATGTGAAAATTTCTTTTTGTTTTAACTTGATTCTGGATGTGGTAGCGATGTTTGGTCACAATTTGCTGGATCACTTCAAGGTTTGGTTTGTTGATGTTTAACGGCACCGAGACAGTCAGAGTAAAATGTCCCAAGAGGGTGTTAAAAAATTCAGGTGTAAGAGTTAGGGCAGAGAGGAGATGAAAGAATGAGAGGGAGAAAAAGGGGAAAATAGGGTGAATTTGGGAGAAAAATTAAGGTAAAAAGAAAGGGGTGTGTAAGGTTAGGTGTAGAAGGGAAGAGAAAGTTAGATTAGATATGATGGAAGAGGTTGTTGTTGTGGAGGAAATTGATAATGTTGGAGGAAGGATTGTTTTTGAATAGATCCCAGATTGAGATGGGTGAGAAGAGAAGAAACCTGGAGTTCAGGCATAGAGGACAGATTTGAGGACATGCTTGATGGAGAGTTTGGTGTTGCAGGTGGGGCAGGGGAGCCGGGAAGGAGATGGGAGTGGGTGAGAGAGGAGTGACCGAGGCGGATGCGAGTGACAACGACGTCTTCCCTGCGATTGTGACTGTGCAGGGCCGTGTTTGTCCCAACTTTGGGTTTGATGGTGTAAAGTTTGTTACTGGTTTCGTGATTCCAGGAGTCTTGCCAGATCTTACTGATGTAATTGGAGACGGGAAGGTCTGAGTGCAGAATTGAAAAAGGAGAAATGTTATTTGACAGTTTAATTGGCGGCTCTGTCAGCTCTCTTATTGCCAGGGATGCCGACATGGCTAGGATCCAGAAAAAGATAATTTTCTTCCCTAAGGAGAATTCAAAGAATTAAAAATAGACGTTTGAAACAGAAAGGATTTATACAAGATTATACCGATGAATGTTATACATTGAAACATTTGCATAACATTTGCATATTGATGTCCGAGATTTCAAATGCTGAGAAGATCCACCTTAGAATAAATGTTTTTTTACTTCATTCTAGGTCAAATCTTTGTTTTACTTACTACTCAAGCAAGGCATTAATTGTGTTTGAATTCCTTTTAGTGAATATTGCATTCCATCATTTTCTTTCATGCCAGAAACCAATTGTTTGGGTTTTTCTAAGAGGGCAGAGAATTGATTGTTTGGACTTTCTTTCAGCGCACGAATTCAGTGTTGAACAAATTCCACTGGAATGTTTCAAATCCTACTACCCCTTTAAAATATCCCACCTCTCCATTCTGCATGTTTTCTATATCAATGTATCTTAAATTTAAATCATTTCTTCCTAGGGCACTGCCAAAATCACACTCCATATTTGATTAAAATCTGGAAATTAGTTCTCCAGATATATTGATGATAAACACACAAACAGAGTTGGAATTGGTTACAAAATTCCCCCCAGTTCTGAATCCTTGAACAGGTGATTATTTAATTGCCGACGGCGACGACGAGTGAACACACAATGACGGGGTCGTCGCCTGCGTATTCAGTTATGATAGCAACAAAGCTATCACAAAACACTTCATACGACCCGGACGAGAACACATGTACGACGTACAGACAGACATAACATCGACAACCAAGTCAATGTCCACGGCCTTTAATAACCACTTGTGGTGCACTGGCGTGTCTACCCAACCCAGGCTTGAACCCAGGGCCTCGTGGTCTGTAGACAGGTATGCTAACCGCTACAACACAGTTGGTAGACATATTTGGTGTGTGCACTGGAGAGATTATAACTGTTTTTGCTGTGATCAATACTCTGGGGATTTGGGCATTGACGCGTGACCATTAAAGCCTTGGTAACAGGTTATTTACTTGTTGAAAAAACAAAAAAAAACAGTGATGCATGGCAATGAAATTATCGCCTGTTCCCTAAAGGTGTCAAAAATCTTTCCACTAAAAATTGTGACAGAAATAATATAAATGTAGTAAATACATCTTTATATGCTCACAGTTTACCACATGTTCCCATTTTCACCATTTCAGGTATTCATCGCACATTTACATGGGGGGGATGTTCGTAGAGCAATGAAACTGAAACATTGCAGTAGAAAACTTAACTTTTTACAACATATACTGTTGCTTACTCAAGGAATATAAAAAAATCATACATTTTTTATGAAAAAAACTCTTCCTGCGAATTCCTGTTTTTCTCACAGTTATAATCTACAAAACTGTGGCTTTCACCAGGTCTGCACACAAACAAATTCAAGTGAAAACACAACCTCCACTTAACTCTGTATGCAATGAAATTGCTTTTTCATATACTCTTGTTAAGCTATGCAGGACTCTCAGCATTTACACTACATCACACACATTAACAAGTTACTAGAATGTTATGAAAGATTATCAAATTTCTATGGATAATTTACATTGTTATGACCCGTGCATTAAATTCCCATAATGCACAACCTTCAGTATTTGGTTTAGCTTATTATTACAATATGTGAATTTCTTTATAAAATGTATGTAAACTTTTCTCATTTTTCATTCTTTTTTCTTGTTTTGTATGTATTTTAAACAACCTAATACAAATTTTTGATAAAGAAATAAATGTTTTCGCATCGTGTTAGTAGACGTATTTAATGCACAATTCAAAGGACTTTGTACTCGGTGATTGTCCCCTAAAGTCGGGTCATTCCACTCGTGTCAAAGTCCTTTGACCTGTGTATTAAATATGCATATACACTCCGCCTCAACATCAATCTTTAGAATGAGTATAATTACTGCTGATTGAATGCTGAACCCCAGGCTGACCAGAAACTGGTTGTCCTTGAAAGCTTCCTGCACGTGACCTTGTAATGTATCGGTGGATTCCAGTTGAGGTGGAAAGAGGTATACCGCCCTCTTCTCCCATCCCCACTTCATCCGATCTTTCTGTATTGTCATGCACAAGTTTCTTGATTTCTTGCGAAAATCAAGAACTTCTTGATTCTTCATGTTGTCAAACTCATGAAGCCCTGATGAGAAAAAATTTAAATGATTTATTTCTGGGCAAGATGCTTTTTGTGGGTAAAATGATTTCATCAATAATCATGTGAAAAGAAAAGCATACACTGACATGCACATATAAAAATAATAACATATCTACAATGCATTATCTAGAAAACAATGATAATAATAATGCTTGATAAAATGTCAAAAATCAAAAATATGAAACTGAAGTTGCTTGTAGATGTTTAATGGCACCGCGACAGTCCAGAGTCAAATGTGCCAAGAGGGTGTTAGAAAACTAAGGTGCAAGAGTTAGGACAGTATGAATAATACAGAAGCGAATAGAGGTAAGAAAAGGTGCAAGACTTAGGACGGTATGAATAATAAAGAAGCGAATAGAGGTAAGAAAAGGGAAGAAGGAATAGGATGGTAGGACAGAAAAGGATGGGTAACGGTTAGATCAGGTGATATAAGTTGCAATTGCGGAGGAAGGTGATGATGTCGGAAGAGGGATTGTTCTTGAATAGATCACAAATGGAAGTGGAGGAGGGGAGGAGAGATCTGGAGTTCCAGAATAAGGGACAGGTTAAAAGGATATGCTTGATCAAGAGATCAGTAGTGCAAGTAGAGCAGACAGGTGTAGGAGAGCAGAAAAAGAGGAAGGAGTGGGTGAGAAAGGAGTGGTCGAGGCGGATGCGGGTGATAACAACGTCCTCCCTACGATTGTGACTGTGTAGAGGAGGGTTGGTCCCAACTTTGGGATTGATAGTAAAGTTTTATTGCTGGTCTCAAGATTCCAGAAGTCTTGCCAGGTCTTCCTGTGGTAGCTGGAAATGGTGAAGCGGAAGTCAGAGAATGGAATAAGGATAGGGGAAATGTGGTTCGACAGAGCGTTGTTGGGGGCTCTGTCAGCCCTCTTGTTGCCGGGGATGCCGATGTGGCTGGGGATCCAGAAAAAGATCATTTCTTCCCCGAGGAAGGAAAAGCGTGGAGTTTGTTCAGGATTTGTAAGATGAGTGGATTAGACCAGAGCATGATGAGGATGTTAGTAAGAACTGATTTTGAGTCAGAGAAGATGACGAAGCAGGGGCGGAAGGAGAGTTCTGCAAAGTTTTGAGCTAGAAGGATAGCCTTTGCTTCAAGAGAGTAGATGGAGGCTTCATCAGGTCACCTCCATCAGGTCACCTTGAAGAAAGGGTGAGACCAGGACAGGCGGCGGAAGCTGCAAAGGAGCCTTCTCCAGTGGAGCCGTCGGTGAGGAGAAAGGCGTAGTCGTGGAAGTGTCTACTGAGTTGGCAGTAATTAAACTTAAGCACCACCTGAGGATGTTACAAATTTAATCAGATTCTTATGCCTGTACGTATTATCTTGAACTATTTAGGAAACGATCAGATATGACTCAAAAGCATAGTCTTAAAACATTTAAGTATCCTTCAATACACATGTGTTTTTCTTATTGCAATACAATGCTGATTAAATTAATGCTTGAAAAAATATCAACAATTGAAAATATTAAACTTAAGCACCACCTGATGATGTCACAAATTAATTCTTATGCCTTCAAGTAATATCTAACCATTCAAAAAGACCAGAAAAGACACCAAAGTCTTAAACATTAAAGTATTCTTCAATACACAAGTGTTTTTCTTGTTTAAATAATTGTGTGTAAAAAAAAAATGTCAGCTTCTAGACAAGGCGGACATGTTCCATACAGGCTTGTGCACTGTTTGTCAGCTGCCGCCTTGGGTGGTTTTATTGTAAAGTACTTTGAGCATGTAAACTGCATGACAATGCACTATTTAAAACTACATATTATCATTTCAACTGTTTAACTATAGACAACCGTCTTTTGTGAACCTAGATTGTGACACTGATATACGCATTCCTCTAAAAGATTGCAGTATCAACATTATTAAAAAAACATATACAAATAGCAGAATGTTTACAAGAGCACTCAATCATGAGTCATTCAATATCACAACCACAGATAGAATGAGGAATTTTAATTTCCTGCCTAAGATTGCAACAAGCCACAGGGATTATAAATTGTTATTGATGTCTTGTGTTTGAAATGGGTGGATTGCTTTACAGCTTCTATGAAGGAAGTATGTTTACAGCACGTGTGTTTAAGATAAGAGAATTAAGCATAAAAATACTGGAACATCTTATGAGGAGATGGGTGATTATATCTGACTTTGTCAAGAATCACTTGAATGACTGTAGTTAAAGAACTATGGATACCTACAGGTTTTGAATTATAACTGATCAAAGTTTGATCAATTTGATAAGTTATGATCAATCTGTGATGTACAGTAGGACAGCTACAAATCTTTCTGTAATTCTTTACATTTCTTTCCTTAATCTTAGTCATTGAAAAAGATGCGATATCTTTAAATTTTGAAAAAGCATATTTTTTTAAGTTGGTGGTCAAGTATGGTTACCTTGTGTGAACGAGGACAAAAAGAATTGGTTTGGATTGGTTTGTTGAGGTTTAACGGCACCGCGACAGTCACAGTCAAACATGCCAATAGGGTTAAATAATTAAGGTGCAAAGGTTAGGAAAGAGATGATTGGAAAAAGAGGAAAGGATGGAGAGAAGTTACGATTTTAGAGGAAATAAGTTGTAGAAGAAAAGGTGGTAAGGAGGAAGATGTGAGATAGGAAAGGATGGGCATGTGGGGAGATTAAATCAAGTGGAAAAGGTTGCTGTTGCAGAGGAAAGAACAGTGAAGTGTTAAAAGGATTACTTCAGGTTATGCAAATTCATCTTTATGGAAGAGGACATTAATAGACACTATTAATGCTGAAGAACCTACTTTAATATGCCACTGAGGAGGTATTCAAGTTTCAAGTTGTGTAGAAACTAATGGCGTGGAAAGTCTATCGTAGAAGGCTAGCTCTCATCTTTATATTCCTCCATAGTCTTTATGTATTTTATTGTATTTTTTCTGAGATTTTGTGGCTTAAAACAATTGGATATATGTCAATAAAGTAGTCAAACAATGTCTCGTAAAGGTAAAATATCCATTTTGTCATTTCTCATTATCACAAACCACTTACATGTAAATATGATTAAATCCTTTCCCAAGTCATAAACTTCCCAGACATGCTAGTACTCATTTTACAGTCGAGTAGACAAGTGCCTCGTACAAGGACACAATACACGACTTGTGCCGGAATCAAAGCCAGTACGTTTGGAATATGAGGTTGACACCCTACCACTTTAAGAATTACATAACAATTTTAGCAGCTGTCTGCCCAGTCATACAGGTAGATCACAAATCATTACTAGCACTCACTCAAAATTTGATCAACTATATCAAACTAAAAAAATAAGTGTTTTTTTTTGTCTTCTAAATCTAAAGACTGATCTGTCCAAATTTTAATACTTTTGAAAAAACACAGAAATTGTTACGTCCATAGGCCTCTAATTGGATTATAACAATGGATGGAAACTGTGCACATGGCCGTAATTCTTATCTGGAAAGTTGGGGGTGGGGGATATGGCCTCTTATCAAAAAAGTTGGAGACAAGAGGCCAATGTTTTTGTAAATGTACTGAATTAAAAAAAAAAAAAAAAAAAAAAAAAAATTGGGGAGGAGCATGTGCCCCTCAGGAATTACGGCGCTGACCATGTATACAAATCAATGACAGGTGACAATCATGTCAACACCATAAATAAATAGAAGTGTCAGAAGGACAGCGTGCTTGACTATACAAAGCTTTGCAAAGAGAATCGGTTTGTTGACTTTTGACTAGATTTGTTTGAAGAACCACGTAGGATAATATGACTGAACACCCATGGATGAATATGGATTTTGACCACCATCAGGACCACCATTTAAATGTCTTCATCTGATGGACGTGAGTGCCACCCAATCTTTGGTCACTTTTCCCAAAGGCTGAGTGCGGTATGATGCAGAAGACAAACCTCTGTGCTTGACGTCAGTGTACAGGGATCAAATTTTAAATTTTCGCCGCTGTTCCACGGAAAAGTGCTTTCTTAAAAAACACTGTTCCAGATCAAATTTCACTCTTCAAAATTTTTCGTCAATAAAAAAGCAAATTCCTTGTTTTCAATTGGAATTATTATACACCATTTTTGTCATAAGATAGTCTTGTATAAAGAGAAACAAATAAATAATAGTAGGCTGCTGCTCATGTGTCAAAACTCTAAACCAAGTTAGGCTGTAACACGTACCATATGTATACGTGGTAAATATGTAATGGAACCCATAAGAGTTGCGTTCACACGCAAATACAGTTTCAGGGATGTGAGTGAGATATCAAAAATTCTTTTGAAGATTATTAATATGTAGCACAAATTATTACTTCTTCGGCAAATGGCGTGGGGGTGGGGGGAAGGAGGGGGGGGGGCAATTTGACCATACCATGAGCTGGAAAATATTTTTTCCCAACAAACAAAAACTTAAAGGCCGTAGGGAGAAAAATGAATTCATGGGAATGTTTAAACAAACAATTATGCTTTTACAAAAATTATGAGCTGTTTTGTATAAATTGTAATGTGTGGGTCAATAGGAAATTCTAACCTATTCCAGCCAATTATCAAAGTTATACAAGTGACACTGTCAATTTGACTAGACCACATGGAGGGAAATCATATTTTGTCCAAAAAAAAAAAAAATTGATTTCACACACAAAGTTACAAGGAAAAGCCTTTGAAAATCCAATCTGGCACATACTGTATCTCACTTATACTCAACAATTCTGAATTAACTATCAGGTGAGGATAAAACCAGTAATCCATATACACTGAAAGAAATTAGGATTGAAATAGCGATGCACACCTGGGCCTTATACAAATTATGTTCTGTGCAAGTCAGTCCATTATTTTGGAATCTGGCAACCCGTCACAATTGTTTTGTTTTTTGAGGTATTTCAGTCGCGCCCGTTTTTTACCGTACAAGGCTAACACACTGCTCTGACCCTAATGACTAATCCCACTGCAGTGTACTAAACATACAGTGTGCATCACGTAACGTTGTGTTGTACATTGCATTATTTAGGCCTTAACCATTAATGTGCACATGTTCAGAGCTTGCAAAATTCCCCATGTTTAACCAATCGAAGAAATTTTAAATCTTTTCCTTTCAGCCCTTTCAGCCATTTTCAAGGCAATTTTGCTATAACAAAATGAAGATGGAACTCCATTTTTACCAATTATTATTAAATGGAATTATTTTAAAACATTCTGAAAGGTATTTCATGCTGTGTGAATCATTGAACTTGGGCCTAGGACTTAGTATTAGAACTAGTGTATACATGGTGAGTTCAAAATTACTTTTGAATAACCAAGTGATAACTAACTTTGTGCCCCCTTGTGTGCTTGCCTTGCTTTGTAGGAAATATTAGAAAGAAGACAAAAAACATGATTTTTTAACATTTATTTAGTTAGTTTTTCTGTCAAAAACCAGGAAAGAAGTTTTTCAAGTTTTTATCATTCTGAAATTCCCTGTTGTAGTTACGAATCCTTATGTTGTCAGGATTGCGCAATACCGGGATCGGGATACCAGGACTTACGTGACTACCAGAATCCTGCACAATGTTATCAATTGCGCAGTGCAATTGTGGAAAAAGACAGGTTTTAATACTTACTAAAATATTTGTTATGAGGGATTTTACTTTAGAACATGTTTTATGAGCAGAAAAAAACATATATTTCAAGATGTTGATGCTAGATGTTTGAGAAAAAACACTGTTCCACAGAACAGTGATATTTAAAAATTCACTGTGTCTGCTTAAAATGCACTGTTCTCAGAACAGCGGGAATTTCGACACCTGGTGTAATATTCTGCGTATCTGTGGAAAAATCCTGGTTATATGGTCCTTGGACTCAAAATTGCATTGAATAATAAGAAAGCTTACCCTTGCCGATAAGCAACCCAATCCTAGAATTTAAGACTTTCTCCTCCGCATCTCCTGCTTTGATAACGACCCGCAGCATGCAGCAAACTGGCTTGATGTCGACAACCGTCTCTTCTCATCCAGTAACTCCTCCAGGTCACCGCTCTCGTTTACACACTGGAAGTTGTAGAAGTTAAGGTTCATCAGCCTGTTGTATGCTGGGAAGGATGCAGCGAGGTCGAACAGATTCTGGAAAAGTTTACAAAAAACATTCATGAACATATTTTTAGGAGCCTGATTTTGTTGGGTAGGGAAAATCCCTGCACACTTTTAGCCCAAATATTCCTGGCCCTGAAAATTGGCAAAATGAAGCCCCAAAAATCACAAATGGAGACATTTTGAATTTTTCTGAGATTTAACATTTCAGGATTTTTTTATAATTAACCTTTCTGGGTTTAATGATTGACAGCTTGTTTTAACCAATCAGCACACAAAATTGCCTAGCAACAAAATCTGCGTAACTGAGTGGGGCAAACATCCTACGCGGTACTGGTACAGTACAGCTAGCTAACGTCGACGCTTATGTAGTCAATGCAATTTACTGTACATAACAAATTTCTGCCCACACAGACTGAGTGACGGCAAAATGGTGAACAAAAATTGCGCTTACGGGCTTGTAAATCTGATTGCTGTTACCCAGAACAGTTAGCAATACCCAGAACAGTTAGCAATCACCCAGAACAGTTAGCAAACTGAATTTGTTTATCTATTTGCTAAAAACTCTAAAAATCCGGTTAAGTGACATAAATGAATCAAAGCTTGGGGCAGGCCTCGCGAACATCTAAATGTCAACGCATTGGTAATGCATGATTGTGGATTTGAGGTTTGTTTGCCCCACATAGTTACTGCATTGCTATGGTGGGCGTGGCCTATTTGAAAACCTGGAAAGGTTAATTCCAGTAACACTGTATATTCATGCTACAATTTGGTATTTAGGTATTTTAGACTATACAGAATCTCACAACAGCATGGAAAAGCACATAATAAGGTAGTTTTGGGAACCTACTGATAAATGGGACTAAAATTTTGCAGGAACACTGTGCATTAATAAATGTGAGAAAAGTCTGAGGCACAGGAAAATAATGTCAATCCTATGGTACCCCTCCCCCTGCCTCCTACAACTGTGTTAATGATTAATTAATGTACCACTTTGATGGGGGTGGGGTAAAATATAATATTTACGGACGGTCTAAATGAGCATCCTATTTAAAAAAATTGCCTCCCTGTAAAAAAGTTAATAATCAAAATTGGTATTTTTACCAACTTGAGACCAGATTTACTGACTTATCTCAAATTTTACCGATGAGTTTCAAAATGTGGTGACACCTCCCGGTATTTACGCCCCTGGTCTGTAATCAATAGCTTACCCTTTTAATTATTGAGAGGGTTGCCTCCCGGTTACATCTCAGTGGTACGATGATGCCATTTGGGAGCAAACAGAGGATTTCCACGGTCTTGACCAACTCCTCTTGAGTCCAAAAATTTGGCGTAGTCCATTTTGCAGCAGGCATCTTGCTACCTAATACAGACCACGTAGCCTGGGATACCTGTGGAGGAAAGCAGAAAAACAATCCAAATATGATCAGCTTTTTGTAAAATCCTAGAAAATCAGTCAGCAGTTTTATAGAAAATCTGGGTTTTATCATTTAAAATTATTACTTGATTAAGTTTTGATGTCTTCTGTTAATAAGTATGTTCAGTAATTTTAATGTCTTTTGTTGATAAGTATTTTCAGTAATTTTGATGACTTCTGTTAATAAGTATTTTCAGTAATTTTGATGACTTCTGTTAATAAGTATTTTCAGTAATTTTGATGACTTCTGTTAATAAAAAATTTCAGTAATTTTGATGACTTCTGTTAATAAGTATGTTCAGTAATTTCAATATATAACTGATTTAAATGTAAGAGGAAAATTATGGGATTTTCTTTTTGCAACACATAGTAAAAAGCCGCTAAATATTAACAGACCCTTCACTACAGCCAGACTGGAATCAGTCATTTTTACTCAGGCCGTATTTAAATTTTTTCAAATACTCCAAAAATCTCCCAATTTTTCCCTGATGTTTGGGGAGATTTTTCCAATACGCTGCGGTGGAATAGTAAAAAGCAATGAGCATATTCACCAAGCTTAGCATGTGTGACAGCAACTGCATGCCCTCCATAGTTTCGTCCATTAGTAAACGTAATGTAAACGTTTGTCATTGGTTCAAACATATCACATACAGTACTGTTTGTCAGTATCGTGTGAATAGGGCACACTAGCATAAGAAACAAACAGAACGTATGAAAATATGCCAGCTCAATGCAATCCTTTCGAAAATACGTCCAAAAAATATGCTGTATGTATAATCAACACAAAATATCTAAAAAATATGCCAAAAGAATAGGCCAGTAGGCCTAATTATCTTTAAGAAATGCGTACAACCAAGATGTTAATTAATTATTTATATATTTATTTCCATCGCATCTTTCACACAAAAAATACAGAATTAATAGCATTTGGTACTTTCATACCATAAGCATAAGGATGTTTGTTTGTTTGATGATGGCTTAACGGCACCACAACAACTAAGGTCAAATTGTGCCTGAGAGGTCAGATCATTCAGGAGGAAGAAAGTAAAGGATTCAGGGGGAGAATGAGAGAAAATTAGGGACAAAAGGTCAGAGAGCTGTGATCGTGAGGGGAGGTGCATGGTTGAAACAAAAACAAGGAAGAGAGGGGGTGGAAGAGGAGAATTAAATATGGTTGTAGAGGCAGGCATGATAAAGGAAGGAGATAATTTTATCCGGAGGATTTTTCTGGAAGAACTCAGCAATTGAGTTGTAGGGAGCGAGGGAAGCTCTGGGAAGGTTGTACAGGGGGCAAGCAAGGAGAACGTGATGGATTGTGAGGGTGCAATGGCAATTGTTGCAGAGGGGTTCGGGGGAGCCAATAAGGAGGTGGGAGTGGGTAAGATGAGTGTGACCCATTCTAAGACGGGTAATATGAACGTTGTCAATACGAGAGAGGTTGTTGATGGTGGCTTTGATCAGAATTGTGGGCTGGATGACATGGAGTTTGTTATCAATTTGGGACTTCCATGAGGTTTGCCAGCGGTCCCGAACAAGGGAAGCGATAAGCGGTTTGATGTCAGAGAGGGTTTTGAGAAAAGGGGCAGGGAGGAGGGTGAGGGCAAGCTTAGCGGCTGCATCAGCCTTGTCATTACCCGGGATGCCAACATGGCTGGGTATCCAGGAGAAAAGAATACTTTTCCTGCAGAGGGTGGGAGAAAGGAGTTTGCGGAGGAGGAGGTGGCATGTGAGGTTATCCCATTTAAGGTTGAGTATAGAAGTAAGAACAGCCTTTGAGTCGGAGAAAATAACAAAGTGGCTGAGCGGGGAGTACTCAATAAAGTTGAGGGCAAGAAGAATGGCCTTAGCCTAGGCTGAAAAGATGGATGAGTAGTCGGGAAGTCTGCTACTGAGGGTGATGTCTTGGATGACTGCAGCAGCAGCTGTCTTGTTGCCCTCCTTGGACCCATCAGTATAGATGGAGGTGTAATTTGAGAGTTGGTCTTTGACTTGATTGTGGAGATTGATTGAATGAGTTACAATGTAATATGATAAACAAGAATGACATAGCATGCTTAAATGCCCTCAGTGGAGAACTAAAGGAAGCAGAGCTTATCAGGGTCAGGTCACCTTCGAAGAAAAAAAATACTACTAATCATATTGATACAGGATAATGTACATACAAAAAACAAACATTTTATTCTAAAGTTACAAGGAAGCAGGTAACATCCACCCCCTCTCTTTTCCTGAAGCAACCCCACCCATATCTACACCCCTTCCATAACCACACCACTCCCATACCTGCCCCATCCTTATGGCTGCCCTCCTGCTAAAACTGTCCCTTCCGCTTTGCCTGCCCCCTCTCCTATACAGCACTAAAGGAACGTTCAAGAAAAAAAGTTTGTTTTGTTTTTCAACAAATAATCTTTGAGGGCTATTTCAAAGGATTTGGAACTTTGCAAGGATGAAATGCTTCCATCCAGATTATTCCAAAACCTTGGACCATTAAATCTAACAATTCTTTGAAATATTGAAGACTGAGAAATGTTTTGATAAAAGATTCCTCTACTTCGTGTATTATGAATATGGGTGTCATTTATCATGACAAAAAAAAGTGGAGAAATTAGAGGGAATTAAGTTCTGGTTTTATTTGTGCATGAAAATTCCAAGCTGATAATTATAAATGTCAAAAGTACTGAGCATGCAAAGTTCTAAAAATAAGGTTGATGTACGTTCATGAAAGCCTGCATTCATGATGAACCATGCAGCAGGCTTTTGAAGAATAAAAAGACGATTATTAAGAGAAGGATAAGTGCTAGCCCACACAATAGCAATTTAAGAACTGTAGAACCAAAGTATTACACAAAGAAAGAAGAATTTGTTTCAGGGAAAAGGGTTTTAAGCCTATAGATATACCAATGTTCCTTGATATTGTAGCAGCTCAGGGAGCAATTTGTTCGGGTTAACATCACAATTTGCGATGCAAAAATTGTACATAAGGTCATTTAGCGATTCATTACCCTACCTTGCTTAGCAAAATTGCGATACAATAAATTCCCTAGCAGTAGCTGATTAAAGTTTTCAGCCTTCAATTTAAAAATAAGAAAAAAAAACCTTTTTGATTGTAAAAATTACAAATGCGCAGTAATCACCTATAAATAGGGATATTATGCACTTTGATTTCACTGAAATATCAGTACTTGTGAAATGCACCGCGAATCTGCAGCAGTAAACAGTGAAACTATCAAATTATAGGCCATACATAAGGCTTTAAATCCCACTCAAACACAGCCTGTTTTACAAGCTGTTAAATCGACCACAAATCACAAGGTCAAGTCTTAAGTCAAAATACTTGAAATGTCACAATCAGTACATTTACATGTAAATATTACCTGATGAGTCAAATGAATATTGCAAGAAAGAAAAACTATTGCAAAATAATCAAAGAGAAAAAGGTTTTAACAGAGCTAAAATAACAGAGCTGATATGATCAAAACTTCCGGGGTGGTGGCATCAAGGTTCGGGTTAAGAACAAATTTGTCGTATATTACGCCATGGCTGAAATTTATTACGACATAGGTTGTACCTGCGTCGTAAGATTTAGATATAGCATGTGAAATTTTACGACAGAGTTTTTCAATAACTTAAATGAAAATCATGAACATCTTACCTTTCTGTTGCGATTGAAAGTTTTGTTTCACACAAAAATGATTTTGAATTACTCAGAAATAAAAGGAAAATGACACAACTACGAGACTAACGGCCAAATGATTCAACATGGCCGTTCAAGTACCAGATTGCTGGTGTCTTCACCACCTTCTTCAGGCCTTGATCAGCCAAGGCACAATCCCACCTGGATCTAAAAAAGCTGATGTTGTACCAATTTTCAAGAAAGGCGATCATTGCAGGGCTGACAACTACCGTCCGATCTCCCTGACACCTGTTTCCTGTAAGATTCTCGAACACATTCTCTGTAGCTGCATCATGAAACACATTGACAGACACATCTTGAAATAAGCTCAGCATGGCTTCAGGAGAAACCGTTCTTGTGAGTCTCAATTGATTCTCACCGTGCAAGACCTCGTACAGAACTTAGACAACAAGGACCAGGTAGGCCTCATCCTCCTTGATTTCTCCAAGGCTTTCAACAAAGTTCCACACGAAAGATTACTCTACAAAGCACAGTACTACGGGATAAGAGGATTAACACTTGAATGGCTACGAGATGTCCTGACTGATCACCAACAGCGTGTTCTCCCCGATGGTGAATACTCCAGCTCAGCTCCAGTCAAGTCAGGTGTACCCCAAAGGAAGTTTCGTAGGTCCGTTCATGTTCCTCTTGTTCATCAACGACCTCCCAGAATATGTCACCTCATCTACAGTCAGACTATTCGCTGACGACTGTGTTCTCGACCATCATATAGGGAACGATGAACACTCGATGGCCCTCAAACTCAACATGGATGGTCATCAACAATGGGAAGCAGACTGGCAGACGGAATTCCACCCCCAAAATTGACAGCTCCTATGCGTTTCCACCAAACCAAACGCACTCTACTGAAGGCCAACTACATGATACATGGTCATGTCCTAGTGGAGGTGGAAACTGCCAAGTATCTGGGAGTTACCCTGCACAAAAACCTGAACTGGGGCACTCATATCCAAAACATCACAAAAAAGGCTCACTCTACCAGAGCTTTCCTCCAACGGAATCTCCATCACTGCAAATATTGCCTTGCAAGTAGTGCCCTACTGTGTGAGGTGTTTATCTCACTAACTGTAGCCTAGTCAGGGAGCATACCCTATGCAATCCAATAGCAAATAAAAATGGCCAAGTTGAACAGAATATTAAAATTTACATGTCTCAAAATAATAAAGAATTCATTCATGAAAAGGTTCAAAAATTTACTTACAACTAAAAATATTGTCAAGCAATACTATGAACTTACCTAATTTAACTTAAAGTCCTAAAACTGTAATAAAATATAAATTTGTATCAAGAAGTGGTGCGTAAGATTTTCTCCGTCCACCATTACTGATTGTCCACCGCGTATAATATGGCAACTGCTTGCAGTTGTGTGAGTAAGTGTACTCGTGTCGCGTGGGTGTACACATTAAATGGGAAGGTACCAAAACTTTTCACGGATGCTCACGCGATAATCCATTCACGATGAGCGAAAATATTCAAAATTGAGTTGAAGAAAACTTTTATTTCATATTTGCGGAACGCGCACGAACATGCTTGGAGCTAAGAATGCACGGTTGAAATACGTACACGCAAACGCGCTTCACGGAAAATTGAGCTGTCATCCAAAAAATTGTTAATCATCTGCAAACGCTCTCGCATTTCGGTTTTGCTCGCAATCATAGATGGAAGCATGTGTACATTGTTTTGGTTCAATGCAGACCATTTTTCTGAACAAAGATTTATATATATTTTTTTTTAAAGAGCGAAAACGTTTTCTTGGAATGGCCTATCATAAATGTTCTTCCATGGATTACTGAAGATGGATCAACGTATGTATGGTTGAATTTTTAGACGCAAGTATGAAAGTTTCCATATTGCAATTTGGGTTTGGACGAGTGTTGTAGCCTATTGACATTTGCTTCAATGTGTGGTTTGGTTTTTTCAATACACGTGCGTTCATGCCTTAATATGCAGGATTAGGTCACTACATGATTTGGGCATATATATTCGTGCTAACTGTTGCATTGAGCAGTCAGAGAGCTCAGAGGCCTTTTAACATACAGTAACATAACAAGATGACAGGATAAGAAGGGTTAGTCACCCCATAAAAAGCCCAGTGTTAGTAAAGAACTTATCAATGTTGACCTTAAAATTGTGAACAGATGGCAAACCATTCCACTCATTAACAACTCTTTGCTGAAAGCTAAAAAGCCAAAAATCTATCCGTAAGAACTCATTAGTCAACTTCAAACTGTTACCATGTGGCACATGAGTATTAGTTGAAACATGCAAGAAATAACAGGAAGTCAAAGCATCACTACCAGATAAGAATTTAAAAACCTGAATCATATCGCCATGTACATGTACAGTACTCTCCTCAACTCAAGCATGGTTAAACCAAGAATTCACAACCTAGATTCATAAGAGAGATTCCTTACTTCGGGAATAAGTCTAGTGGCTCTTCGCTAAACATGATCCAAAATGAAATTATCCTTCTCATAAAAGGGACTCCAAGCCTGAATAGTATACTCAAGGTGAGGCCTGACTTAGAACTGCTTATACAAATTAAAAACAACATCTCTACCAAGAAAACAAAAACAAATTACAATCAGACCAAGCATCCTATTTGCCCCTGCAGCTGCTAAAGCACACTGTTTAGAAGGCTTTAGATTGCAAGTAATGACAACACCTAGATCATTTTTTTGAACAACACATCCAAAGATCTGAACCATTCATATGGCCAAATTGCTTAGACCAAAATGAACAACTTTGCATTCATCAACATTGAATGACATCTGCTAAACTAAATTTAGGCAGATCAGTTTGCAAAAGTGTGGAATCACTAGCATCATCAACAATCCTGTACAGCTAAGTGTCATCCACAAATTTACAAATCCTGGAGCCAAGGGAAACATCAATATCAATAATGAAGATTTAGAAAAGAAGCGGACCCAATACAGAACTCTGAGGAACACCACTTGTAACTTTCGTCCATGGAGATACTTCACCATTAACAACGACTCTTTGTAACCTGCAACTAACCAAGAATTTATCCAACTGGTACACTTTTTCTTCACATCAAGCACTCATGTTTTTGCAACGGAACCATATCAAATGCTTTTTGAAAGTCTAAATAGACAACATCCACATGATGACCAGAATCAACTAGTTTAGTGACATCATCAAGAAACTTCAATAAATTAGAAACACAAGATCCTCTTAGGTAAGAAAAGATAATACTCAAGGGGACAGAAAAAACATCTTAAAACTCACGTAAGACAGCAGGATGTATACCATCTGGACCGGGTGCTTTATTTGAATTCAAGCCCTTCAAGTTCTTAAACATCAACAGAAAAATAAACATTATTAATGGATACTTGAGTCTAGTGGAGAGTCTAGTGGAGAGTGCACACTAAGATAATCCACAACATCATCAGCAAGGACTCCTTAGTAAAAACAGACACAAGTAGTCATTCAAAACCTAACATTACTATTGATAGTAACACCATCATTACAGTGAAGGGGACCAACAACCACCTTAGTCTTTTGCTTTGAGCGAATGTACTGAAAGAATGAAATGACTTAGGATTAATCATAACCTCTTTTTTCAAAAAACACCTTATTATCTCTTATCAAACCCTTTGTGAACTTTTCATGATCCTTATAGGCCCTCTAGTTATTGTGTTCCTAAAAAATATGTTCAAAAAACTAATAAGCTCGCAAAATCTATGTTCGGAAATCATTATCTTCGTAAATTATACATTCGGGAATCAAATATGCTCAGTTTGCAACATCTTCCCGAAAAAGGTATGTTCACAATTTGTAAGTTCGCAAAACATTCGCTCGCAATCACTACCTTCGCTACAGTTATGCTCGCAGTTTGCAAACATATTCTGTGAGCCTTTTGGCGTATGCTCTGGTTACAAAAGTATTTCATAAGCTTTTTGGCATAAGCTCGATTAAGAAATGTTCGTCGCAAAGTATTTTGCAAAGTGAGTTTGCAATCAATGGTGTATGCATATGTATAAGTCATTTGTTCTGAAGGCGTGGCCCTCCGGGATTGTTCTCCTCTCCAAGGACATCTTACCTTTGGATAGCTCGGCTTGTTCAACCTTGGGGGTATTTTTTCAGCTGATCACTGGTAAGAGGGTACGTAATGCAACAGCAACATTGGTGTTGCTACACGAAAATAAAGCAGACAGTGCAAATACGAACGGGTTCATTTTCGTGTGGGCCCCTATGGGAAAAGATACAAAATGTATCATGGGGACAGGAATGCTGACCACAAAGCAGTGTATAATTCCTCCTAATATGTAGCAGAGTCGATCTGGGATGTTTTAGGAGGCCTGATATTTGGTTTCATCAAATAGCTGGAGATGACCCAGGGAGCCTATCGTAGGGGGTGGGGGAGGCCCTTGGAGCAATGGCCAGTCCAATGCTGGCATATACAGTACAGTACATGCATCTTCAGGGTCTGACCAAATTTGTGCTACAAAAATTCCCCCAACAGTGATGTAAAACTAGAATATTTTGGTGGGGCGAGGAAGACAGATTAGTATCATCAAATTTGTATATACAGTAGGCAATGGATTAGTATTTAGGCACCCCAACAAGAAAATCAAGAAAACTTGGCCCAATGTCGACTGATGACTCCTTTGCCTCCCCCTCACTTTAAGCCTTTTGTCCAGTGGCATAGCAAGGGGCATCTGAGCTCGGAGCAGCCATTTAGATAGGGCCTTTACTTGGTTTCAGCATCAGACTCCTCCAGGTGCATTATATGTAAAGTGTGAGAGTGGGAGGGGGGATGTACAATGAACCGTCAAACTCAAATTAATATATATTCCATTTAAAAAAAATTGCTTTCTAGCCAAAAATCCTACAAAATTGTTTAGATTATCCAATAAACTTTGACCGAGGCTTAGTTAAGGGAGGGGGTAAAATGCCTCTGCAACTCCTTTTGTTATGCCACTTCACTAGAACCGCAACATAGCATACATGTTTTTCAGGGAGGGGTGTCACACTAATCCGTGGCGGCGTCTTTGCCCCTCAATGAAAAAAAGTGAAATGTGCGTGTGTGTGTGCAACAAGGGAGAAGGGGGAAGGGGACCTAAGCTTAGCTTGTGAAAGTGTGTTCCAAAATGTATACAATTTAATATATTTTGGGGTATCGCCACATCAAAACAAATTTGCTGGCTAAAGCAAGTTGACTGCATTCTCAGACATGATTGTAACCCTGAAGAATACCAAAATCACAAAGCTTCCAGGGGGATTTTAGCACAGCATAGCAAAGCAAGGTTTAACGTCCCGAAAGCATCCAGTGTTGGACATTATATCAAGCTGGCCACGGCCTTTGATAACCAGTTGTAAACTCACTGATTGCAGACCCACCGGGATTTGAACCCGAGACGTGCGGGTGAGAGGACAAAGCACTAACCATTACACCACTGAGGTCTGTCCCCTGGCCCCCACTGTGGTTTTGCCCTTCGGCCCACAGGCACCTCCACGGCTCCACTCCACACCCCCCCCATCCCCCTTCCCATATTTTGAACACTCTGCTGCCCTTGTTAAATAATTAGTTCAGGGGTCAAACAAGTCCATGTTATATGACCAAAGAGATTCAATAGAAACAGAAATGGCGAAAAAAAAGTTCTAAAATCTTCGTTAAGGAGATATTTAGGTTTAAAGTTTGGTATCTTTTGTGTAGATACAACTGAAATTCAGACTATTTATTAAATCAAGACTGTATTTTTAATACCTATTTTATATATCATTTCATTTTTAACATCCGTAAATAGAGGCTAATTGGTCCAGGTTCTTTATAACATTAAACGGTCAATACCTAAAACCTAAAACAGGACCCCGGGATTTCACGTATCATTAAGACATGAATATGCATACGCCATAGTTTCCGAGCACATATCGCGACGAATTATCTTTTGAGAGAATACAAATTGCAAAACATATATCTCAAGTGAAGGCATATATTACAAACGTATCTTTAGCGAGCATACAAATTGCGAACATATCTTTCGCAAATATTTAATATTGCGAGCATATAGGCCCCTAGGCCTATTTACCAAACTTATTTGTTTCCAAAATGTATGTTTTAAACATTTAGGATTGTGAACATATCACTATTTCCGAGCATATTAGTTTTTCGAACATATATTCTGCAACCATATTGTTTCCGAACATTAGTTTTGCGAGCATATCACTTTTCCAAACTTTCTGCAACCACATTGTTTCTAAACATGTTTTGCAAACATATTTGGTGGTCCTTTTGGCGTTCCATACCCGCAAAACCGACTGATACATCCACACTGGCCGATTACGCCTACAGACTTTCTTTCAATTTAATGGGACTCTGACAAACATATTTTGTTTTGCTTTTCCTGTTTGCAATAGAACTTCCTGTTACTTGTTGGGCCCCCTACTGCTTGTGCTGAGCATGATGCATAGGCTCTAGGCCTACTAAGTTTAGGCCTAGTTACATATTAGAATTGGGCCTTACCTAACTTAGGCTAGGTCTCTTTTATTCTATAATTCTAATAATAAAAATGGTATTATTAGAATTATTCTAGGCCTACCTGTCAGCTGTTTGATAGTATCCTTGTTTCTTCCTTGTGGCAACACTGCTAACTTAGGTTACAGGCCTAACGTTAAGTCACAGTCCCAGGCTTGCTAGTCTTGAGCACTCAGATTCGTCCCACCTTGTTGTAGAAAATTGAATTAAATCTGATGTTCAGAAACTGTTAGTGGCAGTAAGATGGTGCCACAGTCAAGGCTAAATAAGCTCCAGATTTATATCATGGCTAGCCTAAATATGAGCCATATTCTAGCCGACTAGCTGAAAAGCAAACTGCTAGTGCTATTGCCAGATTGCTAACAAGCTGACAAGGAAGTAAAGTCAGTACTAGGCCTATCGCGCATATATACTGACATAGCCTAGCCTAGGCCTAGTGACTCAGTGTGAAAGGTTAGGTCAGGGAAATACGGAAGGAAATTTCCTTTTCTCCAAGAACTTGTTCTGTTCTTGCTGAGTTGAAACAGTGACCATTAAAAACCGGGACCCGGGATGAAGTTAGCTTGATTCGTGTAAATTTAAACAGCAGCGGCGTAGGAAAGTATTTTATATAGGGGGCCAGATTTTATCATTTATTTTAACAACCCGCAGTCAGTCAGTACATGTATGTGTCTCGTATCATCCCGGTCCAAAAACTATTTGTAAAGGGGAGGGGTCCTTAAATTATTGGAAATATTGGTAAAATTAGGCCCCATTTACCAAAAAATGAAAGAAATTGCACAGAAATTGAAGAACATTTCACGAAAAATAAGAAAAATGAAATATTCTACAAAGATTGAAGCAATTTTCACGAAAATGAAGCAATTTTTACGCAAATTTTACGAAAAGTAA
>JAIGNY010001077.1:520000-557500 GCA_020152595.1 Chiridota heheva
GCTCTTCTTTTTATTTGATGTTTTAATGTGTTTATCTTTTTTTAATTTCTTGCTAGTGGGGGAGCAGTGGCGTGGTGGGTCATGTTTTACTGTAAGGGGGGAGGGGGGAGGGAGAAAGGCCATTCCCTCCCCCTCCGAAAAAAAAAAAAAAAGAAATGCTCATAAGAAAACGATTGGCACATAGATCTAAATTGGCAGGCACTGTTAACACGATGACACGTTAAGGAAATTGCTTAATATCAGTGTTTCAAATCAAGAGAAAGCCATGCAAGGGGTCCAGGGGTAAACATTTCCAAAAAATTAAGAAGAGAAAAAGTTTGAAAATGAAGAAAGCTTTCCCAAAATTGCATAAAATATTCCTAAAATGAAGAAAATTTCACGATAATTTAAGCAAAATTCCCGGAAATGAAGAAAACTTTCCAAAAATTGAAGAAAATTTTCCAAATATTAAGGAAAATATCTCTAAAATAAGGACATTTCACGAAAATGGAAGCAAATTTCACGAAAATGGAAGCAAATTTTACGAAAATTGAAAACAAAATTCCCGAAAAGGCCAAAAAATTCCCAAAATTTAAGGAAATTTTCAGAAAATTGAAAAAAACTTTCCAAAAAATGAAAAAAATTCAATTAAAATATCCCCAAAATGAACAAAATTTCCCCCAAATGAAAAATACTCCCAAAATAAAAGAAATTTCACAGAGATGGAAGCAATTTCCACGAAAATGAAGGAAATTTCCCGAAAATTAAGAAATTTTTCCAGAAATTGAAGGAAATTTTCCGAAAATTGAAAGAAAAACTTTCTCAAAACTGAAGAAAATTTCGGCAAAATGAAAAAAAATCCCGAAAATTAAAAAAAAAAATCCCTGAAAATTGAAGAAAATATGCCCAAAATGAAAGAAATTTTACGATAAGGAAAACAAATTTAATGAAAATAAAGGAAATTTATCGAAAATTGAAGATTTTCCAAAATAGAAGAAACTTCCCAAATATTGAAGAAAATATCCACAAAATGAAGGAAATTTCCCCAAAATTGAAAACAACTTTCCAAATATTAAAGAAAATATCCCCAAAATGAAGGAATTTTCCTGAAAATTAAAGAACCGAGATTTTCCAGCAATTAAAGATTTCCTGATGGAAGAAAATGATTTCGGAAGGCGTTCCTTTATAGGAGCGGGCCAGAATGGGTCTTGCTTAAAATTGTGTCAACATTAGCCAGGTCGCGAAGCCCTGGTGGGGACCAGAGACCCAGGATTTTACGGGAAGTCCTGTCACATCTATAGTGGGGCGAAGCTGCAGGTAGGGGTGCTTGGGGCGAAGCCCTCAGAATCCCTGCATTTCTCGCGATTTCGATAGCAGAACATTTATAAATATTTTGTCAGATCCAGGGTCGACGTCCTGGTAGGCTCCCACGGGGCAAAGCCCCAGGATGCTAGTAGCGTTATAGGGCGTGAGTTTGGTAGCAGAATATTGCTTAAAATCGTGTCAATTCCTCACTAAAGCTGGTTAAAAGGAATTCATAGGATCCCATTTATTACGATCATGTCTTTGGTTGGGGTCTAGGAATGGGTTCAAGTTTTGATGTAATAATAAAGCTTTAAGAAAAAACGTTTACGACCTTGAGAATAAAAAGTATATAAGAATATAGTTCTCATGACAATTTCTACGCCCCTGTGAGCATTCGGCGCCCTCTCGAAAGGCTTCTTCTACCAGCTGTATTCAACGAAATTGTTTGCCCCTCATGGCAGGGACAGATATCAAATTTTGTCAACGAGCTATCATCATGCATTGGCTACTGTCCGAGCTCAAGTGCCATTAGTGTTCGGGGCAAAGGCCCCGGAAAATTTGGTCTTTTCTGTGAAAAATTCATGCACGTTTGGCAGTTTGGACTCAAAAGATTGAATGATACTTGCTTAATATTGTTTAGGGAAAAGCTATTGATCAACACTTAAATTTTCTAAGGGCCTAAAAAATATGTTCTTAGGACGATTTTGGTGCCCCTTGAGTACTAGGAGCCCTCTCAGAAAGCATCGCTTGGGGGAGGGGGGGCAGGGCAGTTTCCCCCTGGCCCCCTGCCACCACGCCACTGGGGGAGGCACGTGCCCGGGTAATCCCCTTAAGTCTGCCACTGCACCCCTAGGGAATTAACTGGGAAACACACAACTGCGCCAGTTACTTTTTAATACACTGGTGAAATCTATGAAATATAATCATGAATCATTAATAAGATATTGACATTTTTTCATATATTTGTTTCTTTAATCAAACATTTAAAGGAATGCAAATGAAAAATTACGGGGATACTTTTTTTAGATTGCCGCCCTCAATTTCCACGGCGAGGCTTTCGCGTTTGGATCAAGTTATTATCGATTGCGCATACATGTCTAACTAAAATTTGTTTTTAGTCAGGCTGAAGCAGCTGTAGAAGATAGTATTCACGTCATATTGGTATAGTAAACACCATACGTGGTTGTCGGTTGGTCTTTAACGTTTCTATGCATTAAATGGATGTATTTGGATAAATATATTTGGATAAACTGATCAATTGAATCTTTGAACACTGACGTGCACACGGAGTACACCATGCATGTCTTTGATTTTCAATGAGTTCTGTTGTGAAGAAAAGTGTTATTGCAACTGCATCGTTTTTAGTAAACAATGATTTGATGAATCTCTAACATCGTAACAAATAGAATATCGCGATTTTAACCATTGCCTGATTGGTAAGTAAGTCTTTTTATTGTATTCTATTATCAAGTTCATACACTTTAATTACTTCATCGATTTGCTTCTTCGAACGAACGGTCGAAATGAAACATGATTTGATATTGCATTACAAAAGTTCCAAGTCTGGATTATATAAAATAGCTAATATCTGGCTCATATCTGGTTATGCTGGGATAATAAAGTTTGATATGGCAAGATCAAAACAGATAATATCTCATTTGATTATAAATAAAGATTATCAATTACATCTGCTTCTTTCTTTATTTAGCAATTTAGCCAGATCTTGCATCAATATCAAATCCAGATCTAGATTTGATCAATTCCAGATCTGACCCAGTCTAGATTTGGATTATATCTTGGATTAGGCCTATATCTGGGATTAGGCCTATATCTGGGTTTTCGTGCCTATATCTGGGATTAGGCCTATATCTGGGTTTTCGTGAGGGTTTTTAATATTTTGTATTGAAACAAGATCAACGATCTCGAACAGGGCCCACAATGGTCACGTCCCCTATGCACGGCCACGGCGAGGTCCGACACGGGTTTGAGATTGGGAGGGAAAGGGTGGGGGGGGGGGGTCAGAACCAATGTTTGCAATTGCCAATCGGGCGAATAGGTATTGGCCTATTTTGAAATTATTGCTTTGAAATTGTTTGAAGGCATTAGCCTACTTCTCAAAGCAAATCAAAGTACTTATGTGCTTTGTGCTTTCAGGGGTAGATGTCCACACGATACAAAACATATATAGGCAGATAGAAGCAGGGAAACTAATTATAACAGTCAGGGCCGCAATTCTCATCCCGAAGCCTGAGTGGCCCGAAGAGGAAGGGAGCAAGAGGCAAATTTTCCCCAAAATAGGCCCACTGAATTTTTTTCAAATTCTACACCCTGTCACCCTTCCCCGGAAATTACGGCCCTGATAACAGTATTCATTGTACTGTGACATACAATATCTCATCATTGCATGTCTGTTTCATTAATTATGCCTTGATACCTTAATTCGGAAAAGTTGTTCTGGCATTCTCTAAATGTTTAGCATAAGTTGCACATGGCTTGTGCTAAAGTTAATTTATCCTTAACTTAACCAACGAGGGGCACGAGCCGTGCACCCTTGCGAAAGTATGTAATTTGTAATTTATTCTGTCTGCTTCAGGCCTCCGGCTCATAACATAATAACAACATATTCACATACATCAATTAAGAGCAGAATTACAAAACAAAGAAATATATACAAGAGTCTTATTCTTTAAGGCAATCGCTTCTAAATTTCAGAGCCTGTAAAAGAAAAATTGCAATATTAGACTGTCAGATACGTACTTTTCCTGCTGTAGGTGCTTTACTCAATTATGAAATGTAGGATGTAGCGCAAGATTAGGCAAGAACTTGCTTCTTAAATTATGAAATGTAGGATGTAGTGCAAGATTAGGCAAGAACTTGCTTCTTAAATTATGAAATGTAGGATGTAGTGCAAGATTAGGCAAGACCTTGCTTCTTAAATTATGAAATGTAGGATGTAGTGCAAGATTAGGCAAGAACTTGCTTCTTAAATTATAAACTGTAATATGTAGTGCAAGATTAGGCAAGACCTTGCTTCTTAAATTGTGAAATGTAGGATGTAGTGCAAGATTAGGCAAGAACTTGCTTCTTAAATTATGAAATGTAGGATGTAGTGCAAGATTAGGCAAGACCTTGCTTCTTAAATTATGAAATGTAGGATGTAGTGCAAGATTAGGCAAGAACTTGCTTCTTAAATTATAAACTGTAATATGTAGTGCAAGATTAGGCAAGAACTTGCTTCTTAAATTATGAAATGTAGGATGTAGCGCAAGATTAGGCAAGAACTTGCTTCTTAAACTATGAAATGTAGGATGTAGTGCAAGATTAGGCAAAAACTTGCTTCTTAAATTATAAACTGTAATATGTAGTGCAAGATTAGGCAAGAACTTGCTTCTTAAATTATGAAATGTAGGATGTAGTGCAAGATTAGGCAAGAACTTGCTTCTTAAATTATGAAATGTAGAATGTAGTGCAAGATTAGGCAAGACCTTGCTTCTTAAATTATGAAATGTAGGATGTAGTGCAAGATTAGGCAAGAACTTGCTTCTTAAATTATAAACTGTAATATGTAGTGCAAGATTAGGCAAGAACTTGCTTCTTAAATTATGAAATGTAGGATGTAGTGCAAGATTGGGCAAGAACTTGCTTCTTAAATTATGAAATGTAGGATGTAGTGCAAGATTAGGCAAGAACTTGCTTCTTAAATTATAAACTGTAATATGTAGTGCAAGATTAGGCAAGAACTTGCTTCTTAAATTATGAAATGTAGGATGTAGTGCAAGATTAGGCAAGACCTTGCTTCTTAAATTGTGAAATGTAGGATGTAGTGCAAGATAAGGCAAGAACTTGCTTCTTAAATTATGAAATGTAGGATGTAGTGCAAGATTAGGCAAGAACTTGCTTCTTAAATTATAAACTGTAATATGTAGTGCAAGATTAGGCAAGAACTTGCTTCTTAAATTATGAAATGTAGGATGTAGTGCAAGATTAGGCAAGACCTTGCTTCTTAAATTGTGAAATGTAGGATGTAGTGCAAGATAAGGCAAGAACTTGCTTCTTAAATTATGAAATGTAGGATGTAGTGCAAGATTAGGCAAAAACTTGCTTCTTGAATTACTAAATGTAGGATGTAGTGCAAGATTAGGCAAAAACTTGCTTCTTAAATTATCATAACCAGTGCAAACTGCTAAGAAATGAAATTCATGTTCGACATTTATGCTATAACACAGAGGACATATACGACAATCTCTGGGAGTTATTTCTTTTCTACCTTCTTCAATTTTTAAGTTGTGCCCAGAGCATCTAAAATGAGCAAAAACAGATCTTTTCTTATAATTCCTTATGTTCAAGACATAAGGTTCAACAAGAAAACGTTTGAAGGAACGATAGGTGTGTAACTTATCAAATAAACGGATTCTACCTTCCCAGTTTTGTGAATCGACATGTATGAGTGCGATCATACCATATATACATCGACGCCAGAAACATTGATAAAGTTTGGCGAGGGAAGGAGGGAGGGGGTCTTACAATAATCGAAACCTTTTTCGTAAGTAATTAAGTAATTACTTAAAATCTGAATTTTGTATTGCTTGAATATAATTTGGGTTGCCCTCCCAAACATGTATAGGATAGAGGAAAGAGCACTTCTTGAAATGTGCGTGGTGTGGTGGTGCTGGTGGTGGACGAAGAGGGGGGGGGGCATAGGGGAAAACGTTCACTGGCCTTTGCTCCACGCATTACTGGTAACATTGCTATAGAGAATGGGCAGCGTGACTTTGCCCCCGATATTATGGAAGGAAATATTTAAAAATGAGATGATTACTTTTTTAGACAATTTCGGTTCCTCAAGCATGTAAAAGTGGCGCGAGTAATTTCCGATGATCCATGACCGTCTTTTTGTTTCTTGTAATTATGTAATGCTTTAAACGACCTCTTTCATTATCATATGAAGAAAAGCTTGATACAAACTCATTTATTTCAAAGTATTGCTTGCATAAAATAAACAGGAACCGCGGAGACGGGGGGCTGGGGTTTAGCCCCCCCCCCCCTCCCCCTCCTCCCAATTAGTATGACCTGAGAGGATTTCATTTTCTCGCTTTTCACGGTCGGCAAAATTGGAAAACTCTCAACATAAAATTGAAACAAGTGATCAAATTGAAAAAACATTTGGTCAAATTATTTGTAATTTTGGTGAAATATGTCACCAAATTTCCCCAATATTGACAACAACTTCCTCAAAATCGCCTAAAAATGATTAACATTTCCCGAAAATTTAAGAAAATTGCCAAAAATGGAAAAAAAATCCTAAAAATTGAAGAAAATTTCCCGAAAATGAAGGTGAAAATGAAAAAAAAGCTGATAAAATTATTTAAAGTTCTGGTCAGATTTGTCAACAAATTTCTAGAAAATTGACAAAATTTCTAGAAAATCGAAGAAAATTGCCTATAGAAATAAGGAAATGTTTCTAAATTTTTTAATTAATTCATCGAAATTTTGAGGTAAGTGCCCGAAAATTAATGAAATTTCCAGAAATTTGCCAAATATCTAACGAAATTTCCTCAAAATTGTCAAACAAAGTACCCAAAAATGAATGAAATTTCAAGAAAATTGCCCCAATATGAACAAAATTTCCAGAAAATTGTTAAACATTTTACTAAGATTGGAAGGAAAGTTCCCTTACTTAATTTCATTGACGTCCCCAGTGCCCCTCCTTACTTTATTATCTTTAAGGCCATCTGTCATGATTAAACCGGGCGGCGTTCAATTTATTCCAAAACGATACTGATTAGCCTATGAAAGTAAGTGCACACTGCACCATTGTGTTTTGACCAATCAAAACACAGGAATTGAGTTTTATTTACCTCGTACGTTAGAGACGACAATTGACCTTTAAATCTCCCACCCTATGAGGTGTAAAAAGTGGGGGCAGGGGCAAGTTAGTTCAGTTAAATCCCATTAGATGTCCAGGGCTAATAGAGCAGTGCTTGCTTATACCCGGTTTACACGGTGCTCTGCGTATGAGAATACTTTGACTCTCCCGGGATACTAGTCCATCTCAGGTTAGCTCCCCAGCCGAAACTGTTACTCATTTCACAGCTGAGTGAAGTGGAGCAAGTGGGATATTGTGCCAGCCTTGATCAAGGACATAGCACAGCGCCCTGCATGATATTCGAGCCCAGTGCCTTTTGAGTACGAGACTGACGCCCTAACCACTGAGATATAACGCACTCCCTTAGTGGCCCCTACCGTACCTTAAACCTCCCACCCCACCGAAGGTGTAGGAACTGAGGGCAGGGGCAAGCCGCTGAGAGAATTTCACCTGGCCGGTTACATGCATGCTTTCTGTCGCTTTGGGAGGTAAAATTTGGAAAATATTAACGTAGAATGCATAGAATGGAGAAAAAAATTGTCAAATTGAAGACAAATTTGGTAAAATTGTTAGACATTTGGGTGAAATTTGGCAAGATTTCCCGAAAATCAAAGAGATTTCCCGAAAATCAAAGATATTTCCTAAAAATCAAAGAGATTTCCCGACAGGAAGAAAATTCCGAAATTTGATAAAAGCTTCCAAAACTGCCAAAAATGATAGAAGTTTCCCGAAAACTGAAGAAGATTTCCCAATTAGCAGAAACGTTTTATGGAAACTTATTACCACTGCAATTTTTCCACTTGTGATCGGGAAATTTTGGGGTCTCTTATCCCCTTGCACTTCAGAGAGGTCACCCATCCCACGCCCCTGCTCCCCATCCCATTTATTGTTGATAATGTTTGTAAAATTAAAAACATATCTAATCATATCTAATAGAAAAAAAGGGAAGGGGTGGGGATTTAAATATCGAGGAAAGAAATACTCAACATAACATAATATAACATAACAGGATGACGGGCTAAGAAGGGTGAATCAAAATTCCAAACTAACACCACCACCACCACCACAAAAAAAAATCAAAAAAGAAAATCAAGGACGCCCAGATTTATTAAAGAACTTATCAATGTTGACTTTGAAATTGGAACAGAATTGGAGTTAAGTACCCACTCAGGAAAACCACTCCACTAACTGACTAATTAACAACTCTTTGCGAAAAGCTAAAACTGCCGAATATCTATCCGTGAAAACTCTTTGGTCAGCTTCAAACAAGAAATATAACGCTTCAATCGAGAAATCTAACGCTAGATATTTAGCTCTTTGCGACGCTGAACTATTTCAATAGTTTTTTTTTTTTTTTTCTCCATAATTGTAGTCAGTCGTTTCATCCAGCTATCTATCTGCCCATTGCAAATTCCTCTTCCTTTCGTGCCATATTTCGCAACCTCTTGAGTAATCCATATTCCCTTTCCACAGAAGAACACTTGCGTATATTTGTGCATCAAGAAGTAGGTGTTCCCTTTAAGGTCAAGTGGATGAAAATTCTCTTAAGGTAGATTTATTTGCTTCTTAGAAATTGCAAGAGATGCTTTAAGTCCTTCAGCTGTTTAGGATTGCAAGCAGGCAAGTTCAAACTACGGGCTCCATATCCGATTTTGTGAATGCGGCAGGAATTCGTCGATATGATATGTATTACATTATATAGATGGATGATTTAGTTATCATGGATGATTAAGTTATTACGGATTTAAAGTTCAATTTGAAACGCAGCTACACTCTTAGAAAGAAAAAGAAAAAAAGGTTCTATAGAGCTGTAGAGACGAGAAGCTTCCAAATGTGTAACAAGTTGGAATCTTTCAGTTCTAAGTAGCTTTTGAAAATAAGAACATGAGAAGGTTCCAAATACGTGACAAGTTGGAACCTTTTAGTTCTAAGTAGCTTTTAAAAATAAGAACCCGAGAAGATTCCAAATACGTGACAAGTTGGAACCTTTCAGTTCTAAGTAGCTTTTAAAAATAAGAACCCGAGAAGGTTCCAAATACGTAACAAGTTGAAACCTTTTAGTTCTAAGTAGCTTTTAAAAATAAGAACCCGAGAAGATTCCAAATACGTGACAAGTTGGAACCTTTCAGTTCTAAGTAGCTTTTATAAATAAGAACCCGAGAAGGTTCCAAATACGTGACAAGTTGGAACCTTTTAGTTCTAAGTAGCTTTTAAAAATAAGAACCCGAGAAGATTCCAAATACGTGACAAGTTGGAACCTTTCAGTTCTAAGTAGCTTTTAAAAATAAGAACCCGAGAAGGTTCCAAATACGTAACAAGTTGAAACCTTTTAGTTCTAAGTAGCTTTTAAAAATAAGAACCCGAGAAGGTTCCAAATACGTGACAAGTTGGAACCTTTTAGTTGTGAGTAGCTTTTAAGAATAAGAACCCGAGAAGGTTCCAAATACGTGACAAGTTGGAACCTTTTAGTTCTAAGTAGCTTTTAAGAATAAGAACCCGAGAAGGTTCCAAATACGTGACAAGTTGGAACCTTTTAGTTCTAAGTAGCTTTCAAAAGTAAGAACCCGAGAAGGTTTCAAATACGTGACAAGCTGTAGAATCTTTATTTCTAAGAGTGCATTTTGTAAATGCAGAAAATTAGCTGCAAATTTGGAGAAATTTGAAAAATGATTAAGGTATGTTGACAGCTAAACATGCATGTTTCTATTTTTGGCCTTTCCACAAAGATTATGAAGCGCGGAGTAACGCATTCTTTAACATGTTAAACAACTAAAATAGCATATTTAGTTTGAGCGATGGTTGACCAAAAGTGTAAAGATGTGTAAATGTACAAAAAATGCAATGTAGGCCATACGAACTCAATGGAGTCAAAAAAAAAAGGGAAGAAAATAATGTACGACATTTTTTTTCAAGTTGTGTTATTGTTTATCATTCCTTTCTGTTTTGCAATATAGTCGGGCAGATGAATTCCATTTTCTAGCTATATGTAGTTGTTGAGTGTGGTTTGTCCATCCAAACAAAGTCTCTCATCCAGCCATTGATCCACATCGTGGTACCCCCTCCCCCCTCAAAAAGAAAACCAATAATAATAATAACAATAAATAAAATAAAATGGCAGCACGGAGCCATTAAATGAAAATAGCTTCGCCTCATGTTGTAGCTTCATAGTTTTTCAAAGCTATACGCATTTGGCTCAGAACAATCCACTTCTTGAAGTTTGGAAATAGGCTAAATAAATGCCATGGGCCAAGTCACTTTTTCTTGCTGTTTCGTTTTGTAGATCTACTCGAAATTGGCCTGGTAATTACCAGAAGAATATTCCTGAATCCCTGCACATTTCTTCTTTTGCTTTTTGAGTTATGGTTGATCAAAGTTTAACAGATTTTGATTTATGCGAAAATTGTGACGCATTTGAATATTCGGGTGACGTCATAATAACGTGGGTAAATCTTAATAACCAGTTCGTCGGTGAAAACACATCAGTTAACCATTACAGCGAGTGTAAAATTGGTCACCTTTAGACTGTTGAGGCCCAAATATCTACGTTCACTTGGGTATTTGTCTGTTTCTGTAGGAAATTGTTGCACATTTGGTAGAAATATCGTAGGAAACATATTTTCGAAGTGTAACGACAACTGCTAAAGCGTGGTGTCCACTTGTACCCAAATCGTTAGATGTTTTCAACGACAAAGTGTCCCGGATGTTGAAAGTGCCTGTATGATATGACCGAATATTCGAATAACCTAGCGGACAGCTCAAAATCTTTATGTGTTTATTTAAATTTCTTTCCTAAATCATAGTCACTGAATGAAAATCATACATGGGAAAGTCTATATTACTGCTAGAAATTGATTGGGGTATATTAAAGACACAACAACTTTGGTAAGAATTTGCTACACCAATACAAAATACTGACAAAGATTTAAAATTAAAGGATTTACGATAAAATACCAAGGTCACCCTGTGAAACATCACAACACTTGCATAACATATGCAAACTGATGCCTGATATTTTAAAACATTTCAGCTAATTTTAATTTTGCCTCTACACGTCCAAAAGCTAAACCATTAAATCGATGGTCATCCGTTGACCTTTAATAGCGGTTGATTGTTTTCTGTCGTGTCCCTCAGGCCGCGACAGGACTAGTATTGTAAACACCATGCTCAAAATCCGTCATCTTTTAATTGAGAACTATATTTTAAATTTTATTAAATAAAGAGAATATTGACTTCAAATTAAGTGCTATTTATTGAAGGTTGTATTTTAATGGTTATGCTACAATCAATTTCATCAACGCTAATTATATAAATTTTTGATGTTGTTTTTATTCGCAAAAGTCATGTAAATTGGTAATGTGAGGAACGTAGACGAAAACTTCCGGTGCCAATCCAATATTTAAAAGGATTAGTTTAGGGTCATGCAAGTTCATCTTATATGAAAGAGGACTTAAAAAGAAACAAAATGGTGAAGAAAACATTCACAAATCTTATTCCGTTAAGGAGATATTTAAGTTTAAATTTGGTATCATTTGTGTAGAAACGGCTGAAATCAGACTAGTTGTGATGTCATAGCCTTAGATTCCTCAAAGTCTTTATGTATATTATCATATTTTGCCCTGCGATTTTGTGGCTTAAAAACCATGGGATATGTCAAAAAAGTAGTAAAACTGAATTTAGGAAGGGTATCTATAATATACCACCTGAAGAAAGTTTAAAGAAAAATAACTTAAATAGTGAACAAATTAAATAATTTTCTTTAAAATACATACATATTTTGAGAAATCTGAGTCTGTGACATCACAACTAGTCTGATTTCAGTCGTTTCTACAGAAATAATACCAAACTTTGAACTTGCATATCTCCTTAAGGGAATAAGATTTTGCAATGCTTTCTTCACGATTTTGTTTATTTTGAAGTCCTCTTTCATATAAGATGGACTTGCTTGACCACTGAACTAATCCTTTAATAGCCAGGTCCAAAAAGTGATATGAAGAATGGTATTATTCAGACATTTTTACTGTTTCAGAAACATAATAGAAAATATTTATTACACCATTTTTTGAAGAATCACAAAGAGATAGTGAAGGAGAATAATATTATTTGAGATTTGAAATAAACGAGGCTAGTCTCACTGGATGTAGTAAGACAAACGCCTCACCCGGGTAGCCTGAGGCACTACATGCTACATGTAACAATGCTTTCAGTACTTGTATAGCAGCAATGTAGTGGCTATAGCGTATAATCTGATAATCCGGTCAGAATGTTGACTACACCAGGATGCGATTCTGAAACTTAGAGAACTATATTAAAGTTTTAGAAACTTTAAGTTAACAGGTTAAGAAATTGTTAGCGTCCATCACGTACACACTGTAATCTTGCAACCTGTCAAATTTGGCGTGAGTAGAATTTATTTCAGGAGAACCAAGTTGCAGATCGTCGTCTGGTCTTTATTTATTGATCTATTTTATTTTATAATGAATAAATTAAAACCTACATAACTTTGTTATCTTTCTTAAAGGGTCTTGTCTAGCTTTTCGTGTTTTGTTTAAGACCTCTCCCCCCTCCCTTTCCCCCCTCTAAAAAACAAAACACTGAATGCCGTTTTCAGACTAGGAAGGTGAGAGGCGTGGGAATTAGGGCCCGGAAAGTGTTCTATTTCCCGGTTTGCATGTATGCTTTATTTTGATAAAAGTGTGACGTAAATTAACGTAATATTGAAAAAAATGCGTAAAATTGTTGGAAAATTTGTTCTATTTTCACAACACTTCCTGAGAATTTCTCGAATTGATAGCTTGCTTTACTGGAATGTTAAAATTTTTTCCTGGAAATTGAACAAAATTTTCCGGAAAATGAAGATTTCACCAAAGAGCTTCAAGCTCTTTGACTTCACGTAAATGAAGAAAATTTTCCAAAAAATGAAGATTTCCTGAAAATCGACGAAGATTTCCTGAAAATTCCCGAAAATTTTGCAGAAATTGCAAGTTTTTTTTTTTTTTTTTTTTTGGGGTTATTATTTTTAAGGGGAAAAGCCCGCCCCGTTAAGACACGCCACTGCTTTCTTTATAACTATTCATATAAAACAAAATTAAATGCCACGACAGCCCTTTTTTAAAGGGTGTTCTTGTAACTATTGTTTCCAATTGAAACAAGTTTCATCAAATTACGTGATGACTGCTGCAACAATAAAAACTAAGTCACGATGTTTTTCATTTCAAATCTCATAAAATATCAAAAGCGTATCGACCCGCACATTTAAGTTTAAAGGAACCTCTAACAGCAATTAGCCGTAAAGTGATCAACTATAAACACCCTAAAGAGTGACTAATTGATCTGAATCGAGTAGATAGATTTAGAACAGATAACGAATATGCACCAATAAAATACAAGCACGTGCAGGTGGCTGCCAGGAAGATATGATGATACGTGGTGGGGCAGAGAAGACTCCCCAATGAGATCAATTATTTGGGCAACTGTGGATGACCTACAAAATGTCTGGCAAGCCAACAACTGAAAAAGGAACAAAATTCGTCAGCCTCATATGGCTGTGTATGGGGCGAATTCTTACGTACAAATACCACAACGTTTGCAAATTTTTCACTATTGCAATGCATGGCCAAATAAACGGTCGGATAAGCAACAGACAGACAGTTCATCAAACGTTAAACTTACTGGAAAAAATTTACACGAATTATAAGTGGATGGACGCACATATGGATAAACAAACACACGGGCAAATCAACGGACGGACCGGGACACGTCGACGGACAGAATGACACAGAGATAGACGGAATGACGGAGAAATGGGCGGAATGAGGAAGAGATGAACGGAATGGCTCAAAGATGGGTGGAATGACGCAGACATGGACAGATATATGGACAGGCGGACGAAAAAATGGACGAATGGACGACTGTTTATCGCTGGAACACAAGGCGTGCAAAATAATTATCAGTTTTTCAGTTCACTTTGTTTATTGTACAGTTTTGGTTGTATCAAATAGTTTAACAAATGCTTTTTCTACTAATCAAACGGCAATTATAGGCCTACCCCCCAAGTTAACAATCATTAACTCTATATCCAGCTCCCAATCTTACGCAGATTTTCAACAAAAATATTATTCTTGTTTTTATACTCTGGGAACGATGCCCCTAAACAATTTAATCCATGCAAACCACATTATTTATCAATTTTATTTTCAAACTATTATGACAGACAGTTGCGGTTTCGGGAGAATTAAACTATCTTCAATGCATGGAAACCAAATTATTTCTTACTTGGTTATTGTTTCTTTTCAACCAAAGTACAAAAACCCTCGAACACATGCGCTTGGTCTATTCAAATAAAAGGCTTATGCTCAGTTGTAACTAAGGTTACGAAAATATTGGCTCGACTCACCTGCAATATCTGTGCGTGGAAAGGTGACCATGTGATCTATTAACAAAATAATAATAATCTGTCTCAATACTTTCCGTTTTAAAATAATCTAGTAGTTCAGGTAGTTTCCTCTGGTTTAGCACTATTGCCCTCACTCCAAATATGCATACGATGGGAGTAATATATTACAGTGTTGTCATGATTAGGACAGCTAGCATGTGGTTTTGTGTGCTTTAGCAGTTTGGACAGAGATCTTGCAAATAAGGTAATTTTTTGAGAAATTTCGTTTTTTTTGTGTGTTAATATTTGGCAGTTTAAAGAGGAATCTTGCAATACGGTACGTTTCTGAGAAATTTGGTATTTTGCCTTTTGCAAATTAATATTGTTCAGGTCAAGTTTGCAAGTGGAACATCACGCTTTACAGTGAATTTTCATTCTGTTTAGGTTGCATTCATATACCTGTATAGTTGCAAATTGAATAATATGATTTTATTCATCCGTTTGAATTTGGACTGTTTGAGAATTCTGTTGGGAGAATTGCATAGGCATATATGGTGTGTAATATATGCGCTCGATGCGTGGAAACATACCCAGCTTGCAAGGTGAAATGTTTGAGAAAAGATCTTATCTTTCAAAAATGAAGATTTTATAAGGTTAATTGATGATCGTCTTCCTGGCAGGAGCTCCGTTGAGTTTGGGGTGTAGGGTTGAGTTGCTACCACTGGTGTTGTACGTCTGCGTAAATTAGATTATCCTTGTATAGTGTGATCTTGTTTCCCGCGCGACAATACATCAGAAACTTCAGACCAGATCTAAGTTTAAAAATTCTTTCAGTCTGTGCTATTAAAGCGGAGGCTGCTGACAACAACAAAGAACATTTGCAAGGCATACCAAACAGCTGAACAGGAACCCATGGTGTTATAGGAACAACAAAAAACCTCTTTTTTCGTTAGGAACAAAATTGTTAGTACGACCGTGAAGGCTTTAAGAGTGTCTGGTGTGGGATCAGGGCATCAATAAACTGATAAAAAAGTAAATAACAAAAATGCTTGTATGCAATCGATTTTATTTTTAAACGTATACCCCTTCACATCAAGTCGTGCTTGGAGGAAGAGACGTAAAAGAATGGGAGGTGATAGGCCTACAAGAAATTAATCGATTGGAAATAAGTAATAAAATAAAAATGGAGGTCCAAAAATATTTGAAGAAGTCCAAAGATGAAAAGTATCAAAGGCCCATGTAAAAGTGAAAAGAAGGGAAAGGTCGTAATATAGTATATAGTCACCAGAAATTGTAACACTCGTTCCACAAGACCTGACAAGCCGCGGAAATTAATAATTGCACTCGCGCTGGTGGCTTAGACCTTTTCAGAGCGGGCAAATATATTCCGAATCGTGCTATTATTTTCTGGTTTTCCGAATTGTGAACCATATTTTAGAGGAGCACTAGACCGAAAACTAAGGGCGCTCGTTTTTGCGAATTTCACAGATATTTTATCCACAACAGAGCGATAAACTTCAGACCTCCATAGCCCACAGACGACATGAAGGCAAAGATCACTTGAATATTCATATTAGTCAGAAAAATGCTATACCGTTGCGTGCTAGATAAGCATTTGATTTTTTGGGACCCCCTAAGATACGCCCTCACTTTTCTGTCTAGTGCCACTCTCATCAGGATCTTCAAATGTTTTCCAAAGAAAAATAAGTCATCGATCCTTTGGCTCAAATTCTACTTCATATTAGGTCTTACACTTAAACTGTTAAAAAGATACAACAATTAATAATTTAAAACTATTCATACACAATGGCATGTACTTTATTTTTTTTAATTCCGATCGGGTAGAAGCGTAGAAAATTCCCCATCCCACCCCTTCCGCTGTCACACGTGCAAGTGAATTATACTCACCAAGGGCGGCGGAGCGTTCAAAATATTAGGGGGGGTCAGGTGACATGTGACAACAATATTGGGGGCTCATGAGGTTAGCGTGATAACACATGTTCACCTAAAATTATTGTGGGCTGAAGCTCCCCAGCCAGCCTCCGGTCCGCCGCCCTTGCTCACTGATAATACTTAGTACGGTATACAGCTTGCGTCAATGATGCTTTGAGTCTGATATATAACTGTATAAGACTAAAAATCTACAAATGATTTTTGTTCGCCATGGTTTTTGTTCGCCATTACATATGCACACCTTTTGAAGTTGCACACTGAATATAAGTAAAACATATTTTCTTAAATAAAGATCAAAATATTGGCTGTTATTTCCATCACATGTCTGCATGTACAGATGTATATAGCTTGACAGGGAAGATGGAAGACAGAATTGTGAAAAAGTAGCCCCAAGTATAGGTTGAAGAGTTGAAGACCGTATAAGAAAATAACAAAGGTTTGTGGATAATATGTAAGGCAAGATTGGCTAGTCCGGTCCACGCTCCCGATTAGAAGATCGAGACATGCGTAGTGATCATAATTCAAAGTGTTCAAAATTTCAGCCGGTAAATTGTTTTTTGCTTTTCAAATTCTGTTATTCTAAAGTTGTATACTTTGAAAATGATACTGAAATTGATATTTCTGGAGAAAAAAAATTGGGTATGAATTGAGCTTTTGCTGGTATCTAAAGTTTTAAAATCCACTCTTCAGGAACTATTGAAATGAATTTTTAAAGATTACTTTAAAATTCCCTGGTGAAAGTCAAATTTGCGCTCGTGAAAATGGGAAAAATAATGTTATCGTTCTGTTGCATCAATAAAATTATAATATTTCGCATGTATTTTTCGTACCTTTGGCTAAAACCTATTTTACGGTTATAAATCCCTTTACAGAGATTTGTATTTGGAAAGATGCATTGTGGGTTATGATGGTAAGAAATCTCCTGATCGGGAGCGTAGACCATACTGTTAGCTACACTTTTTCAAATTATATTATTCAGTATATTCAAATGAAAAAAGCCAATAAAAGGAAGAAATTCGTGAAGAAAGTGTCGGCTGAAAGGAGGAATATCGTTATGCTCACTTTAAATAAAATAGTTCCCCTAGCAGAAATTACACTATGTGCTCTGGAAATATTGATCTCAAATTAACCCGTTCAAAAAATAATAGTTTTCTTACGGAATCGATTATTGATAGTAATTATCTATTTTGAAAATATTTTTATAATGTTTTTCTTATCTATTTTTATCGTAAAAATTTGAAGGTTTGATCTGGCAACATTCATACAGTCAGCAGATTAATCTGCTAAGTTCTGATCTGTGTGATTTATGTAGAAAGGACTATAAAGTGACATCACAACCTCACTTGTAAGTCCGGGAGATGCCCTCGAACGAAGGTCCAATATAAACCATTAATCTAGGGTTCAGTATCGTTGGCTATGGAGGCCGCTATTGATGAAGATTTCCCATGATACAATACGAGGCTAACCTCTTAAAGAGGCGATATCGTTATATGTGCACAATATTTAGAATTCCTTTCAAGTTTTTTGATTGGTTGAAATTTTGCTGCGCCATTCGTTGTCTCGTATTGCAAGGTATATAGTTATTTAAAACGCCGTCTAGGTCACCACACAAGATAGCCTAGAAGGTTGCGGCAATCACAGATAACGGTTTTTTTTTTTCAAATCATGTCGTGAGTTCAAGCCCTGGTAAAATCGTTTATTTTGACTTTTTGCTTTCATCTTCTTCTTTTTTTTTTCTCAGTAATTTTCATTTGGTGACTATCATTGTAGTATTATAACACTAAAATTTCACTTTCGCTTTCTGACAAAAAAGCATTGAAAAAAACAAATAAGTATCTCGTCACAGTAACGTAATGTGCTGTGTATGTAATTCTGCACACACAACGTACATGCTAGTGTCTGGCTGTACTGTGCGGTACAAACAGATAGAGGATCGGATCTTGCCTCCACAACCGGAAGTGACGTCAAAATATAGTATCCCCCATTTTTACCGTATTTTACTGAGACGAGCCTCCCTCTTTAACTGGTTAAGTTTGTAATCTAAACATATCGATGTTTGTGGTCCTCGAGACCTGCCCTAAATCAGTTATTATGATAATCCCCAAAACTTATCTAGACCAAGTTATTAAGTTAACCAGTCCAATTTGTCGGTAATACGAGAAATTTAAAAATTGTAGGGGCGGGAAAATAGTATCTTAAAATTGAAATACTATTTAAATTTATTTAATGGATAGTTTCTTCAAATTTGGTGTCAATTTTACATGAAAAGTTGTCTGTTATGGTACCAAAATTATATGATACAATTTTCACTTATCTTATTTTCATGCTAGTGCATACGTTTTGCCGTAAAATTAGCAAAGTTTTGCAAGCTTGCTATTTTAGAAGTGAAACCCTAGATAGAGGGCATCTCCCGGACTGTATTAGCTTATACCTAAAAAGACTTTGTGAATTTTATTGATGAATTTTATTAAACATTTTCTGAGGTTTTGACTTAAGACTCATGGTTGCAACATAGAAGGGTTTCCGAGGGTGCCTGATCTACCGCAATCTGCCAAATATGCGCTAAAACACATTTCTTTGAGTCTATTCAGTCGATTAATCATGATTGACAGGCCATATCTTCTATTTTTTTGGCATGATGAACAGATGACAATTTTCTTACGAAATAAACATAACGCTTATTAAAAATCACTATCTTCGTTGGAACTCTTCGTCCACTTTAATAACAATGCACATTTTTCATATCTTCCAAGATATAGACACTTACACCGCAGCGATTTGTCATTTTTCATATCTTCCAAGATATGAACACTTAAACCGCAGCGATTTGTCTTTCTTGATGGTTTTAATTGGACTTGGACTTTTGTTTCATAATTGCCAGTGGTGAAAATGAACGTGTATGCGGCGAATGCTAATGAAGGCAGATTATGCTTTAAAATCTCGCATTCTGACAAGCTGATCCAAGCGCATTGATTTTCTTCGAAATGTTGAAAATTTACCTGTGGAATACGTCATTATTGCGAGGGACGTATATTACATTTGCATGTACGTTGAACCCTCAGACCTCTCTATGCCTGTCTACATTTAACGTCAAATTTTTGAACCATTTGATTTCGTGTAATGGTGTTATCGTCAGCTGCCGTACAGTTTGACGTGCTAAACAAACGCCATGTTTTGCGTAGATGCAGTCTGTTACTATTGATTTAGCTCCCCCATATATTGAAACTTCAGATATTTAACTTTGATTTGAGTTCATGGTCAAATTTGTAATATCTCTGCCCTACATAAGATAACATTTGCTTTAATCTCACGCAGGTTAATCAATCAAATTTGCGTCATATGATTTTTTTGTATAGACTGCATAACTGCATGGTAGGTCCAGATATACTTTTATAAACGATGAGATGAAGCATGCTGTAGGGTTAATTTCTATATTAAAAAAATAACAAGAAGGGTGGGGAGGGAGGGGGCTTACAAAGAGAGAGCCAAAGCACAATGTGCTCCAATCATCAGATACATTTCCATAGGGGTGGGGGTGGGGAGAGGTGGGGTGGGCAGGGGCACGGACCCTGCATGTGATTTTTCCGATGATACTTTTTTTACCATGAGATAATTCTTAGTCACGGTTTACGTGAATTTTCTTCAATTTTGGGGAAATTTCATTAAATTCCTCCATTTTCGGGCAATTTTCGGAAAATTTTCTTCATTTTGGGGCAATTTTCTTCAATTTTGATAAATTGGGGGTAAATTTCCTTCACTGTTTGGGAAATGTTTTTCAATTTTGGGCAATTTCCTTCAATTGCTGATTTTCTCTGATTTGCAAGTTTTCTTCAATTTTTGGAAAATTTCCTTTTTTTGGGAGGCAATTTTTCTTCAATTCTCAGTAAATTTTTTTTAAATTTTAGTAAACTTTCTTCAATGCTTGCTTTTTCAGTTTTTAAGCAATTGTTCTTCGACTTTCGGTCAATTTTTGGTAAATTGCACTTAATGTTTCGAAAATTTCATTCATTTTCGGTCAATCTTTCTTCGATTTTCGGTCAATTTTCATGAATTTTTAAATAATTCTCTTGCAGTTTGCTGCAATTTTGGGGCAATTTTTTTTCAATTATTGGACAATTTTCGGTGGATTTTCTTTTTTTTGTGGTAAATTTCCTTCAATGTTTGAGGCAATTGCTTTCATTTTTGGGCAAATTTTCCTCAATTTTCGGTAAAGTTTTTCATCAATTTTCGGTAAATTTCATTGTTTGGAAAATTTCCTTCACTTAGGTCAATTTTTCTTCGACTATCAGACACTTTTCGGGAAATTTCATTCAATGTTTGGGAAATCACCTTCATTTTGGGGTAATTCTTGGAAAAGTTGCTTCATTTTGGGGAATTTTGTTTGAATGTCGGTAAATTTCTTTCAATTTTTTAGAAATTTTCTTCATTTTGGGTGCAATTTTCTTCGATTTGCGTTAAATCATCAGTCTAAATTATCGGGAAATTTTTCCAAATATTACCAAAATTTCTAATGATTTTACCAAATTTTCTTCTATATTGTTAATAATTTCCCAATTTTCCCAGTCGAAAGAAATTTTTCAGAGAGGATAGGACCTTTGTCTCTGCTCCCGTGTGACTATCAACCTTGTCCCACAATATGTTCCATTAATCATGTCAAAACTACTCATAAAACACGTTATCACATCATAAAACGTTTGGTTTGGCTCCCGTACATTTCATCTTGGCTCCGCCCTGGCTCTGCCCCTGGCTCCGTACTGGATCCGCCCTGGATCCGTACCTGACTCCGCCCTGGATCCGTACCTGGCTCCGATCCTGGCCCCGCCCCTGGATCCGCGCCTGGCTATCATGTTCTGATGTTATTTAAATTAAGGTTTGTTCAGTAACTGCATACGTGATTTAAACAAAATTTTAGGGCTATTACAAATTATTATGCACGTTACAATTTTCTGCTTTCATTAGTTTTGGGGGCAGAAATATATTAAATGCTCCCATATCCCCTCCTCCCCGTGAAGCTACGGGCTCGACCTCTGTATATCTCTCCGTCAATCGGGCAGTCGGGGTTTGTTAAATTCCAGGAACGTAAGAAATTATTAAATGTATAGCTGAAATATATTTCTAGATTTTTCGGTCCGTTGGACCAGGGGAGGACTGGCTAGTCGGTCTATCGGTCAATGACCGACGCACCCCTGACCTGGCGCTGTCCCGGCCGCTATTTTTCCCAAAACAGGATAGCATTTGCACTCATTTGAGTTAACTTAGGCTTAGGGTCCAGAATTTAAGCCAATCTGACAAGAGGAAATTTGTGCCACTGTTATCCTGTTTGGAGAAAAAATTCGCCCGGCCCTCCCACTCCCCTCCCCAAACTTGCTTCATAATAGGGTCTAATATGCCTCACAAAGCGTGAAAAACCACCTGACCGGCCCACCGGGGGCCCAGACTCTCCCTCCTTTAGTCCGTCTTGGCCCCCTTAGGCTGTTAGGGGCACCTCGACTGATGGAATTTTAACTCCCAGCCAGTTCGCCCTGTGTTGGACAGTTGGAGAAGTTACCCCCTCTCATTGGGTACGTCCTGATGCCAACTTCCCGCACATGAAAAATTAAATCTGTAAAAAGACACAATATCAGTTTATGGTTTGGAATTTTACTAAAGCCTTTTTTGCGATATTCAGATATTTCATAAGTCTTTCATCCTTGTTTTGTTAATAATTCATTCCATACGGTCTGGAGCAGATTCACGTTGTTCATGTGTATCCAATGTAAAAATTGTCTTTTTCTAGTTACCATACCAACCATAATAAACGTCCCTTTGCTTGCCAATCATGTGAATTTCCTAACGTAAATTTATGATAGAGTATTTTAATGTTTTAATTGATGGAAACACGATTGCTGTGTAATTTAGTTGTCACTACCGCAACTCCAAATTTAAGTCATTAGGCTTACATTGAACAACATCTAACAAGTAGACTGCAAACATCTCGAAGGAGGATTTAGTTTCCCTTAAAAGTCTCAGGAGAAAAACTGTTCAGGAAATGATGAGAAATAAGACGCTGTTGTTAATGCAACCATGTGTGTACTTTCTGTCAGGCAAGATTCAATAAACTGATAGATGATTAATTGCGTCTAGGTGATCATTTCTAAAGCTGTTTTAAAGAAATTAATACAATACTTTTACTTTTTATTTACATCACATACAGTTGCTTAAACAGATTTTATTTACAAATTGAAATTTCAGAAATTGAAGACTTAAAGACTGCAAGAGAAAAGGTTGTTCATATACAAACATTCATAGTCAAGTTGATAAGATTGATGTTTCGCGTCAAAAATTAAAGAACGTTTTTCTTAATTACAAAAAAAAAAATCAAGATTTTTCTTATATTCCTAAACGATAAGGGAGTGGACGTAAAAGCATTAACAATTAAAAATAGACCTTATGCAGTTATGCGTCACTTAATGTCAAATAGATTTTTAAAGTCACTGCCAAAAATATGAGAAATCTGGTCAATATGCGTTTGTTCTCTATCAAAGTTTCTCATATTGTCCTATACAAAATAGATAAATACACTTAACAGTTTAATTGGTCCCATTCGAATAGATTAATAAACTTAATACTTTAATTGATCCCATTCGAACTTTATCATGTTCCTTGTGACCCCCCCCCCCTCCACCATCTTTCCTTACTTTTCTGACATTGAAATCAAAAGTAACGGTCGGATCCCCCTCCCCTTACCTCCCTCCCGCGTCTCCCTAAACACACACATACGCGCAACCTAAAATGACTGGTTGGAAACATTATATAAAGCAACCTAAAATTACTGGTTGAAAACATCATATAAAGCAAGCTAAAATTCAATCATTAATTAACTCAATAAGATACTTGATCAACAAGGAATGACTCAGAAACTAAACAAATAATAACTGAGATAAGTAATCAATGAATTTGTGGAAGGAGTTTAAACAAAGGAAAGAGATGATATGAAAGACTTGGTATTCAGATACTGAAAATGCTGCACACCACATGCAAGATATGATAAAGTACAATGTACCAGGCCCGTAGCCGGAAGAAGGGAGGTGAGGAGGGGGAAGGGAGGAGGGGGGGGGGGGGGGGTCGTCCCAGTGAAGAAATCCCGTTGAGAAAGTGCCCTTTTGAAATATAAAAACATAATAACCTGATAACTATTCCCCTTTTTGTTCTTCTTTTTTTGCGATTTTATACGAAAAAGGACCCCTTTCAAATTCCTGACCTGTGTACTCAGTCTGCATGTTAGTTATTTGGATTAATTCATGGCAGGGGTTGCACCACTTGGGAAGGGATATAGCCAGTCACCCAGTGGTGAATTCTTTAAAAAAAAAAATATAAAAAAGGTGTAGGAAAAAGAAATGATAGGAAAACAAGAGGATGATACCACTGCTGAATGTGGGCTGCCCCAATGTCACACGCCCCACATTATTGCACAAAAATCATTTAAGGAGACATATTTACCTTGACATATGCTGGAGAATTAAAAAATTAGCTACTAAAAACCCCATCATATAATCTTATTCCATTCTCAAGTTATCCATGTTTGAAGCTGTAACTTGGACGCTGCCATTTTGTCTAATAATTTTGTGTTTAAATAATGCCAATGATGCCATAATTTGCCATGTCATGTATGTGCTAGCAGACATAATGTATTTCTTTAGAACTTGCTTTAAAATTTTCTTTCCAGAATGCTTTGAAGGGCTTTAGTTAAACATTGATATAATAAATCAAATAAAAATCCGGTTCATAGACACATGGAAAGGAAAACAAAGTTAGAAAAATTGAAAAAGATTATAAAAATACATTAATATTCCAGGTTAATCGATACCAGGTTTATGATTTTTTTTTTGTGTGAACAAAATGGTCGTTTCATGTTTATATTTGACATAATTAATGTTTTAATGAATTAGAAAAAATATGCTAAATTGTTTTGAACGATGTGAAGTTTCTTCAATTACTTATAAGTATTATTTCTATCATATTAAATGCAAAAATGGCCAGACTTTCAATATTAAATATCAATATAAATGTCTCCTTTAAACACTAAAACAAAGAACAATGCATGGGCGGCTGTACTACACATATCGCATTTGAAGAAATATTGGTCTGTTGGGACTTTGAACAGAAGAATTGTCTTATTACTATTGTCCACAATGTTTAAATCTCCGTAGAAGAACCGGAAATATGTTTTTCGCTGTTGCCATGGTATTTTATGTTGCTAGGATACTGATGTTGATTTAGATCTAATAACGTCGGTAAAAGATGTTAGATATCTTAATATCGATATATGAATTAATCAGTTAAAAATGAAATGTAATCTGGTTGAATCTGCAAAAATATCATTATTGTATGTCTTTAATCTTCTATCCGCCAGTAGGATAATTTTTCCGAATAAGGTACTGTTTTGGCAGAGAGAGAGAGAGTTGAACACACAATTACAATGACGGGGTCGTCGCCTGCGTATTCGGTTATGATAACAAATGCTATCTAATCAGACGAGCAGGTACGACGTACGGACAGACATAACATCGATTTTTACGGACAGACATAACATAAGTCAATGTCCACGGCCTTTGATAACCAGTTGTGGCACTGGCGTGTCTTAGGCTTGAATATGGTCTGTAGACAGGTATGATAACCGCTACACCACATAGGTAGATTTGCAATTAATGAATATTTGTATATAGGGTACATGTTGGGGAATATGGGATGCTTAAGAACATTTGGTCAAATTAAACAACAATTAATGGTTCATGCTGACACTCATATATAAGCGGGAATTGCAGGAGGGGTGGGGGAGGGGGAATCACAAAATCACGCGAAGATGCAAAAAATCACCAGACAAAAGATTTGGAAAAAAGTGAAGAACTTGCCTCCGCCCCCGTCCCCCTCCCCCTCCCAATTCAGCCAACTGATGAAACTTGCAACAAAATAATACTTTCATTGCCCTTGGTACTGTGGTTTGTGGAAACTGCAATTAAGGTAGGACCTTTTGTATAGACTGTCAGTAATACCTTACTATGAAGGTAATATGGGACATAATTAATTATTTCAAAAATTAATGATTGAGTTAAAAAGAAAAATGAATGAATGGTATCCTATAAGAAATACTTACTTTGTACTAATTATTAGAGGTATATGGACTGGTAGAGGCAACACTAATTATTAAAGGTATATGGACAGGTGGAGGCAACACTAGCTAAATTAATTTAAAATCCACAAAAGAAAGCAAATTAAAATTTGGCCTTTTCACAGCTTTATGAAGATTTGTTTGCACATATAGGCAAATATGCATTTTTGTGTGTGTTGCTCTTGTGACATGTGTGGTGTATGTACGTGGCATAGTCTCTACTTTCTTATGTAAATCCACTGTTTTTTAACCTTCTGCCATTTTTCTTTAAAAAAGGGAAGATGAAGAGGATTTGATCTTTGTCCCAACCAACCTCAAGCCCAACATCAGAGCTGGAGAAGGCATTTTAAACATTTTAAAGGTCTGAAATTAAGGTAAGAAATATAGAGTAAAACAATAGTATTTTGAGGTATTTTCAAACATCACATTTTTTCAATATATAAAAACTGTTCAAACTTTGATTACTCCTAACTTGAAAACAAAACATGCTATTACCTGATCACACTATGGAATTAATTGAATGCTCTTTTCGGTGCATTGTTGATTAGGAAGCATTTGAACCTGCCCATAAAGACCTTTATACCCAACATGTGAAGCACACATAAAGACCAGCTTTCGGTGCCCGGGCAAATGGAAATTGTCGGGAAATGGCTGTACCCAGAGGCTTTAAGGAAGCGGGATGGAGAGGGGGCGGGTAAGGGCGGGAGGGGGGAGGGGGGACCTGATTCAACCTTTACTATTGGTTTTTCTATCAAGTACAAAATTAAGAAACTTGTGATAAAAGTATATTGAAGAAAAAAAATTCTGGAAATTTTTGTAAAAATTATTAAGAATTGGTGTGATTTAAAAAAAAAAAAAAAATTTTTTCCTGAAAATGAAAAAAAATTCGAAAATGGAAGAAAATTGCCCTAAATGAACGAAATTACCAAAAATCACCACAAAACCGAAGAAAACTGCCCGAAATTAGAAGAAAATTCTTCGGTGTCGGGCCCCTGGTATAATGACATGCTTTAATTGTGTCTAATGAATACTGTTACAACCTCAACGTGTGTAGGATTTGTTAGTGAGTGGATTTTATTTATTTTTAAGCTTCAATTGAGAATGACCTAGCATAATTTCATATAACTTTCAAAAGGGCACCTTCTGCCCCGGTCCACCCTCAACTTTCAAAAGGGCACCAGTCCGCCCCAACTTTCAAAAGGGCACTTCTTTCGACCCTTACTCTAGGGCAGGGGCCACCCTTGCACCCATGGTTCCGACATCGCTGACCATATTCCTCACTCACTTTTCTATACTAGAATTATGAAAAAAAAAATCAGTGCATTTTTGGTAATATTTGCCTTTTGCCCCCACTTTTTGAATAAGAAGACATGTCCCCCACTCTCTGGATAATAATCACAGTCCTACACCTCTGCCCTCATTCATTTTCTATTAAGCCAATATTTACCAAGGAATCCGGGAAATGAAGAAACTCTATCGAAGGCCCAATTTGCATTCATTTAAAAGAACTGCAGTAGGTCTGAAAATTGCTATCGTGACCTTTTCTTCTAATTCACAATGGCACAATGGCTCTATATATCCGAGCCTCCGAGTGCCCTCCCCTCCCCTCTACTTTAAGCATTCATGGGACCAGTGGCGTAGACTGCGTTAAAACAGTTAGGGGGTTCGAGAAGGTCCTGACCCCCTCCGAAGACAAAGTATGAAAATCTAGCCCATTTCTGAGGGCAATTTTGTTTTGTTTTTAAGCAAAAGAGATGCAAAACTTTAGCTTATCCATTTATCTTAGATTGTGTTTGTGTATGGGAGGGAGGAGGGGGAAGGCGGATGCCCCATTTCCCCATAGCTACACTACTGCCTGGCACCTCACCACCTTATTGATGGAACCAAAGATCAGGGCCCCTAAAACATCCCAGTCCGACTCGGATTTATTAACGGTCGTTAAAACTGCAATATTTTAGATAAAGAGTAAAAGACCCAGAAAGTTCGACAGGAGTTAGTACCGTAGTACAAACAAATTGGAACAAATTGATATTAAATTGATTAAAAAAGTTCAAATTATTTTCGAGAGTCTATGAGCTTTAACAAAAAAAAATGTTATCTTCCTATGATGAGCGTTAACAAAGATAAAACAGGGAGATAAAAGAGTTTGTATAAGGTTGTACAATCCGCGCTGGAGAGGTTTGAGGTGGGATTGAATCATGACATGGGAGACTTGATGCAAAAAATGGGAATTGATAAAGTGTGCTGTATATGAAAGGGGTGCAGGGGCTGAAAGAGACACCATACCAAAATGATGAAGCGTGCTGTATATGAAAGGGGTATAGGGGCTGAAAGGGGTGTAGGGGCTATAAGGGACACCGTGCCAAAATGATAAAGTGTGCTGTATATGAAATGGGTGTAGGAACTGAAAGGGGTGTAGGGGCTATAAGGGACACCGTGCCAAAATGAAAAAGTGTGCTGTATATGAAAAGGGTGTAGCGGCTGAAAAGGACACCTTGCCAAAATGATAAAGCGTGCTGTATATGAAAGGGGTATAGGGGCTGAAAGGGGTGTAGGGGCTATAAGGGACACCGTGCCAAAATGATAAAGTGTGCTGTATATGAAATGGGTGTAGGGGCTGAAAGGGGTGTAGGGGCTATAAGGGACACCGTGCCAAAATGATAAAGTGTGCTGTATATGAAAGGGGTGTAGGAGCTGAAAAGGACACCTTGCCAAAATTATAAAGCGTGCTGTATATGAGAGGGGTATGGGGGCTGAAAGGGGTGTAGGGACTATAAGGGACACCTTGCCAAATGGATAAAGCGTGCTGTATATGAAAGGGGTATAGGGGCTGAAAGGGGTGTAGGGGCTATAAGGGACACCGTGCCAAAATGATAAAGTGTGCTGTATATGAAATAGGTGTAGAGGCTGAAAGGGGTGTAGGGGCTATAAGGAACACCGTGCCAAAATGATAAAGTGTGCTGTATATGAAAGGGGTGCAGGGGCTGAAAAGGACACCTTGCCACAAGGATAAAGCGTGCTGTATATGAAAGGGGTATAGGGGCTGAAACGGGTGTAGGGGCTATAAGGGACACCGTGCCAAAATTATAAAGCGTGCTGTATATGAAATGGGTGTAGGGGCTGAAAGGGGTGTAGGGGCTATAAGGGACACCGTGCCAAAATGATAAAGCGTGCTGTATATGAAAAGGGAGTAGGGGCTGAAAGGGGTGTAGGGACTATAAGGGACACCGTGCCAAAATTATAAAGCGTGCTGTATATGAAAGGGCAGTAGGGGCTGAAAGGGGTGTAGGGACTATAAGGGACACCATGCCCAAATTATAAAGCGTGCTGTATATGAAAGAGGAGTAGGGGCTGAAAGGGGTGTAGGGACTATAAGGGACACCGTGCCAAAATTATAAAGCGTGCTGTATATGAAAGGGCAGTAGGGGCTGAAAGGGGTGTAGGGACTATAAGGGACACCGTGTTAAAATGATAAAGCGTGCTGTATATAAAATGGGTGTAGGGGCTGAAAGGGGTGTAGGGGCTATAAGGGACACCGTGCCAAAATGATAAAGTGTCCTGTATACAAAAGGGGTGCAGGGGCTATAAGGGACACCGTTCTAAAATGATAAAGTGTGCTGTATATGAAAGGGGTGTAGGGGCTATAAGGGACACCGTGCGAAAATGATAAAGCGTGCTGTATATGAAAGGGGAGTAGGGGCCGGAAGGGGTGTAGGGACTATAAGGGACACCGTGCCCAAATTATAAAGCGTGCTGTATATGAAAGGGCAGTAGGGGCTGAAAGAGGTGTAGGGACTATAAGGGACACCGTGCCAAAATTATAAAGCGTGCTGTATATGAAAGGGCAGTAGGGGCTGAAAGGGGTGTAGGGACTATAAGGGACACTGTGCACAAATTATAAAGCGTGCTGTACATGAAATGAGGGTAGGGGCTGAAAGAAGTGTAGGGACTATAAGGGACACCGTTCTAAAATGATAAAGGGTGCTGTATATGAAAGAGGAGTAGGGGCTAGAAGGGACACCGTGCCAAAATGATAAAGCGTGCTGTATATGAAAGGGGAATAGGGGCTGAAAGGGGTGTAAGGACTATAAGGGACACCGTGCCCAAGTTATAAAGCGTGCTGTACATGAAAGGGGAGTATGTGGCTGAAAGGGGTGTAGGGACTATAAGGGACACCGTGCTAAAATTATAAAGCGTGCTGTACATGAAATGGGTGTAGAAGCTGAAAGGGGTGTAGGGACTATAAGGGACACCGTTCTAAAATGATAAAGTGTGCTGTATATGAAAAGGGTGTAGGGGCTATAAGGGACACCGTGCCAAAATGATAAAGCGTGCTGTATATGAAAGGGGAGTAGGGGCTGAAAGGGGTGTAGGGACTATAAGGGACACCGTGCCTAAAATATAAAGCGTGCTGTATATGAAAGGGCAGTAGGGGCTGAAAGGGGTGTAGGGACTATAAGGGACACCGTGCCAAAAATATAAAGAGTGCTGTATATGAAAGTGGTGCAGGGGCTGAAAGGGGTGTAGGAACTATAAGGGACACCGTGCCAAAATTATAAAGCGTGCTGTATATGAAAGGGCAGTAGGGGTTGGAAGGGGTGTAGGGACTATAAGGGACACCGTGCCAAAATTATAAAGCGTGCTGTACATGAAATGGGTGTAGGGGCTGAAAGGGGTGTAGGGACTATGAAGGACACCGTTCTAAAATGATAAAGTGTGCTGTATATGAAAGGGGTGTAGGGGCTATAAGGGACACCGTGCCAAAATGATAAAGCGTGCTGTATATGAAAGGGCAGTAGGGGCTAAAAGGGGTGTAGGGACTATAAGGGACACCGTGCCAAAATTATAAAGCGTGCTGTATATGAAATGGGTGTAGGGGCTGAAAGGGGTAAAGGGGCTATAAGGGACACCGTGCCAAAATGGTAAAGTGTGTTGTATATGAAATGGGTGCAGAGGCTATAAGGGACACCGTTCTAAAATGATAAAGTGTGCTGTATATAAAAGGGGTGCAGGGGCTATAAGGGACACCGTGCCAAAATGATAAAGCGTGCTGTATATGAAAGGGGAGTAGGGGCTGAAAGGGGTGTAGGGACTATAAGGGACACCGTGCCAAAATTATAAAGCGTGCTGTATATGAAAGGGCAGTAGGGGTTGAAAGGGGTGTAGGGACTATAAGGGACACCGTGCCAAAATTATAAAGCGTGCTGTACATGAAATGGGAGCTAGGGCTGTAAGAGGTGTAGGGGCTATAAGGGACACCGTGCCAAAATGATAAAGCGAGCTGTATATAAAAGGGGAGTAGGGGCTGAAAGGGGTGTAGGGGCTATAAGGGACACCGTGCCAAAATTATAAAGCGTGCTGTATATGAAAGGGCAGTAGGGGCTGAAAGGGGTGTAGGGACTATAAGGGACACCTTGACAAAATGATAAAGCGTGCAAAATGATAAAGGGACACCGTGAGCGTGTATATGAAAGGGGAGTAGGGGCTATAAAGGGTGATAGGTATATAAACTGATAAGGGACACAAAATGATAAGTGTGTTGTATATGAAAGGGTGCAGGGACACCGTTCTAAAATGATAAAGTGTGCGCTATAAGGACACCGTCCAAAATTATAAAGCGTGCTGTATATGAAAGGGCAGTAGGGGCTGAAAGGGTGTAGGGACTATAGGGACACCGTGCCAAAATTATAAAGCGTGCTGTATATGAAAGGGCAGTAGGGGCTGAAAGGGCTGTGTAGGGGGGGCTGCTGTACATGAAATAAGTGTAGGGACTATAAGGGACACCGTGCCAAAATGATAAATTGTGCTGTATATAAAACCGGGGTGGGGGGGTAGGGGCTGAAAGGGGTGTAAAGGGACCATATAAGGGACACCGTGCCAAAATGATAAAGTGTGCTGTATATGAAAGGGGTGCAGGGGCTATAAAGGGACACCTGTTCTAAAATGATAAAGTGTGCTGTATATGAAAGGGTGTAGGGGCTATAAGGGACACCGTGCCAAAATGATAAAGCGTGCTGTATATGAAAGGGGAGTAGGGGCTGAAAGGGGTGTAGGGACTATAAGGGACACCGTGCCAAAATTATAAAGCCTGCTGTATATGAAAGGGCAGTAGGGGCTGAAAGGGGGGTAGGGACTATAAGGGACACCGTGCCAAATTTATAAAGCGTGCTGTATATGAAATGGGTGTAGGGGCTGAAAGAGGTGTAGGGGCTATAAGGGACACCGTTCTAAAATAATAAAGTGTGCTGTATATGAAAGGGGAGTAGGGGCTGAAAGGGGTGTAGGGGACACCGTGCCAAAATTATAAAGCGTGCTGTATATGAAAGGGCAGTAGGGGCTGAAAGGTGGGAATATAAGGGACACTGTGCACAAATTATAAAGCGTGCTGTACATGAAATGAGGGGGTAGGGGCTGAAAGAAGTGTAGGGACTATAAGGGACACCGTTCTAAAATGATAAAGTGTGCTGTATATGAAGAGGAGTAGGGGCTAGAAGGGGGACACCGTGCCAAAATGATAAAGCGTGCTGTATATGAAAGGGGAATAGGGGCTGAAAGGGGTGTAAGGACTATAAGGGACACCGTGCCCAAGTTATAAAGCGTGCTGTACATGAAAGGGGAGTATGGGACTGAAAGGGGTGTAGGGACTATAAGGGACACCGTGCTAAAATTATAAAGCGTGCTGTACATGAAATGGGTGTAGAAGCTGAAAGGGGTGTAGGGACTATAAGGGACACCGTTCTAAAATGATAAAGTGTGCTGTATATGAAAAGGGTGTAGGGGCTATAAGGGACACCGTGCCAAAATGATAAAGCGTGCTGTATATGAAAGGAGTAGGGGCTGAAAGGGGGTGTAGGGACTATAGGGACACCGTGCCTAAAATATAAACCGTGCTGTATATGAAAGGGCAGTAGGGGCTGAAAGGGGTGTAGGGACTATAAGGGATACCGTGCCAAAAATATAAAGCGTGCTGTATATGAAAGTGGTGCAGGGGCTGAAAGGGGTGTAGGAACTATAAGGGACACCGTGCCAAAATTATAAAGCGTGCTGTATATGAAAGGGCAGTAGGGGCTGAAAGGGGTGTAGGGGCTATAAGGGACACCGTGCCAAAATGATAAATTGTGCTGTATATAAAAGGGGTGGAGGGGCTGAAAGGGGTGTAGGGACCATAAGGGACACCGTGCCAAAATGATAAAGTGTGTTGTATATGAAAGGGGTGCAGGGGCTATAAGGGACACCGTTCTAAAATGATAAAGTGTGCTGTATATGAAAGGGGTGTAGGGGCTATAAGGGACACCGTGCCAAAATGATAAAGCGTGCTGTATATGAAAGGGGAGTAGGGGCTGAAAGGGGTGTAGGGACTATAAGGGACACCGTGCCAAAATTATAAAGCCTGCTGTATATGAAAGGGCAGTAGGGGCTGAAAGGGGGGTAGGGACTATAAGGGACACCGTGCCAAATTTTTAAAGCGTGCTGTACATGAAATGGGTGTAGGGGCTGAAAGGGGTGTAGGGGCTATAAGGGACACCGTTCTAAAATAATAAAGTGTGCTGTATATGAAAGGGGAGTAGGGGCTGAAAGGGGTGTAGGGGCTATAAAGGACACCGTGCCAAAATGATAAAGTGTGCTGTATATAAAAGGGGTGTAGGGGCTGAAAGGGGTGTAGGGGCTATAAGGGACACCGTGCCAAAATGATAAAGTGTGCTGTATATGAAAGGGGTGCAGGGGTTATAAGGGACACCGTTCCAAAATGATAAAGTGTGCTGTATATGAAAGGGGTGCAGGGGCTATAAGGGACACCGTGCCAAAATGATAAAGCGAGCTGTATATGAAAAAGGAGTAGGGGCTGAAAGGGGTGTAGGGACTATAAGGGACACCGTGCTTAAATTATAAAGCGTGCTGTATATGAAAGGGCAGTAGGGGTTGAAAGGGGTGTATGGACTATAATGGACACCGTGCCAAAATTATAAAGCGTGCTGTATATGAAAGGGCAGTAGGGGCTGAAAGGGGTGTAGGGACTATACGGGACACCATGCCAAAATTATAAAGCGTGCTGTATATGAAAGGGCAGTAGGGGCTGAAAGGGGTGTAGGGACTATAAGGGACACCGTGCCAAAATTATAAAGCTTGCTGTACATGAAATGGGGGTAGGGGCTGAAAGGGGTGTAAGGGCTATAGGGACACCGTTCTAAAATGATAAAGTGTGCTGTATATGAAAGGGGCTGTATATGAAAGACTATGACAGCTGATATATATAAAAGGCTAGAAGGGGTAGGGGCTGGGGTGTAGGGGCTGAAAGGGGGCACCGTGCCAAAATGATAAAGCGAGCTGTATATGAAAGGGGGGACACCGTGACAAAATGGGCTGAAAGAGGCTGAAAGGGGGGCTATAAGGGACACCGTGCCAAAATGATAAAGCGTGCTGTATATGAAAGGAGAGGGGCTGAAAGGGGTGTAGGAACTATAGGGACACCGTGCCAAAATTATAAAGCGTGCTGTATATGAAGGGCAGTAGGCAGCTGAAAGGTGTAGGGACTATAAGAGACACCGTGCCAAAATTATAAAGCGTGCTGTACATGAAATGGGTGTAGGGGCTGAAAAGGGTAGGGCATAAGGGACACCGTTCTAAAATGATAAAGTGTGCTGTATATGTAGGGCTGGGGCTGAAAACCGTGCCAAAATATAAAGCGAGCTGTACATGAAAGGCAGTAAGGGCTGAAAGAGTGCAAGGGGCTATAAAGGGACACCGTGCCAAAATGATAAATTGTGCTGTATGAAAGGGAGTAGGGGCTGAAATAAAGGGACACCGTGTGAAAGGGCAGTATGGGGCTGAAAAAGGGTGTAGGGACTATAAAGGGACAACTTGACAAAATGATAAAGCGAGCTGTGAAAGGGAGTAGGGCTGAAATAGGACACCGTGCCAAAATTATAAAGGGGCTGAAAGGGTGTAGGGTGCTGTATATGAAAGGGCAGTAGGGGCTGAAAAGGGGGACTATAAAGGGACACCGTGCCAAAATGATATAAAAAAAGCGTGCTGTATATGAAAGGGAGTAGGGGCTGATAGGGACTATAAGGACACCGTGCCAAAATTATAAAGCGTGCTGTATATGAAAGGGCAGTAGGGGCTGAAAGGGCAGTAGGGGCTGAAAGGGTGTAGGGACTATAGGGACACCATGCCAAAATTATAAAGCGTGCTGTATATGAAAGGGCCAGCGTGCTGTAGGGCATAGGGGCTGAAAAGGGTGTATGAATAAAAGGGACACCTTGACAAAAATGGGTGGGGCTGAAAGGGGTGTTCTAAAATGGGGCTATAAGTGGGGACACCGTGCCCAAAATGATAAAGTAAGGGTGCTGTATATGAATGATAAAGGGCAGTAGGGGCTGAAAAGGGGTGTAGGGACTATAGGACACCGGGACACCATGCAGTAGGGGCAAAATTATATAAACGTGCTGTATAAAGAAGGGCAAGGGGCTGAAAGGGGGTGTAGGGACTATAAGGGACACCGTGCCAAAATTATAAAGCGTGCTGTATAGGGGCTGAAGGGGTGTAATGAAAGGGGTGCTGAAAGTGGGCTATAAGGGACACCGTGCCAAAATGATGAAAAAGGGCTGTATAGCGTGCTGTATATAAAGGGGTAGGGGCTGAAATTATAAAGGGTAGGGAGTATAAGGGACACCGTGCGAGGGGCTGAAATGATAAAGCCAAAATGATAAAGTGTGCTGTATATGAAAGGGGCAGTAGGGGTTCAAAAAATGATAAAGGGGTGTAGGGACTATAAGGGACACCGTGCCAAAATTATAAACGCCCCAAATTATGCTGTATATGAAAGGGACAGACACCATGCCAAGGGGCTGAAAAGAGGTGTAGTGGCACTATAAGGGACACAGTGCCAAAATTATAAAGCGTGCTGTATATGAAAGGACAGTAGGGGCTAAAAGGGGGTGTAGGGACTATAGGGACACCGTGCCAAAATTATAAAGCGTGCTGTATATGAAATGAGGGTAGGGGCTGAAAGGGGTGTATGGACTATAAGGGACACCTTGACAAAATGATAAAGCGTGCTGTATATGAAAGGAGTAGGGGCTGAAAAGGGGGTGTAGGAACTATAGGGACACCGTGCCAAAATTATAAAATGTGCTGTATATGAAAGGGCAGTAGGGGCTGAAAGGGGTGTAGGGACTATACGGGACACCATGCCAAAATTATAAAGCGTGCTGTATATGAAAGGGCAGTAGGGGCTGAAAGGGGTGTAGGGACTATAAGAGACACCGTGCCAAAATTATAAAGCGTGCTGTACATGAAATGGGTGTAGGGGCTGAAAGGGGTGTAAGGGCTATAAGGGACACCGTTCTAAAATGATAAAGTGTGCTGTATATGTAGGGGCTGAAAGGGGCACCGTGCCAAAATGATAAAGCGAGCTGTACATGAAAGGGGAGTAAGGGCTGAAAGAGGTGTAGGGGCTATAAGGGACACCGTGCCAAAATGATAAAGCGAGCTGTATATGAAAGGGGAGTAGGCGCTGAAAGGGGTGTAGGGGCTATAAGGGACACCGTGCCAAAATTATAAAGCGTGCTGTATATGAAAGGGCAGTAGGGGCTGAAAGGGGTGTAGGGACTATAAGGGACAACTTGACAAAATGATAAAGCGAGCTGTATATGAAAGGGGAGTAGGGGCTGAAAGGGGTGTAGGAACTATAAGGGACACCGTGCCAAAATTATAAAATGTGCTGTATATGAAAGGGCAGTAGGGGCTGAAAGGGGTGTAGGGACTATAAGGGACACCGTGCCAAAATTATAAAGCGTGCTGTATATGAAAGGGCAGTAGGGGCTGAAAGGGGTGTAGGGGCTATAAGGGACACCGTGCCCAAATGATAAAGCGTGCTGTATATAAAAGGGGTGTAGGAGCTGAAAGGGGTGTAGGGACCATAAGGGACACCGTGCCAAAATGATAAAGCGTGCTGTATATGAAAGGGCAGTAGGGGCTGAAAGGGGTGTAGGGGCTATAAGGGACACCGTGCCAAAATGATAAAGTGTGCTGTATATGAAAGGGGTGCAGCGGATATAAGGGACACCGTTCTAAAATGATAAAGTGTGCTGTATATGAAAGGGGTGTAGGGGCTATAAGGGACACCGTGCCAAAATGATAAAGCGTGCTGTATATGAAAAGGGAGTAGGGGCTGAAAGGGGTGTAGGGACTATAAGGGACAACGTGCCAAAATTATAAAGCGTGCTGTATATGAAAGGGCAGTAGGGGCCGAAAGGGGTGTAGGGACTATAATGGACACCGTGCCAAAATTATAAAGCGTGCTGTATATGAAAGGGCAGTAGGGGCTGAAAGGGGTGTAGGGACTATAAGGGACACCATGCCAAAATTATAAAGCGTGCTGTATATGAAAGGGCAGTAGGGGTTGAAAGGGGTGTAGGGACTATAAGGGACACCGTGCCAAAATTATAAAGCGTGCTGTACATGAAATGGGTGTAGGGGCTGAAAGGGGTGTAAGGGCTATAAGGGACACCGTTCTAAAATGATAAAGTGTGCTGTATATGAAAGGGGTGTAGGGGCTGAAAGGGGCACCGTGCCAAAATGATAAAGCGAGCTGTATATGAAAGGGGAGTAAGGGCTGAAAGAGGTGTAGGGGCTATAAGGGACACCGTGCCAAAATGATAAAGCGAGCTGTATATGAAAGGGGAGTAGGGGCTGAAAGGGGTGTAGGAACTATAAGGGACACCGTGCCAAAATTATAAAGCGTGCTGTATATGAAAGGGCAGTAGGGGCTGAAAGGGGTGTAGGGACTATCAGGGACACCGTGCCAAAATTATAAAGCGTGCTGTATATGAAAGGGCAGTAGGGGCTGAAAGGTGTGTAGGGGCTATAAGGGAC
>JAIGNY010001077.1:560000-682500 GCA_020152595.1 Chiridota heheva
TATATATATATATATATATATATATATATATATATATATATATATATATATATATATATATATATATATATATATATATATATATATATATATATATATATATATATATATATATATATATATATATATATATATATATATATATATATATATATATATATATATATATATATGTATATATATATATATATATATATATATATATATATATATATATATATATATATATATATATATATATATATATATATATATGTGTGTGTGTGTGTGTGTGTGAATAGCAGTGGGTTATTTACACAATCTTCTAATTGAATACGAGTTCAGTCCTTCCTTTCAAAACTCCCCTTTCCATTCCTTCCCATTGTGTGTTATTGATTTCATATCGACTTCCGCGCGTCAATGAATAGCGCAACTGTGGGCAAAAAAAGCTTGTAATTGTCGCCTTTTTTCCGACAAGAACACAAGTTTACTTACGCTGTGTTTTAGATCATGTTTGCCAAATGCAAACATGAATGACTGGAAAAGCTTTGGATGAGTACTAACCTGATAACCACACTGAATCGTCTATTGTCTAACACTATCAGAAGCAGGTATTGTCTTTCTTTATTGAACTGTAAGAATTAAAAACGAAAATGATGATTCCACGTTCCAGTTCGGCTTTTTACTTACGTTACTTTCTTGAAGATAAGCCATGTAAGGAACTTCGAAACATTTAAAGAGCTTTGTCGTGGTGAGCTCATTGTATACGTCACGTTGCTTCAGGTATAGAAGTTGTTAAATACAGTTGAATGATTTTAGGACGGTTTAGCTCAGGTGACAGGTGTATGTCCAGACGAATCATACACCAAAAGCTAATGAATAATTTGGATCACGGGTGTAGTTATAAAGAACATCTCTTAATAGATTAGATTGTTTTGAACCTGAGTTTGACAGAGAATACCATTTCACATAGGAGTGTTATATTCGGAATAAAGTGATGTACGTTTACCAAAAGGTACATACATTAACTAGAAGTCCTAGAATAGTTTGCTTCTATTATGACAAGGTAAGTTTCTTACAAAGTTTAAAAAAAGATTTTCAGACCTTAGATACCTTTTATCCAGTATTTATCATAGGTACACTCTTAGAAGAACAAAAAGTTCTAGCTTGTCACGTATGTGGAACCTTCTCGGGTTCGTCAATGATTATTTCTAGGAGTTGCTTAGAACAACAGGTTTCAACTTGTCTTGTATTTGAAAACCGTTTCGTTTCTAGAAGTTCTTGAACCTTTTTGTCTCGGCGAAGCAGCAAATAGAAAAAGGGATCATCCTGTCGTCGTCGGTGTCCACAAATGTGTAACCTACTGTAAGCTCATAGCTTAATGTTGTGAGTGCTGTATACATGATTGATGGATATGTGCATAAATTAGCTTATGTGCACAACAATGAAAATATTTTCATCTATGATATCTCTTAAATTAAAGTGAGTGTGGTGATTTTGCTCACACAAATTATCATTTATGCGAAGAGCATTGTTCACATTTAATGATGAGGTGCAGTGTGCATAAATATTGAATTATTTGCCTAAGTGCAAAATGTTTAACCTGAGATCACAACCCGTGCGGGGACCCGTGTCCCCTATACCGAAGACCCACGGTACTCCCCCAACAATTCTCAAATAAGCCTTTACTTGACCTCTTTGCGCGATGGGCAATTGCCAACATAATAGTCCTGGCCAGGCTGCTCCCTTTCTTAAACCTGTCATTCCTGTGTCTGGGCCCTGCAGGGTAAGAGGTAGATACACTTATACGATCATTCATGGGCGGGATTTCCCCATCGAAAGTGCATGGGTGCGCAAAGAAACCAAATAACATATGCCTTCTAAAAGTAAGGGACTCATAAAATTACACTCAGATACGAAAAATCACCCAGGGCAACATTTACCGTGATGTACCGTGTATGACGGTCATACCCATGTACGACCGTATTAGGGACAGGAGGCTGACAGCCTGACGCCCTTGAAGATCCTACCTTTTTCACTTTCTTGAATGCAAGTTGGTGCCCGCACGGCTTCTTCTGGTAATTTATTCCATTACTTCCTTGATGTTTGATGAAGTAATCATGATAAGCGCTATTTGAGCTAAACTAGGATGAAACGAGGTTGGAAGTGGATGAACACCGGGGAGTTTTCACCCTACTCTTTACGAAAAGTGTTCAGAGAACCAGGTAGGGTGTGACTGTCCTACCATCGGGACCGACGGCTTAATGTCCCCTCCGAAGGACGGCGAGCGCCATTCAACCATTGTCCACTTCTCTCAACAGCTGAATGGGGGAGAAAGAGCTGCAAACGACGTACTTCCACTTTGATGTTCGGCGTATCTGTCTGCACAGACCTCTGTGGTGTGGTTAGTGCTTTGTCCTAACACCCGCACATCCCGGGTTCGTATCCTAGTGTGTCTGCAACCAGTGAGTTCACAACTGGTTATTAAAGGCCGTGGCCGTCTTGATATAATGTCCAGCACTGGATGCTTTCGGGACGTTAAACCTTGCTATGCTATAGCTGTGGAAAAACTGTTTATGTCCGAACCGAGGCTTGAATCGGGTACCTCCAGCAAACAAAAAAATGTGAAACATTTCAATCTGACCAACCGTGGCTTTATCTTTTTTGAAATAATAACTCTTGTTCTTCCTGTTGATTTTGTAAATTTCTTAAATTCTCCGGATTAATATCTAATGTCCCCGAAAAATATTGAACACCGTAATTTGGTCTTGGCGTATATCAGGGTAATGATAGTGTTACTATCAATAGTGGTAAGGATATGGCTGAGGTTTTGAATGACTACTTTGTGTCTGTTTTTACTAAGGAATCCCCTGCTGATGATGTTGTGGATTATCTTAGTGTGCACTCTCCAGTATCCATTAAGAATGTCGATTTTTCAGTTGATATTGTGTCTAAGAAGTTGAAGGGTTTGAATTCAAATAAAGCACCCGATCCAGATGGTATACATCCTGCTGTCTTACGTGAGTGTTCTGTTGTTCATTCTGTTCCCCTGAGTAGTATCTTTTCAAAGTGCTTTGATGTTGGTGTTGTTCCTAGTGATTGAAGAATTGCTAATGTCACTCCTATTTAAAAAAGGGTGATTACAGTTTGCCCCGTAAGTATAGGCCAGTGAGTCTTACTAGTGTTGTGTGGAAGGTCATGAGTCCATTGTTAAGGATGCTGTACTAGATCATTTACTGGTCAATGATTTGTTGAATTTGTCCCAGCATGGGTTCTTACCTTAGAGGATCTTGTTTTTCTAATTGATTGGAGTTTCTTGAAGATGTCACCAAACTTGTTGATTCTGGTTATAATGTGGATGTTATCTATTTAGGCAGGCTTATGATGAAAACAAGAGCACTTGGTGTGGAGGAAAAATGTGCTAGTTGGATATATTCGAGGCTAGTTGACAGGTCACAAAGAGTTGTTGTTAATGGTGAAGTATCTACATGAAAGAAGGTTACAAGTGATATTCCTCAGGGTTCTGTATTGGGTCTGCTTCTTTTCTTAATCTTTATTAATGATATTGATGTTTCTCTTGGCTCCAGGATTTGTAAATTTGCTGATGACACTAAGCTGTACAGGATTGTTGATGCTGCTAAGGATTCTTCACTTTTGCAAACTGATCTGGATAAGTTAGTTTCTTGGTCCCAAACATGGCAAATGTCATTCAATGTTGATAAATGCAAAATTATTCATTTTGGTCAGAGCAATTTGGCTTTTGATTACTGCATGAATGCTTCAAATCTTGGTTGTGTTGATTAAGAAAGGGATCTAGGTGTTGTCATTACTAGTAATCTGAAGCCTTCTAAACTGTGCGTTAGCAGTTGCAAGGGCAAATAGGATGCTTGGTTTGATTAGAAGAAATTTGTGCTTTCTTAGTATTGAGGTTGTTCTTAAATAGTATAAGCAGTTAGTCAGGCCTCACCTTGATTATGCTATTCAGGCTTGGAGTCCATTTTATGAGAAGGATAAGCTCATTTTGGAGCAGGTTCAGCGAAGAGCCACTAGACTTATTCCCAAAGTAAGAAATCTTCTTATGAATCTAGGTTGCGAATTTTTGGTATGACCACGCTTGAGTTGAGAAGAGTACGTGGCGATATGATTCAGGTTTTTAAATTCCTATCTGGTAGTGATGCTTTGACTTCCTGTTATTTCTTGCATGTTTCAGCTACTCCTCATGTGGCACATAGTAACAGTTTGAAGTTGACGAAAGAGTTCTCACGGATAGATATTCGGCGTTAAAGCTTTTCGCAAAAGTTGTTAATCAGTGGAATGGTTTGCCTTAGTGGGTAGTTAGCTCCAATTCTGTTCACAATTTCAAAGCCAATTGATAAGTTCTTTATAGGCTAACTCTGGGCGTCTTTATTATTATTTTTGTGGTGGTGGTGGTGTTAGTTTGGGCTTTTTATGAGGTGACTAACCCTTCTTAGCCCGTAATTTTGTTATGTTTTGTTATGATTTAGATACATGCCCAATTTTTGTATCTTCAGCAAATTTACTAGTAAAAGATGAGAGGCATCTCCAAATCATCCATAACAGAGGGATGTCAACCAATCATGTATCAACCAATCAAGCATCAACCAATCAAGCGTCACTATACTATACAAAAAATAAAGATATGGAAAAAGTAGGGAAACTGACTCCTTGCTTCCCTAAGTCCGGGAAAACAGTTGTAATGCGTACAAGTTTGACATTTTATCACGTCAGTTTTCTCTCCAAAACGAATTCTGACAGCCACCGCGCCAAAAACTCGATCTGTCAATGCGAGTTTGAAAGCTGCTTTGAAATTGCACCCCATATAGACCTCTGTTTCTGTACAATTTTTACAATGGGATCTCGGACCGTTTAGTATTTCTGAACCCTTCTTTTCCGGTAGGACCCTTTCCACCCTGGCTTCACACATGGACCGTATATACACACACACACACACACACAAATATATAAATATATATATATATATATATATATATATATATATATATATATATATATATATATATATATATATATATATATATATATATATATATATATGTATATATATATATATATATATATATATATATATATATATATATATATATATATATATATATATATATATATATATATATATATATATATATATACAGATATATATATATATATATATATATATGTATATATATATATATATATATATATACATATATATATATATATATATATATATATATATATATATATATATATATATATATATATATATATATATATATATATATATATATATATATATATATATATATATATATATATATATATACATATATATATATATATATATATATATATATATATATATATATGTATATATATATATGTATATATATATATATATATATATATACATATATACATATATATATTATATATATATATATATATATATATATATATATAATATATATATATATATATATATATATATATATATATATATATATATATATATATATATATATATATATATATATATATATATATATATATATATATAGGTACATTTTCTTATTAATTACTATTTTTCTTTGCAGTAAGTTTCATCATGGAAAATATTGAGAAGGAACTTATGTGCCCAATATGTGATGACTTCTTCACTCACCCGCTCTTGTTACCATGCCATCACAATATCTGTCATCATTGTGTCAAATGTCAAGTGTTGCGCTCTTCACTGGACAAATCAAGTAGCAGCATCCAGTCATGTGACCAAATATCTCTGAGATCACTTTCACCGTCACCTTTGTCCAGTTCTCTGGATGTGGACTCTCCGATTTCTACGCATGCGTCGAATGGAGTTCCTGCTACCTCTCCATGCCCAGAAGATTCTTCGGATAGGTCCGGGTTTGTCCGGAGCCCGTCGGGTAGGTTCTCAAGGAGGCAATACTCTAGTTCGAGTCCCCTGCGGAATTTGGAGCTGAAGGGTGAAGAGAATAGACGAAGACAATCTTTTGGCGGACCCAGCTCTCCACGGTACGATGGAAATTAATGAATTACCTCTAGCCTTTTTCGTGGAATGATATATGTTTTTTTGTTGTAAAAGGTACTATATTGATATATGTTGTTCTTCATTATCGTCCAGACATGCACTATATTATGTAGGTGCATGCACATTGCGCATCTTATTGTGTCTCCCTTGTCAACAACAAAAAGAAACCAAACGCGGGGTTATACTAGTTTCCCCACAAGCCTAAAAAAGTCACAGCCTTGTTGTATACAATTGCATAATGGTTGTGGTGGGAGGAGGGGAGGGGTTGTTTTACAATTTTACAATAAAAATTGCGAACTGAAGCTTTGAGTAGGCTATTGTTATAATCTTCTTCTCTCAAAACAAATCTTCAATACATTTCATGACACATAACCTTTTTATTTATCTCAAATCAAATTGTTCTTTGTTAATAGCTTGAATAAACCACGTCCACCTTATATCTCTCGAAGTCACAGTTTCCAGGGTATGGCAGGCAAGCTCCAAGTAGCGGGCCAGAACTAACGCGCCACTTTATGATTTGTTATTTTGTTTACATTTGTGTACGATTGACAGTACACGCATAGATATGTGACATATACCAAGCCCGGAGCTATAATTTAATTACTTTACTTATTAAAGGCACGTCATAGCCTTTTTAACTGGAGGGTAAATGCCCCCACCCCTTTTGATTTCCCCCACAGTGGTGAGTTTTTGACCCTAGGAAAATATTTCTATAAAATTAATATATTAAGATAATAAATTAAGATCGTCAACTCAATAGGAAACATTGAATAACAGACTCGAGAAATCTTCAATTTTTGGAAAATTTCCTTTATTCTGGAGAAAAATGTTTTTCATTTTTAGGAAAGTTTCCTTCAAATTTCTTCAATTTACCTTCATTTTCGTAAAATTTTCTTCATTTTCTTCATTTTTATTTTTATTTTGGGGAAATTTTCTTTAATGTTTGGAAATTTATTAAAATTTCCAATAATTATAACGACCCCCGCTTTACAAATAGTTTTTGGTCATAAGAGGCCTGTATATTTGCTAGGTTTGTTGACACCATGTCAAATATCTCCTACCCCGCTGACTTTGGAAATTGTGCAACACCTTGTCAGAAATCTCACCTCAGCCCCCAATACTTCGGGAGACAGGAAAGTAGTGGAAACATTCGTTCTTTATAGGCACAAATATACCCCTTTCCCCTACCGTCCTACTTATAGCATACACAACTTGTTTGTCTGTGTATTGAATATTTTGCATTTTTTAACTCCACAGACGTCATATGTTTGGAAAAGCAGCAGGGGAGAATGTGACGACTTTCTTCTGTCCGTCATGTGACACAAACGTTGACCTTGGTGGGCGTGGCTTGAGCGGATTGTTCAGAAACTTTGCTCTGGAACTCATCGTTGACAGGTTTGGTTTTGTTGTTACATAAGATTTAGGAATTGGTGCTTATTTGATCAAAATGGCAGACGTATTTATAGGTGTCTTATTTTGCACATGTTGTACTGAAGAGTGCAGTGGGTATTTCAGGGGCGGCAACTCTTGCACACGCGCGCTTTTACAGGTTCCAGAATAACATATTATTTCTTCCAGTGCTAGAAACCGTATTCAAGGGTTTTTAAGTTTGAAAATTGCAGATTTACGTTTTTAGGCAGTGGTTAATCTACTCTTTATTCTCGTGTGCAAAGATTTGATCTCTGATCATCCTCGTTACAAATCATGAAAGTAACATACGGAAACTTGGGACTATAGTGTTTACTTTAAATTGGTGGATCATACAAGTATTCCTAAGTTATTATCATTCTACAATCATTCAGTTTTCCATTATTTTATATTGCCCCTCCTCCCTCCCGCTGAGGGGTTTGCATGCAGCGACTTAACATTGTGAGAAGATAAAATCATAGTAGGAGACACTTTAAAGCCATTTTCAACAAACTAACATGAATGTTCTTTAAACAATTTCATTGTTTTCCCATTCCTTACTAGATAGCCACGATTAAGTATTTTTCTACCATTCAATTTCTTTTTTTCAGATTCAAATTGGAAGTAAAGAAGGCAGCTGCCATACCATGTGGATTGTGCAAAAGATCCCCGTGTCTGGACGCCACCAAAAGCTGCTTGGACTGCAAGGCCAGCTACTGCAATGAGTGCTACAAAAGGACCCATCCATGGGGCACGGGGAGGGCCCAACACATCTACATTGGACCTACCCACAACTATAGACCTAAGGTATGGGTGGAGAAGGGACGATTGTAAGGTTACCTTCGGCTAAGCTTTTGGCTACGTGCATGTCAATTATAGGGCCTATACGAAATTAACACAAGAATGATTGCATAAACACTCAAAATTTCATCTCATAACGAGTTCGTCGGTTAAAATATTTCTTAAATAGGAATTGATATCACATACTTCAGAATTCTTTTGATATTTAATGAATCTTTCAAAAACGGTTTTGACTTTCTTTTACTCTACCGTATTATTAGACTGATGGATATATGCTTCTAAAACTTTACCATCATCTAAAAACTTAAGAAACTAGCTAAAGGAAAATTCCCATGTTTTTCTTAACCTTTTATAAGAAAGAGAACAATTTTTAAAATTAATTTAGAACAAAAATATGTTGATATGTTATTCCTACCAGGAGATATTCAAATTTAAATGTTTACAAAAAATGCCAATAAACAAATAGAAAAAGTCTTAGTATGACATCACAGCAACACATTCTCCCACAAAGTTGATGTATTTCATTAAAATCTATCATTCCTTTTTATGAGTAAAACCTGCTAGAAAAATAAATTGATAAAAAATAGGTATTTATAAACATTGCTAAATAAATATACCCTACTTCAATAACTTTTGGAAAATTGTTTCTAATCATACAGAAACAACCAATTAACTTTCAAAGAAATACATAAACATTTGCAATGGAATTGCCTCTGTGACATCATCAAACACGATTTCATCATACTGTACAAAAACTTTAAAATGCAATTGGGAAATCTTTAAAAATTCATATCTTCTGAAGGGAATATGATATCAACCTGATTTTTGTACCATATTTGCTCTTAAAGTATGCTTTTTCAAATATAATTTAAAAAAAACCATGGGAATATTCCTTTAATGAAACAAGAAGCTGCTTATAGACGAAGGGGTAAAAGGGAATAACACTTAATGATGTAGACTCCATTTGCATTTAGTCAAGAACCCCACACTGGACCTTAACTTTCAGATTAAAAAAATAAATAAGCTCCCGTGACTTGGAGCCCCGCTTGTTGGACATTTTTGAACGATGGCTACACCTCTGATTCTGGGTCAAATTAGCGTTCCGATCACTGGCTGCTGTTATAAATTGTATTTGGAGGGGTAGGAGAGAATTGAATATCTTTTTAATTATCCATATCATTCAATACAAAAAAACAAACAATGATTCCAATTCTTTGGGAGGGGGGAGTTCACCCTTTCCCCTACGATGAGCCGCCCATGGTTCCGACCCCCATTAATCGTAGATCTAGTGGTCTACCCAATGTTATTGCTCGAGGCAACAATATTCGACATATTTCAGTCAGTCCACAGAGCCATGTTAATTCGGTCATGTCACTTGGATTTATGGGCAAGGAGATCGCGCTCGGTATGCCTACTATACTGTTATTTGTTTGGGCATGAGATGATTCTGCAGCGTTCGAGTACTTAGAAAGTAGCCCGGACCGGCCCCCTTGTTAGCCCCTTCTTCGCCATCGTTAGATACAACTGAAAAATTCCAGTGTGACATAATTTCATGCGTACAATTTCACTGTATGTTGTTCTCTGCAGGCTCTGATGTGCCCTGATCACCCAGATGAGAAAGTGACGATGTATTGTGAGGGATGCAAGAAACCCATTTGTCACCTGTGTAAATTTAGCGGCGGGCACGCACAACACAAAATCTCAGTCATTGAACGCAAATATGCCGTGATGAAGGTAAGCGCCCCACAAATTAAAACATGGGTCCTGATAAAACAATTCCTTTCCGAGGCTTTACGAGGTGGCAGATCTCCCTTGTCCCTGAAGTTACACTATTGACTATCCAATGCTGAAAGCCTAAACATCTCCTCCAAATAATTTACATCCAAAAGTCTTATCTTTCTTTATTTAGGAGAAACTTGAGAAGATCTTGGCCAACATCCGCAGGAGAAGGGAGATGATGCAAGCAAAGATGTCTAAACTTCAGGCCCTCATCAGTCATATTGACGTAAGTACCTGAGCGGGTCACTTCAAAATATTGATCTGTATATACTTTTTAAAGGAGAAAGAAGTTTTCAGGAACGCAATTTCAGCTGGGGAAGGATAAGGTGGGTAGGGAGGGGGCGGGGGGGTTGTCACACATACACGCACATTTTTTAGAGGTTTAAAAAAAAAATGAAATCATGACGCCACAATTCACGCCTTTGTTTCAATTCAAGCCATCTTCCGTTTTCCCTCCACAGGAAAGAAACGTTCTTACAAGGGAAACTATTACGTCTACGACAAATATGTTGCGGGCAAAACTTGAAGCACGTAATTCCTCCCTTTGTATGCGCCTGGATGAGAAGGTGATCAGTACAGTTGAAGTTATGCAAAAAGAGCTACATGCGCTGCAAAGCTCGCTTGATTCCTGCAGCGTTGCTGACTTGGCCAATGAAATATTGAAAGAGACGGATAAAGCGTGTTTTGTGCAGGCGGCAAAACCGCTCGTCGGGAGGTAAGCCGAGTGGTGTATTCTTAAAAGAAATGGACCCACGTTACGTTACCAAAATGTATGCAGGCCCGTAGCCATGAATTTGAAAAGGGGTTCGTTTTTCGTATAAACGAAGAACAAACTTTGAAATTCCAGGTACTTATTATTCTTTCAGATTTCAAAAGGGCACTTTTTCAACAAAAGGGGTTCGTTCGCTCGGACGAACACCCCCTCCCCGGCTAGGGGCATGGCGTAGGATTACTTTGGGCCCGTAAAATGCAAATTGGGCCGGTGGAGTTCACTTAGTCTTCCCACCATGTGGTCGCGCCACTAAATGGGGGCATGGCGTAGGATTACTATGGGCCCGTGAAATGCAAATTGGGCCGGTGGAGTTCACTAAGTCTTCCCACCATGTGGTCGCGCCACTGAATGGGGGCATGGCGTAGGATTACTTTGGGCCCGTAAAATGCAAATTGGGCCGGTGGAGTTCACTTAGTCTTCCCACCATGTGGTCGCGCCACTGAATGGGGGCATGGCGTAGGATTACTTTGGGCCCGTAAAATGCAAATTGGGCCAGTGGAGTTCACTTAGTCTTCCCACCATGTGGTCGCGCCACTGAATGGGGGCATGGCGTAGGGGATTACTTTGGGCCCGTAAATGCAAATTGGGCCGGTGGAGTTCACTTAGTCTTCCCACCATGTGGTCGCGCCACTGAATGGGGCATGGCGTAGGATTACTTTGGGCCCGTAAAATGCAAATTGGGCCGGTGGAGTTCACTTAGTCTTCCCACCATGTGGTCGCGCCACAGAATGGGGGCATGGCGTAGGATTACTTTGAGCCCGTAAAATGCAAATTGGGCTGGTGGAGTTCACTTAGTCTTCCCACCATGTGGTCGCGCCACTGAATGGGGGCATGGCGTAGGATTACTTTGGGCCCGTAAAATGCAAATTGGGCCGGTGGAGTTCACTTAGTCTTCCCACCATGTGGTCGCGCCACAGAATGGGGGCATGGCGTAGGATTACTTTGAGCCCGTAAAATGCAAATTGGGCTGGTGGAGTTCACTTAGTCTTCCCACCATGTGGTCGCGCCACTGAATGGGGGCATGGCGTAGGATTACTTTGGGCCCGTATAATGCAAATTGGGCCGGTGGAGTTTATTTAGTCTTTTCACCATGTGGTCGCGCCACTGAATGAAGAATGGGTCCCAAATTTACCCTTTTACAAAACAAATGAGGTCCCATTGCTTAATCGTTTGGTAGGCGAATCCTACCCATGTTACCAACTACACCATATGATGAGTCCCCGCACGCACCACTTCTTGTATAATTACATATGAAGGGTTGTGTTATATTTTCCAGGTTGAATGAGGTCATTAAGCAAATGCAGGAGATCGAGAAATGTCACTGTCATGAACACACCGTGCCCGACTTTACTCTAGAAATCGATGAGAAGCTCACGAACTTGGCTGGTTTTGATTTTGTCAAAGGTTGGTCATTAAAGGATTAGTTTAGTGGTCAAAACTGTGAAAGAATCTTATATGAAAGAGAACTTTAAAAGACACAAATAGGGAAAGGAAGCATTTAAAAATCTTATTTTGTTAAGGAGTTATTCAAGTTTGAAGCTGTCTTATCTATGTAGAGATGACTGGTGCACTAAGTCTACTATGAAAGGTTAGCGCTTTCATCCTCATATTATTAACAATTGTTACTGTATTAAGAAAAAAAACTTTTTTACTTTTTGAATAATTTTTCCTCCAAGTACTTCATGTGGTAAATTATAGTTAACTTTACTAGATTTTGTTTTATTACTCTGATATCCCATGGTTGTTAAAGGAGTACTAGACCGAAAAGTCAGGGCTCTTGTTTTTGAGAATTTCACAGATATATTGTCCACAACAGATTGATAAACTTCATGCCTTCATAGCCCACAGACGACGTGAGGGCAAAGGTCACTTGACTATTTATATCAACTATACAATTGTTATACCGTTGCGTGCTAGATAAGCATTTTATTTTTGAGTGAAACCCCTAAAAATACGCCCTCACTTTTCGGTCTAATGCTCCTTTAAGCCAAAAAACGCAGGACAAAATATGATTAAATACATAAAGACTCTTGAGGAATCTGAGGCTATGGCATAACAATTAGTCTGACTTCAGACGTTTCTACACAACTGCCAAACTTTAAACTTGAATATCCCCTTAACGAAATAAGATTTTTGATTGCTTCCTTTACTATTGTTTTTCTTTTAAAGTCCTCTTTTAAATAAGATGGACTTGCTTGACTCCTGAACTAATCTTTTAACATGTTAGGTTACATATTCAATCTATTACCGATATTGTGATTACAGCTATAGTAGGCCTACTACTGTCGGAATTGGTGGGAATGGAATGAGGCAGCAGCAGCAACACCTATGATTTTTACTGGTGACGACGATAACGATGATGACGGTATAGATTATAATGGCTAATGACTCCGACGACACCGGATCTTGACGACTCAGATAACGGTGACGACGACTCAGACAAAGGTGACGACAAGAGCAACAATGACGACCATGATAACGACCAATGAAATTCTTTAACAAACAATGATAACATCAAAAATTATCTTTTTATATGATTATCTTTTAGGATTTATGATAACCCGCCATGAAAAACGTAAAATGAAATAATCTACGCTTTCGTTTCTTTAGTTCCAGGACCTCCAACACTTTTCAGAGAGCAGTGTCATTGTTACCGTAGCGCACACCTGTCATGGTCAAAGCCTACAACTGAACATGTGACATCTTACATCATAGAGTACCGAAAGAAAACGAAGAAATCCGAGGCATGGAAATCCCCTCGACGAAAAGAAAGTGTAGATTTGTCAGACAATGAAAATACAGAAACGTGGTCACGTGTTCAAGATGTGACTGATGTGTCTCATGACGTAATCGACTTGGACACAAATTCCACTTATGAATTCCGTGTGAAGGGGGTTAACGGCGCAGGGGTTGGCCCATGTAGTCAGTGCATTTTACTCAGAACTCCACCTGCTGCAGGTATGTGACACTCATTCTAATGGTCAGAAGGAAAAATAATTAATTCAATTTAAAATCTTTACGTAAATTTTCATCAATTTGAACTTTCTAAAGGGGAAATAAAAAGTCAGATTAAAAATTTTCAATATAATATGTGATGAAAAATCTTATGCGTTCCTGCATGGCCACGTATAAGATTTGTCACCGATCTTAATCTAGGAACATAACATGCGAGGCTCCTGTGTGCATAAATTCATTTGGCTCCTGCATTATATATTACCCTTCTTCATTCACAACAGTTTGTATAATCATCAAGTTATTGATATTTCCCCCAATCTGCCATCTGAATTTTGTACCAAAAGGGGGGAGTGAGTGTATGTTTCTCACCACTTAACGAAAACAGATAAAGCATATCGCAATATTGTTCGGTTCCCCTCTGCTCTCTATAAAATGTATGGTTACATCCATACCAATGGCGCCGAAAATAGAGGAGGGGGCACTTTAGTTTCAATTTCAATTTACTTTTCAGCAAAAATACTAAAATGACAAAAACAAAGTATTTCGGGGTTTTGGGTCCTCACCTTTGAAAATGTTCCGTCACCGCGGTCCATACTTTAAGCTCTTTTAAACTGTTGCTTTCAATTTGAGTATATTTTCACTAGGCTATGATATCGACCAGCGTGGCAGTAATTCCTGGGGGCAGAGCCCCCACTTTCCGGCAGATTTTAGAAACGATCCATAAGGTTGGGGAAACACTGTCCCCCTTTGTTGAGGCTCAGTGTGACCTCATTCCTCTTCCCACACACTTTGTGAAGGAGACGTATGGCCCTGTGGAATGCTTCCCATAACAACCGCACTCTATCAAACCACTTGGGTTTTTTTAATCTAAATTTCAATAAAGTTTCTATTTTTTTTATTATAATAAACTAGTACTGTATTATGGCATTCCGTTCAAAGTTGCATGGTTGCTGACCACCCGTCCCCCACCCCCTTCCCCTCCCCATCTCCCCTAATTCCACCCTTAATGGATTGAATTCCAGTTTTAAAGCAAAACCTTTTCGTTTTGTTTCGCAGTGCCTGAATTCAGCTGGAATGTCAACAGCCAAGGTGTCTGCAAGGAGCAATCTGATGACGGAAACAATAATAACAATTTAGTCACCATTTTGCCGACCTGCAATCTTTCAACAAACTTTGACCTTTTAACTTCCCTTCATATAAAACCTACTCACGTGACAGGCGATAAGAAACTTACTTCCGGCAGGCATTACTGGGAAGTAAGGTTGGACAACTTCCCAGTGTCTTCCATATTGGAGTAATAGACGAAACTGCTTTTCAAAAACTACGTCTTACGGAGAATAGTCGGGAGACGGGCGATAATGATAGCGGGCATGACAGTGCAGATGACGCTGATTCATGCGAAGCGCCGCAAGTGGTACCCACTTTTGTTACTTTTATGAATGGACATGTTATCGGCCATAGCGTAAACCAGCACAATGATTACCTCAAAAAGTCTCTGGATACTATTGGCATTATGATCGATTTCAATGATGATATCATTTCTATTTTCAACGGAATGAGTAAGAGATGTATCTTAAAAGTTGAGACAAAATTAAGTCCTTGCTATCCTGTTGTAACTGTGCTTGGACCAGCTTCCATTTGTATAAACTCATAAATGGTCTGTACACTAGGTTCAGTACAGATAAGGTGGTCAGTAAAGTAGCTGGTCAGTACAGTAGGTGGTCATTAAAGTAGGTGCTAATGGTTGGACATGTCTGTCTTGTATGATGACAGAAGCACATGATTATAAAGAACGTCTGGATATACATTTTATTCCGTTCGGTACATATCCCCCAACCAGAAAGCAAGTGGGTTGGGGTGAGATCCCTGGATAGATTTTACATTCTTGGTAGCATCCTGGCTCTCTTGATGGGTTTACAAACAGTGTGATCGTGCGTTTAGATGAGTGTAGGCAATATTCATGACCTCACTTGTCTAAAAAGTATACATGCAATTTCAAAAGTAATTATTTACTACTATCATTTCGAATAAAAACCTGCAGAAAGACTTCCAATATAATGAACACACGTTGCAAAATATAATGTTTTTGTATATCCCTGTCACTTATCAAAGATCAATGTATGTATTTACTTGGCTCGCCCTGACTGCTTGAATGATACATCAATGCTGCACTCATTTGGTTCTATATTTTTGTTGTTTCCGAATCTAAAATGCCCTACTCCAAAACATGGGTAACACTTTGCCGAGCTTGTTAAACCAGAGTATGTTTTGTTCCTTATTGAAATGTTTGTACTCTAAATGAAAAGGATGAGAATAGAAAAGCAAGTGTGTGGGGAAATCGGGTATTGGTGGATGGGTAGGGAGATGGGGCAGATAAGGGGTATTGGTGGATGGGTAGGGAGATGGGGCAGATAAGGGGTATTGGTGGATGGGTAGGGAGATGGGGCAGATAAGGGTATTGGTGGATGGGTAGGGAGAGGGGCAGATAAGGGGTATTGGTGGATGGGTAGGAGATGGGGCAGATAAGGGGTATTGGTGGATGGGTAGGGAGATGGGGCAGATAAGGGGTATAGGTGGATGGGTAGGAGATGGGGCAGATAAGGGGTATTGGTGGATGGGTAGGGAGATGGGGCAGATAAGGGGTATTGGTGGATGGGTAGGGAGATGGGGCAGATAGGGTATTGGTGGATGGGTAGGGAGATGGGGCAGATAAGGGGTATTGGTGGATGGGTAGGGAGATGGGGCAGATAAGGGGTATTGGTGGATGGGGCAGATAAGGGGTATTGGTGGATGGGTAGGAGATGGGGCAGATAAGGGGTATTGGTGGATGGGTAGGGAGATGGGGCAGATAAGGGGTATTGGTGGATGGGTAGGGAGATGGGGCAGATAAGGGGTATTGGTGGATGGGTAGGGAGATGGGGAAGATAAGGGGTATTGGTGGATGGGTAGGGAGATGGGGCAGATAAGGGTATTGGTGGATGGGTAGGGAGATGGGGCAGATACGTGAATGGGGAAAGATCTGTTGATTGGATGTGGGTTTGCTTGTAGATGGAGGAGATGGATGGACAAGTATGGTGTACTTGTGCATGGATGATGTTAGATAATGAGAGATCGGAGAGAATTAGGAGCAGTGGCGCAACCATAGGGATGGTAAACTCCAGGGGCCCAAACAATGAGACTGTGATATGGTGTTACGGATGCCGAGCGAAAACAATTTCACAGTCTCCAGCTGCGTCCTAATATGGAGGATAGGTCAGTGATGGTTAGAACTATGCGACGGGCTATTCCAGGAGGTGGGAATGGAGGGCGGAAGGAAGAAACTCTGTGTAGCTGATAGAAAACAATTGTGAGATATTGAGCAGCGCTGGTAAAAATAAAAATGATTGAAGGGGAGATGAAAATTGCTTTGGGAGGGGAGGAATGAGTTAATAATTATAATGAACATGCAATTGAGGAATACGTGACGAGGGTATTTGTGTACTTTCCGACGGTCTTCTTGTAAGGTTAAAAAAAGTACATTGGTGAGTTGTAACTGGTTGGGAATGCTTTAGAGCCTTCTGAAATATAACTTGTTGAGTATTCCAGCATTGACTTTGGGCAAATAATGTCAATTTATTTGTTATAATTTGTTATTTATTTTTTGCTATTAAAGTGTAAATTTTTGGGTTTTTTTACTTTATGATTTGCGATGACATATTATTCATATACCAAATAATTTTCCGAGTGAATATAGGTCAGTGACATCTGCAGGTGCGCTTTATTTCAGTACGCTGTTTAAACTGATTATGCCAGCCGAGCCCATGGTCAGTTAAAGGATTAGTTCAGTGCTCAAGCTTATATGAAAGAGGATTTGAAAATAAACAAAATAGTGAATGAAAGCACTAAAAATCTGATATCGTTAAAGAATATTCAAGTTTTAGGCTTTGTCTTATTGTGTAGAAATGACTGGTGTAGTAAGTCTTACTATGTAAGGTTGGCACCCCCATCCTCAGATTCTTAACAATTGTTACTGCATTTTAAAGAAAATTTACTTAACTTTTATTTATTTTTCCTTGGAGATTCTTTAGTAGTGATAATTACTATTTCGATTCTATTTTACTACTTTCCTGACATATCCAATGGTTTTAAGCCACACAATCGCAGGACAAAATATGATATAATACTGTAATACTGAAAGACTAAGGAATCTAAGGCTGTGACATCACACTTAGTCTGATTTTAGTCGTTTTTTCACAAATGATACCAAACTTTTAAACTTAATATTTACTTAACGGAATAAGATTTTTTTTTGCTTTCTTTCACCATGTTGTTTCTTTTGAAGTCCTCTTTCATATAAGATGCTTGACCACTGAACTAATCCTTTTCACTAATTATGCCAGCAGAGTCATGGTCAGTTAATAGGCTTGTTCTATTATTTTCTTAATAGGCTTGTTCTGTTGTTTTCATGCTATAATTTTATTTCATTTATATCTGTTCTCCTGCACTTTCATTTGCCGCACCTGCATTTCATGCTATTTTCATCTTTCAGAGAAATTATTGGTATATGTATTTTATAAATAAATGTTTTATATTTGTTTGAATTTTTGTGATTTTTCACTTATTAAAGAAATATTTTTGAAAGTGCTAATTAAAATTAGAAGGAAAAATTTCACGTGTATTATGAACTGTTTTTCGTTCTTCCAAGAATGTAATTAATAGTGGCGTCGGAAGGGCTAAATGCAGTATAGTATGGCCAGGGGCGGACTGGCCAGTCTTCTCCATCAGTCAATGACCGATGCGCTCACGCCCTGGTGCCTCCTCGGCATCAAAAGAGTTGTCTTAACATGCCTCACAAAGCGTAAAAAAACAACCGGAGCGGCCCACCGGGGGTTCAGTCCCGTCTTTGCGTCCCTTTTGGGCATGTCGACCAATGGTAATTTTAACCCCCAGTCCGCCCTTGAGTATGACCTTCAGAAATAGGAGTGGGCAGGTGTGGGAAAAATATACAAATTAAAAGGGATACACAATCGATGTCTTTGGCAGTAACCGTAGCAAATAGTAAGCAAGGGATATCTTTCCCATAATTACCGCAGCAATAAATTAATAAATGGCATATTGATCATAAATTTGTCTTTCATGTGATCCCAATGAACCAACAAAATATTGGATACCGATTCGTAAAATTCTGAACTTCTGAAATTCTAAAATTCTGTGTTCATGTTTCGTACAAATGGGAGACATTTTGATCATAATTCCGAGCATTTAACATCATTATTTAAAAAAATTCAGAAAATTGAGGATCTTCGGAAGAAAAAAAATCGGTGAAATTTACGAATTAGCCAGATAGCTCCCATTTGCAATTGTGGCTACGAAAAATAAAAAAATCTAATCAACTTCCAGAAGAAAAAAAAAAAAAATCAAGATTTCAGCAAGTCAGAAATTTTAGATCATTATGATCAGGGTCACATTAAACCTTGTTAGGGCCCAGGCCAATTTAGTGCCGGTCTCGACATCAATCTTGACTTCAAAGGTAGCAAATCTTTCTGAAAAGAAGAGTGTTCTGCAACCCCACCAGCCCCCTCCCCCACCTTCCGTCTCACAAGAAAATGGGGAAATTGATTTGAAAGTCTTGACTTAAGTGAAACAAAACAAACAGGAAACGAGCCCAAACAGCTAGTCTCATTTATGTCACTTTTTGTCAAATTTGGAGGGCTGAGAAACATCCTGGTCAAGGGAATTCCCCTTCCTACCCCTGCCTCCCGTTATAATCCGCTAATGATTCTGAGTAAAATGTATAAGGCTTATCGAAAGTATTGTCTTTACCCTGGTAATAATCTACACAGTTATACCAATGAAAGACCTAAATCTTCAAGACCAAAATAAAATCATGAGAGTATAAATAATGGAAAAAGCAAAACTATTTATGCGAATTTTATCATTTTCTTGCATTAAAATCAATGAAAATCGGTAAAATTAGATAGAAAACAGCCAAAAGTATATCTCATGCAGTCTATGACAAAATCCCAGCGGCTTAAGAATATATTTCACATTCAGCTGGCGTTTCTAGACTTCGAGCGCAGGGGGAGTGGGAGGGAGGGGGAGGGGGATAAGGCACATTTGACAGACGAAAATGTGTACTTGTCCGACTCATCTATAATTGATATACATGTGTCTGCAGTCACACAATATAGAACATCATACCCCCTCCCCACCCCAACCAGCACAGTGGCACCGCCAGACATTTTGCTTGGGGCGCAGTTCTCAAGTACCAAACGCGGAACTGCGAGACAGCATGTAGCCTTCCCGCTCAAGGCTCCTGGTGGCGTCCGGTGTGATAGTAAATTTTGTACCCCGTAAATTTGGGCCCCCGGTCCTTATTTCCTGAGAAATATCTAATGAATTTGATCCCTCCGGGTTGATTTTATTAGGTAATTTACTGGTGTGTATGTACGGTTCCTTCAATTAGTTTTGTGTACTGAAGTGATTAAGTGATAAAAGTGATAAGCTAATTTTGAAAGAAAGAAAAAAGACAAAACAAAGTTGAAGGGAGAAGAAGGGCTCTTTCTTGCAAAGGGGGACAATTGCTAAATTTTATAGGAAAGAAGGGCCGGGGCCCAAATTTTAAACCGTTTTACCATGAGGGGACCAAATTTACTGAATGGCTATATGGCTTAACTTGGGGCCTAAATTTCCTAGGAAATAAGGGCTGGGTGACCAAAATTTACTGAGGGGAGGGACGGGGTGGAGGGGCAAAATTTACTTTTACACCGGAAGCGCTGAAAAATTCTTGTTTTTGTAGCCCCCAAATGGTAGAAAATCAGCACGAAGTTTAGAAATTCAAGTGACGAAAAGAAGATAAAAATTATCATGTTAAAATCCTTTCTTAACACACAGAAGAGAAATTTCCCTTGAAAAGCATGGCATGAAGATTTTCCCCATAATGGCTTAAAATCAACACAAAATTCCATGAATGTAAATGAAAAATCCTGGGGTGAAGCAAGGGTAGGGATTCCGGTTCTAGTCAAACTGAAAATTTAAGTGATGATAAGCATGATAAGAGATGATTTTTAATGCTTACGTTTAGATTTACTCAGATAAGCATTATACAGTTATCAGATTATCGCTTATAGGGTTACCGTTTCTAAACAGGCCGTGGAAAAATTTATCCTAAAATTTAGAAAATTCGGGGAAAAATTATGCAGGTGTTCATGGTTAAAGCCTTGGTCTAAACAGCTAAAGATTTCTTCTTCTTTTTTTGCCTCAAAGTGGATTAGAATCAGCAAATATATCCAAAATGCAATTAATAAAAAGAAAATATTCGGGTTGCCATTTCTAAACACTGTCAGGCAGAAGACAGATTTCCTTTGGAAATTGAAAAAATTCGGCCAAACTTGATGGGTTTATGATTTAAAATCAACTGTACATATAAATCCCAAAATGTAATTGATGAAAAAAAAATCGTTTTAAATCATAATGTTAAATCTACTCATTTAAGCATTTGGGTTATCATTTCTAAACAGGCAGAGGAAACAAAATGGTTAGGTTCATGGACCACGTGGACGCTGGTCTGTCAGGGTCCGGGGGAGAAATCTGCGGAAGATTCCGGGTGATTTCTAGCTTTTGATGTCCCAAAATGGCCCATATTTATCAGTTTATTGGGATTTCATATACATCCTTTTACTCAAACCTGAGCCTAATCAGCATCATACCGAGTTGAGTGGAGATGATTTTGATATCTAGACGATTGGGCATGATTGAAATGTGTCTCTAATCTAAACCGTGCAGCCGGCATTTTAAATTTCTCAGTCTCCAAATCTCTGCCCAATAAACTGAAGAAACGCAGCCAAGTATGATGCCAAGTCGGGAGGACATGACTCTGATATATACTAGGTACTAGACGATTCGGGCATGATTGAGATGTACCTCTGATTTAACGTTTAAAGGAGCACTAGACCAAACAGTGAGGGAGTACATTTAGGGAGTCTCCCAAAAAACAAAATGCTTATCTTAGCACGCACCGGTATAGCAATTTTCTGGTTAATATGAATATTCAAGTTACCTTTGCCCTCACGTCATTTGTGGGCTATGGAGGCATGAATTTTATCGATCTGTTGTGAAATATCTGTGAAATTCACAAAAGCGAGAGCCCTCACTTTTCGGTCTAGTGCTAATGAAATTCAAAATCCTGTGTTTTGATTGGTCGAAGCACAATGGTACAGTGTGCACTTACATTGATAGACCAATCAGTATCGTTTTGGAATAAATTTCAATTTTTATCATTTGTTGTGATTTCTTTAGCTCAAAAATGAGATCTTGATACCAGAATATCAATACTAACAGTCAATATACATGTTAAATGGTTAAAGGTAATTGTACTGAACTTAAAAATAGGCACAAACAGATGACTTTAGGTAAAAATTGAACCATTCAGATGCACATGTTAGAAATGTGCGTGTAGATACTGATCTCATTTTTAATACCTGATATAAACATAAAGTTTGTCTTTTGATGTTCTGGGTTGTTATTAATATATAATTCTCTAAAATAAAAACAAAAAGAAGAAAAGAAGGATAATGATACTAATGCTTGTTACAAAAATAAATAATGTTTAATATATTTCAGGGGTCAATACCATAAATATCTTTGCCCGAGCTTCTGTGATTTTCTATGTTATTTATATCCATGCTAGAAATTAAGACCATGATAGCTTTAAACTTGAGGGTTTAATAAGTTTATCACTTCAAATTTTATTAGCGTAGTTTATCGCTTTATATTAAATGTATTTTGCAACTCGATATACTGAAGGATATCATCAACAAACAGAATGCTGATTGTTTCTCTAGACTGCTAGAACTGGAAGGGATAGAGCATGGCATTATGACAACATCCCCGTAAGTCCTTGCTATTAGTTTATATTACCTGACCATAATAGACCATCTATGCAGTAAGTGTAAGTAATCATAGATCTTAATATATATTCGGGTTGCTGAAAATGCGAAAATTATCATGCTAAAACTATAACAAGTCATCATCATAATCAGTGGCGTAGCTGGGCCCTACGGGCTGGGCGAATGGGGCTCTTAGGGTATATAGGTATCGTTATATATTTTTCTTACGGGTCCCTATAGGGCCCGTGGGCGGCTGCCTCTCCTGTCCCCCTTTAGTTACGCCACTGATCATAATCATTATCATAATCATCTATGAACGGCAGCCTTCTTCATTTTTGCATTGTGTGCTACAAAAGGAAAGATTAGTGAAAGGCAAGCTTGCCACCCACAAGAACATGTCACTGATAATCAGTCTGTTTTGCATAGTTTGTTTAGCTGTTGAGGAATTTGAGTTCTTGCCTGCATATGTGCTCTTTAGATGTGATACATGTGCTAAAGCTCTAGTAGTCGGTGGCAGCTTTCACTTTCATATGAAAGATCCTCGCTCTTACATCAGCAATATTCGATTTTTCCACAAGTTAAAAATCGAACATCTCAAGGCCGTTAAAAATTTATACATCATTCTCCATATATACAGTGTACAATTATACATATACACTGTGCGTACGGAGTTTAATTTGGGAATGATTTAAGCGAACACAGCGTGTACATTATGTTAGAAATATCTAGTGGGGCGCTAAGACTAGCAATGTCGTGGATGTCGGGCACAATATTGGCATGCATGCAAATATTTGTAGAAGAGGCATCACCTCAGCTCAGGAAAAGGGCATAGGCTATTTCAAGTACCTTGGGCAATACACAATATATGGTCAAATTCGCATAACCTGTCGAAAACCTTGATAATGATTATCTGTTACTTCAGGTACTTCTTCAACTCTGTTGCCTTGTCTATTCTCGAAAACTAGTATAAGACCTATCAGCTCCAGAGAAAGCATGTAACACAGGTAAAGCTATAGTCCCCCTTTTTAACCAAGAGCAGTCAATATAATCAACAATGATGTATTTTGGAGAAGAAGATGGTAGTTCGCAACTGCATCAGTGTTTTAGCCCGGACTAAATTGCTGGCTCGAAATTGGGTGCATTCCGTTGAAATGCAGAAGTAGCTGTATACATCATCAATCAGGTATCTGCCTCATCGTGATTGTTATTGCTCTTTGTGTATCCACATGTTATGCATGCGGACAAAGATCTGGATGGTTCTTTGCTGTAGTCAAGAATTGTATACGCAAGGTAATCTGCCAAATCAGAGGGACATAAAGTGGCTGATGCTGATTTGTCTAATATTATACAGCATCTTCTTTGATCTGGCAGTTTGCTGCTGCACTGGATCTTTTCCATGGCGCTCTCTATCATGTCAAAAATTTAAGGGCCTTGTATGTGCCAAACACCAGTAACATCTCAATGGCTATTCTTGACTTCTCAAAAGCCTTTGATAAAGTCCCACACCAGCGCCTGTTATCCAAGCTTTCCGCCTATGGCATTGATGGAAATCTCCTGGCCTGGTTTGCATCATTCCTCAACAACCGCATTCAGCGTGTTGTCTGTGATGGTCAGATGGTGAAATCTCTGATTCTAAACAGGTTTTATCCGGTGTACCACAAGGTACTGTTTTGGGTCCTTTACTTTTCCTTTTATATATAAATGGCACCCCTGATAATATAAACAGCACAGTTAGACTGTTTGCTGATGACTGCCTTGTGTACAGAACAATTGATAACCCCTCTGACCAACAAATCCTCCAAGATGATCTTAACAAACTTGAACAATGGCAAAACAAATGGCAAATGAATTTCAACCCCTCTAAGTGCTACATCTTGTCAATTTCTTCTAAGAAATGCTTTAAATCACCTGTTTATACCTTATGCAACCAGCCACTAAACCATGTCAACTCCCATCCATACCTAGGTGTTGAAATTGATAATAAACTCAGATGGGATAAACATATACATAACATACACTAAGAAAGCTAACTCTGTACTTGGCCTATTAAAACGTAACCTCTCAAACTGTCCCACCGATGTTAAATCCACTGCTTATAAAGCTCTAGTCAGGCCAGTACTTGAGTACGCATCAGCAGTCTGGGACCCCCATCACCAGTACGATGTGGATAAACTTGAATCTATTCAAAGGAGAGCAGCCAGGTTCTGTATGGCAGACTACTCTTATAAATCTAGTGCAAAAACATGCTTCATAAATTAGATTGGCCCCTGCTAAAAACAAGAAGATACAACACCCGGCTACATATGCTATATAAAATCAATAACAATCTTGTCGCTATCAATAAAGATGAACTTATCCCCACCGTCAGAGCTAATACAAGAAATAATCATGACCTTAATTTTCAGGTTCCCTATGCTAAAAAGAATGTATATCAACACTCTTTCTTCCCTTACACACTAAAGGATTGGAATGCTTCACCGTCAGACATTGTACATGCACCAAGTCTCAACTGTTTCAAAGCTAAACTTACTAACACTTGTATTGCTAACTAATTTTTTATTTTTTATATTTTTTTTACTCATACTTTTTACGCTCGGTTGGCGTTCATGTCCTCTTGAAGGATTTTTGCCGACTTAACCGTTTCAGATTCAGATACTTCCCTGTATTCTTTTGTTATTGACAAGAGCTAATTATTTACTGACATCTTTCACTTTCTTTACATTGATGGTTATTTTGTCATTTGTTGGACAGTTGGACAAGCACCGTGCTATTACGACTATTATTCTACGTTCAGACAGTTAGATGGTGTAACTAACTGTTGCTTGTTTTTCAGATATAGTTTCTTGGCATGTCTTGCGTAGACTGCCCAATTTTCACACGCATAGAGAATAAGACAGTGGTGTTTGTCTGCAGACTGACGCAGACTGAAGCATTATAAAAGAGACGCTTGCTTTGGCAAGGCAATTCTTCTCCATTTACCACTATGTATGGCTCTGTGTAGCCAATCAATAACAGTGGCAGGCTGAAACATGACCTCAGCTTTTATACCGATGGTTAGGCCGAAGTTTCTGCAGGCAATGGAGAATTCACCATATTGTGTGTCATGCTCTGAGGTAATGTTAAGCGAACAGTCATCAGCAAACAGAAACTCTTCTATTACATGATCTAACACCTTGATGTTGGCAGTCTGCGAAACACCTTACTGTCTCTGCGGAATCTAATGGGTATGCCTGTCCTGATATCACTGAAGGCGTCTGAGAGCATGGCTGTTAACATCTTGCCGAAGACAGTCCGAGAGTAAGCCAAAAATCTGGGTACTTTGAAATACCCTAAAAATTGGGTACTTTGATGTATTACGTCATCGCATGAGCCTACATATTTGACTAGCCCACACTAAACGGATGGGGTTTCTCATTTTCCGCTCTAGATTGTCCAAAATTTGCACTGAACATTTTGGAGACGGATAATAAATAGATGTAAGGCGGGGGCTCAGTTATTTTCATTCACACCGATAAATGCAATTTTAAATTCAAAGACACCAATTTCGCAAGTCAGGATAACACAAACTCGCCTCCTCTAGGATTTAATAAATTAATATTTGAACCTGAAAAGGATAACACTTTAAGCGAGCATTCAATAAAACGAGGATACTGGAAATCTTTTTGACTATTTCTGATAGAATAGCAAATTGCTATTATTGAATAATAATGTGGTCTGAGAGTTAGGTAGCAATATCAATACAAATTATAAGTTTAAGATAACTTACAGATTTGCACCAATAACTAATATAACTGTGAAACTTGTGTGCTCACTTAAATTAATTTAGAGTTTATTTGAGAAAGATTCCGCTCGAATGCACTTCTTGGGTGGTGGACGTCTCGACCGAGAATCCTTATCTGTCTTCGAAACATTTGAAATACAGGAATACAGAATATGTTCAGGTTGGCACAAAGATTTGTAAGTTGCAAGTAATCAAAATAACAGATTTAGTCTCTGGAATAATGAGTGAGGATCAGAGTATTGAAAAAAGGGTTATTTTTGATGCTTTTTAATGTCGCCTGCCTCAGTACAGTAGTTTACACAAATCTGACATCTCACAAGATGGTGATGGATTATTTTAAAACAATTATTCAAAATTTCTGCTCATGAACTGCAGAGTAGCAAAATGTTCAAGTTGAACAAAATATTATTTCAATTTCAACTTGCAAAAACGTTTGGACGAATATTGCCTGGAACAAGACTTTGGGTAGACTTCTCGATAATTTATTCTGTCAACAGATGTTGTACTCAGACGGTCGTGGTCGTTTGATTCGCTTCTCTCAACAGATGTTGTACTTGGTTGGCTGTTCACGGTTTAAATTCTTCTTTCTTACCAGCCCATCCAAGATCAGTGATATTCAAAATATTTTGACAGGAAGTAAAATCATTCTAAGAATTGATCAAACATGAATCAACAAATTCCTGTCTCTAAAATGTCAAACAATTTCTAGGGAAATACTTATTTTCTACAGACTAATACTATTGTGACCTCAGAGGTAAACAGATCATTTCAAAGTGACATGTAGCCCATTCATAACATTTCTTACTAAAATACATCAAAACGTTAACAAACGCCTGTCCTTAAGTATCGATGCCATTTATAACCTTCCTTGAAGCATATTAAATTTCCACTTTGAATAAGATGGTTCACTGGTTCAAGGACATTCACAATAGAGAGCTCATTTAATGACGTGTAATTAACACTAATTTGTCTGTCTCATGCAATTCTAGGTAGAAGGGACTTATTATCCTCTTTGGTAATTTTTTTGTATACCATAAATGGTAAGAAAGCAATCCTTCTTCCAAATAAAAGAAGTTATTCACAAGATGCTATTCAAGTACTCTTAAAGTAGCATGTTTACTATAAGGAGAAATTTTTAGCTCCTTACATAGATATTCAAAAAAAATTCGCCGCTGCTTTTTGAAGTCATCGTCGCCTATTTTGTGAAAATCAATAAAACAGATTATGAGCAATACAGCAGTGAAACCATTCTTCAAACCCCAAATCGTGTCTAATGTGGCTCAGAACTCTGTGAATTAATACCGCCGGAGCTCTCAGACTCATTTACATGCATTCCTCCGAACCCCCATCGGGGGCCTACGCCCCTGTCTTATACACAACTTGCATTTCTAGAAAATGTACGAAAAGGTAGGGGAACAGCTAGTGTAGTGATCAACCTAACTTGGCAGCTTGGGGAATGCCATATTACAAGCAATGGTGATAACAGTGACAGGTTTGTATATATTCCTGTATAAAGTTGAATTGTTTGGAGTGGGAGGGAGTTGCGGCCCCAGGATTTTGATGCCGGGGAGGGTAACAGCTGGTGGAATGAAGCTCTGGAAATTTCTTGTTTAAGTTGTTGCCCCAGACTGCCAGAATGGCTGAAAATCAACACAAACTGACAAAACTTAAATGATGAAAGAAAGACAATTTCAAATTTCTGATTTAAACAGTACACTCTGATACAAGTACATCCGGCAGTATACAAACCTCCGCCCGACTAAGATACTAAGATCACTTTCTAGCCAAATAGAAAGGGCGGGCGGGAGGAGGGGGAGGGGGTATCATTAGGCCACGAAGGTAATACACATACTATGACATTATGTATTTTCAAAAGTGTTTTGTGTTTTGTGAAGAAAACTTAAAGGTATTAACCGTTTTTAATTCCCCACAATTACTTTTCAATACTATTCCGAATTGTTTTCCCGACAAAATAGGAATTGCCCGACGAATAAATCCATCTCCCGTAAGTTACGCCCTGTCTCATGTAGCCCGGGCATCGTTGCGGCCGCACCGGTTAAGTTACTTTTGGTTGGTTGGTTTACCGAGGTTTATAACGTTCTAATACTCTATTGAAGTATTTACGTCAAAACGTACACGGCCGATCTGATAATCAGTGATGGAGCATTAGAGACCCACCGGGAATTGAACCTGGGACGCTAGATTGGAAAGCTGAAGCTTTACCGCACTGCCATTTGGGTCCCTGTTTTATATTATCCTTTTTTCATCATAGAGTAACTTTGCCATTTTAAGCTCAACATCCCTCTAAGAGATTTGAGCTTATGCGATTTGTAACTTCAGAGCCAGGTTCTCGTCCGGGTACGTTCGGATTTTTGCAGCGTTTATCATATCCTAAACGTCTTTTCGATATTTTGCTGTGTTGCTATGTTTGCATTAAACAGATCGATATGTTGGTGCAATATCAGTGCATATTGTTGCGTAGTTTTAACGAATTTTGCATTCCAAAATCCGCTAAAATGTTTCAAGTACTCGGATTTCGCTCGGCGCAGTCCGAACGAATTTAGCATATATAATAACATTGGCTCTGGAAATACCACCGAATACCTCCGATGGAAAGAAAACTCTGCTTTCAAGAGTTCAATGGTTCGAGCCTTGCCAACTTCCCTGCTTAAAGTATAGTCTGACACATGCGCTAATTGAGCTTAATACCCCGTTTAGGATCTGTACCACAGGATAGCCAAATTGGATTATAATACTTGAAGTTGATAGCTCGTTTGGTCTATAAACTTGGAGTTAAAAACTATTAAATACGGCCTACCCTGAATAGGCTATCCTATCATGCGTATACCGCAATTGAGGCTATAAAATCACCAAAGCGTAAACAACCAAAATCCACATTGAGTCCACTGCCACATTACACGCATGAGCTGGCCTGCAGTAATATTATCCACAATAACTTGGCTATTCATAAGAAGTTAATAGAAGTTACTTGTTTGCGTATAGTTCATGCATACAATTGCGAGTTTATTCTTGATGTGTATTTGTACAGGGGTTTAATAAGTGGTCCATAGTTCAGTGGTGGAAACATGACCATATTATATGAAAGCGGACTTCAAAAGAAACAAAATGGTGAAGAAAGCGTTTAAAAATCTTATTCCGCTAAGAAGGTATTCAAGTTAGAAGCTCTTGTCTTATCTGTGTAGAAATGACTGGTGTAGTAAGTCTAATTTGGCGTATGCATCCTCACATTCTTAACAATTGTTAATGTATTTCCATTATTTTTTTTCACTATTTAAATTATCTTTCCTCGAACTTTCTTTAGGCGGTATATTATTAATACCCTTCCTATATATTCAGTTTTACTACTTTCCTGACATAACCCATGGTTTTAAATCACAAAATGGCAGACCAAAATATAATAGAATATACAAAGATTTTGGGAAATCTGAAGCTATGACATCACAACTAGTCTGATTTCAAACTTTAAACTTAGCTTGAATGCTTTTGTCACTAGTTTCTTTCGAAGTCCCCTTTTGTATAAGATATACTTGCTTGAGCCTGAAATTATCCTTTGGAATGTTTTTAGTTATATTTTGTTATAATGATTGCCGCTGGAAGTGTATTTGTGAGATGCTATTATTGATTAATTGTGCTTCATTTATTGCGATAATTAATTATTTGCTCAGAATGGCTAATATATTAGCCAGTTGGGTAAAATAACATAGTTAAAATAATGTCTTGTTGCAAGGATGCAAAATCCATCTTGATTTTATACAGCAGTATTTTGCTGTTCGTTTGTCTGTTTATGATTTCAGTTTCACTCGAAAGCAAACATTGCTAATAAATTTCCCTCATATTGCTGTTGAGGCTTAAGTTTTTTAGACTTTCTTGAAAAACAGTTTTCACATTTTTAAACAATATTTAAGCCCCAATACGCAGTGGGGCAACTTGAGTGCCGCCAGGGGTTTGATATTGGAGGCCAAAAGCCTCTCGGCATGGGGTCAATTGGCCCGCCTTAGGCCCATTGTGGGGTCCAGGGGCAAAGCCCAGGTGGGGTCCTCGCCCCTGAGAAACCTCACATTTTCCAAGTTTAAGATGCCCATAAAGACTGATTGTGTGCAATGCACGGCTCTTTTAACTAAATTAGGATGATTACAAATGATCTAATATACCACCATATAATTTTACAATGATACACACTACCCCACCCCCTCCCCCACTAAAAAGGATGACAAATTGGGGTTCGATATTGGGGCACAAACCTTTACGGCATGGGGTCAAGGGGCTCGCTTTATGGCTCCTTGTGGGGTCCAGGGGCAATATTCGAGTCATAATATCATCCATGAATGAATGCCCTATAGCGCCAGGTTCTTAATACATGCATGTTGTGTATATCATCTCGAAATCTGAAATATCATTCCTCCTTACATATAGCATAACGGTGGGGGAGGAGGAGGGCGGGTCTTTGCATTTTCCAAGTTTTAAATATTTTGACTTTTCGATTTCGGACATGGGGGGGGGGGGGGGGAGGGCGTGCCCCTATGACAGCGCCACCGATCACAACGATATCAAAGCTCCCGCTTGCATTTCTTAAAACTAAACATCAAACATGTATTACTTTCCTACTCGAATTAACTACCCACCAATGCAAACAGGCTTGTAACTACCCTAAAATATATGTTGAGCTACTATATCATTGATGTACTAGTTTATATCATTATCTGTCTGATATTCCGGAAAAAGTCATGGCTCTTTTCAGGGCATATTATCACATACCATGTTCCACTAACGCGACGTTACTCCTTGGCAACAAGTTCAAGACGCAACTTGCTGCACTTTTAACTGGGGACGAAAGAGGTGGATTCTGGTCGTGTAAAACATGTATGATTTTATTCATTTTTTATTTTCTATGAAGCTCTGCATAAAAGCTCATAAGTGGAACTGTGGAGAAAGAAGAAAATGTTCAGCCTTTTAACTCGGGAATAGGCGTAGTGCAAATCAAGAAAACAACATACTATACTTAGTAGAGTATTTTCGCGAATAATTTCTGAATAGAGTCTAAACCTTAACCATGTTCGCCCTAGGACTAGATTACATTGTTACTTTCCTTTCTATTAAAGCATGGAATGGGTAAAGTGGTGGAAGAAAGGTACCTAGTGGTTATAGTGTTTTGTCCTAAGTTTCCTGATATAATTGAATGAAGAAATGTTAGGCTACCTTAAGTTGGACTAGGCAGATGATTAACATACTTAGGGCTAGTACTACTAGGCTCACGTCTAACGTTAGGCTATACGCTATTGCCACTACATTCGCCATCTGCCAATTGTCTTGACAAACCGCAACTCACATAAAACTTCGAAAAAGGTCACATACATTTCTGGGGAAGTTCCGCTTTGTGGAAACAATGCGCATATGGAGAATGGCTGCTATTAGAAAACGCTATAGGCCCTATATCTTATAACGTTGAAATTGCTGCATTGGCTTATGAAAGTGTAGATGAATTTCCACTATGCTCTAGAAAAACTAGGCCTTTCCACGACGACGCAGGTCAACTTTTGACAATGCCTTTATCGTCATGGATCACTTCTACGTGATACAAAATAGATATATGCAATGATACTATATTGAGATGTTCACTTACGTTTTGTGCATGAGTTTAATAAAGAAAACTGAAAAGTTGCATCTTGTATATAGAGCCTTCGCTACTGACTTAGTTTCAAACAGCGCCTTGGATGGATGTATCTAATTAGATGAAAAGTTGTCGAACAATAAATCGACGGTAAAGTCAACGTGGGTATAGGATTAAATCGAAAACTGCACACATTTACTAATCAACATTTTCAAATAGCAGCACCAATACTCTCGGGTGATGCACACACTAATTGTGTACACGTTTTCTAAAGTGAGGGATTTGCGAAGTAATCGGAATGTCATTTCTTTCGTAATTTAGTTGTCGAACAATAAATCGACGGTGAAGTCAACGTCCGTATAGGATTAAATCGAAAACTGCACACATTTACTAATCAACATTTTCAAATAGCAGCACCAATACTCTCGGGTGATGCACACACTAATTGTGTACACGTTTCCTAAAGTGAGGGATTTGCGAAGTAATCGGAATGTCATTTCTTTCGTAATTTAGATGTTTTTTACCTACAAAATGTTCATTATTTTATTTGCAACTTAGTTTAAAAGATACTTTAAATTTCAAGTCGCTAATAAAATCAAAATCATAGCTCGTAAGTAGTTTTGAGATGGGTTTTCTTTTCATGAATATGTTATTTCTGAATCGGTTAAGTCAGCAAAAATCCTTCAAGAGGACATGAACGCCAACCGAGCGTTAAAACGTATGAGTAAAAAAAAAACTAGTTAGCAATACGAGTGTTAGTAAGTTTAGCTTTGAAACAGTTGAGACTTGGTGCATGTACAATGTCTGACGGTAAAGATTCCAATCCTTCAGTGTGTGAGGGAAGAAAGAGTGTTTATATACATTCTTTTTAGCATAGGGAACCTGAAAATTAAGGTCATGATTATTTCTTGTATTAGCTCTGACAGTGGGGATAAGTTCATCTTTATTGATGGCGACAAGATTGTTATTGATTTTATATAGCATATGTAGCCGGGTGTTGTATCTTCTTGTTTTTAGCAGGGGCCAATCTAATTTATGAAGCATGTTTTTACACTAGATTTATAAGAGTAGTCTGCCATACAGAACCTGGCTGCTCTCCTTTGAATAGATTCAAGTTTATCCACATCGCACTGGTGATGGGGGTCCCAGACTGCTAATGCGTACTCAAGTACTGGCCTGACTAGAGCTTTATAAGCAGTGGATTTAACATCGGTGGGACAGTTTGAGAGGTTACGTTTTAATAGGCCAAGTACAGAGTTAGCTTTCTTGGTTATGTAATGTATATGTTCATCCCATCTGAGTTTATTATCAATTTCGACACCTAGGTATGGATGGGAGTTGACATGGTTTAGTGGCTGGTTGCATAAGGTATAAACAGTTGATTTAAGCATTTCTTAGTGGAAATTGACAAGATGTAGCATTTAGAGGGGTTTAAATTCATTTGCCATTTGTTTTGCCATTGTTCAAGTTTGTTAAGATCATCTTGGAGGATTTGTTGGTCAGAGGGGTTATCAATTGTTCTGTACACAAGGCAGTCATCAGCAAACAGTCTAACTGTGCTGTTTTTATTATCAGGGATGTCATTTATATATAAAAGGAAAAGTAAAGGACCCAAAACAGTACCTTGTGGTATACCGGATAAAACCTGTTTAGAATCGGAGATTTCACCATCACAGACAACACGCTGAATGCGGTTGTTGAGGAATGATGCAAACCAGGCCAGAAGATTTCCATCAATGCCATAGGTGGAAAGTTTGGATAACAGGCGCTGGTGTGGGACTTTATCAAAGGCTTTTGAGAAGTCAAGAATAGCCATTGAGATGTTACTGTTTCGGTCAATTTGTTTAGAGATATCATTTATTGTTAAGAAGAGTTGTGTTTCAGTGGATCTTTTTGCACGGAAGCCATGTTGTAAATTACTTAAGATGATATGCTCATCAAGGAATTTCATCACATGTGAGTGGATTATATGCTCAAGGATTTTACCACAAACGCAGGTGAGGGAAATAGGTCTGTAATTAGCTTGGTTTTGTTTATCACCTTTTTTAAAGACGCTACATGTGTTTGCTTCTTTCCACTTGTTAGGGATAGTACCATTATCGACAGAGGTTTGAAAGAGATCAGTTAGAATTTCATAGAGGTCATCAGCGTGTGTTTTTAAAAACCATGATGGTATTTGGTCAGGACCTAAAGCTTTGTTGGGGTCTAGGTTACACAGTTGCTTGTTGACACCCTCTGGAGTAATTATAAGTTGGTTTATTTTGCTGTTGGACAGTGGTTTAGTTACAGGGATTTGGGAGGTGTTTTCTTCTGTAAAAACACTGAAAAACTGGTCATTTAGAATGTTAGCTTCAGTTTTACTGTCACTGCAGAGTTTACCATTATTTAGTAGATCAGACACACCTACAGAGTTACTTCTTAACTTTTTAATATAGGACCAGAGTGCCTTTGGGTTTTCGTTAAATGAGTTTTTAAGTTTATCACAGATGAACGTGTTTCTAGCTTCTTAGAGGATTTTACAGACAGTCTTTTAAAGCTTTTATAGGTAGTCCAGTCATTGGCTTGTTGATTAGTCTTAGCTTTTTTAAACAGTTTATGTTTTTTCCTGCAGAGACGGCGCTGGGTACGGGTGAACCAGGGCAGATTTAGTTTAGTTGAGGTGAATTTGTGAGGTTTTTTTTATCAATAATCAGTTTAATTTCCTGTTCAAAGAAATTCCATTTTTCATCAACATCAATGGAGTTATTGAATTGAGTATAGTATTGCAGTTTAAATTTGGTCAGGTCTTCTTTTATTTGTTTTATGTTAGCTTTTTTCTTTAAATAGATTTTACGTTTAGGCAACTTTTTACGAGGAGGGGAGATATTTAGGGTCAGTTCAACAATATCATGGTCACTTATACCGGGAATGACATTGCTGAGGTAACAGCTGGTGAATTGTTAGTAAAAACAAGATCAAGGATGTTGTTATCTCTGATGGGTGACTGCACCATTTGTGTGAGATTGAATAAATTGGTCACTTCAAGAAAAATTTTGGCTGCTTCGGAGGAAGCGTTAGTTCCTGAAATAATGTTTTGACTCCAGTCAATGTTAGGTTGGTTGAAATCACCAGCAAGAATAACATTGTTTTTGTCAGCATTTTTACCAAACTATTGGAGGGATTTTTTCAATTCAAGTAGGCTAGTGAGATCATTGTGACTGGGTCTGTAAAATGTTCCTGTATACATGCTCTTTTCCTTAGGAAATTAGAATTTGGTCCAAATAATTTTACAGTCAGAGTCTAATTTAGTGAGCTCAGTAAAAACCAGGTCATTTTTTATTGCCTGTAATACACCACCATAACCATTTGAATTTCTATCTTTGGGAGCGACTGTATAGTCGTCCGGGAAAATTTCAGCGCTGGTAATTTCGGAATTAAGCCAGGTTTCAGTGCCAATAATGACATCTGGGTCTTTTTCTTTGATAAGACTTTCCACGGAGGCCGTCTTGTTTCGAACACTCTGAAAGTTGATAACAAGAAGTTTTAGAACCTTCCTTTTTTCCCTTTTGAGATTTGTTTTCAATTTGACATTAGGATGGTGGTTGGATCCCGAGTCAAGGCCAGAAGAATAATTTTGAAGTGGCTCATATGAGTAAGTACAGTTGATGGAATTGTTAGTTAAGAAGAAAGAATCAGAGAAGTTCATGAAGTCACAAGTGTCACACACTTAGGTACAGCTAGAATGCATGAGATCGCTGTATTTTGAGTCGTCAATGCTACAGCACTTAGTGTGGATCCATAGATCACAATTGTCACACTGTACTGCTTTTTCGGATCTCCTACACTGGGGTCCACACAGGCCACAAGGTGCCCAACATTCCAAACAAAACCAATCATCAGATGATGATGCAAGAGTATTGTAAGCTGCATTACTAATATGCCTGCACACTTACTATGAACCCACGAGTCACAATCATCACAACAAATACCTTTCTGGTTATTTTTGACAGATTTGTTGCATTGTTTGCAAGGATATTTTGGGGAGGATCCAGGATTGCTTTCAATATCACCAGAAAGGGTAAGGAGTAAAAGGAGTAATTTTTTCCTGCGTGAGTTGAATTTTGTCAATTTCCAACTTGATTTGTACGAATGTAATTGCCCATTGATACAAAGATAAGTTGCAAGTGAGTGATTTGAATAATCACTAGAACCAAACAAGACATGGTAACCAGTTCCTGGGGCATTAAGAGGTAAATTTGATGCCTGGGATGAAAGAGGATGCCTTGTCTGTGTGGTTTTCAACATTACGAGTGTATTGTGCGTTGTCTCACTCAGTTTGTAAGTATTGCCTTGCAAGTAGTGCCCTACTGAGTGAGGTGTTTATCTCACTAACCTTGGACTCATCAGACTTTGGTTTATCCATGCCCCATTTGTGCACCTGCACCTGGAATTTGTGTGCCTACACCTGGGATAGGCACCTACAAGGAGTCTGAAACATATCAAACTGGCTATGACAATTGTGATATTTTGCCTAGATACTTGGTGTTTTTCAAAATAAATGGGTACAAACTCTGTAATTTGATACGTAATAAATTTAATGATAATATATGGAATTTATATGGCACATTTTTAGTTTAAAGAACTATTTAAATGCGCTCTACAACTAACAGACTAGTTCTCCGGCTGCCTATGGGCAACCCAAAGTACTTATAGTCATATTCTAATCGTTGGCAATTTTAACCCCTACTCTACCAGCACTTTTTTTAAAAGCGCTAGGGAGGCGGAGTCAAAGATGGAGAACCCAAAACGGCATTAATATTGCCGCGTGGTATAGTAAGGGGTAATCAAAGGCTGATTATTGAAGGGTCCTCTGTTTTCCAAGCAGCAGAGTTGGGCTCGTTTCGCTTCAGTGACCCGCTGGGCTGCCCACCGGAATCATGCTACATTTATTTTTGAGTTGGTGCACTTGTTGCCGGTTCATTAACCCTTACTCTCCCAGCTTTTTTTTGAAAATGCACTCCGGAGGCAGAGTCAAAGATGGGAAACCCAAAACGGCATTAATATTACCACGTGGTAGAGTAAGGGCTGATTATTGAAGGGTCCTCTGTTTTCCAAGCAGCAGAGTTGGGCTTGTTCTGCTTCAGTGACCCGCTGGGCCGCGTCCTCTTGGTGCAAGTGAACATGTTATGCTATCTTTTAAGCTCAACCTTTATTCAGATTGTAATGTTGCGAATACCAATGAGAATAAGTGCTTGTGCAACTTTTCCAAAGTAGATTTTGTTTCTTTTAATGCTCTCCTTCATGACCTTGACTGGAGTCTTTGTTTTCACAATTCTGATTGCATTGATTTATGGAATATTTTTCTTAAACTTCTGGAAAATGGGAAGCAAAAGTTTGTTCCTTGTTTTATGCGCAACGAAAGTTCAAAAAGGCTGCATGGATGACTGTTGATGCTAAATGTTTAATCAAAGAGAAAAACAAAGCGTGGAAAAAATATTGTAAAAATCATAATGTCACAGATTGGTACTTATATCGCAAAATTCAAAATAAAACCTCTAACTGTATTAGACAGGCAAAGTATAAGTTTGAAAAAGATCTTGTAGGTTATGTTGGATCCGACTCTAAATCTTTGTATAAATATATTTGAATTAAACTGAACACGATAGATACTATTGCAGATCTGAAAGATGGAGAAAAATTGTGTACGCCCAATAGTGATAAAGTGCCAGTTCTTAACAAGTATTTTGCTGATGTTTTCACCAATGAAAATCTTGATACTTTACCAGTACTTGTTGATACATGTAACTCTGGTCATACATTTCTCGATTTGAAAGTAACTGAAGACATGGTTGCTGATAAGTTAAGTAAAATGAAAGAAGGGAAAGCCTGTGGTCCTGATGACATTCATCCATCACTCCTTAAAGCACTTGCCAGTAGTATTGCTAGGCCCCTGGCTATCAGTTTTAGAAAGTCTCTGGATGAGGGTGTTATGCCGCAAGACTGGAAAAATGCCAATATTTGTCCAATCTTTCAAAAATGTTGTAAAAGTGATTCAGGAAATTATTGACCTATTAGTTTGACATCATGTGTTTGCAAGCTATTTGAAAGTGTAATTTGCAATGCACTAAACACTTTTCTTACATCATAAAACATTCTGAGTAATAAGAAATTCAGCTTTCCAGCCAGTCGTTCCTGTAACCTGCAATTACTTGATACTATTCATGTTATTTCTTCTTGAAGGAGGTTGTTGTTATATTTTATACTTGGACTTTAAGAAAGCTTTCGATAGTGCACCTCACAAGCGATTACTTCTCAAGCTCAACTCTTATTAGAGTCAGGGGCAAGATACTTGCTTGGATTGAAAACTTTTTGATAAACAGAAAACAGCGAGTGTCCATTAACGACGCACAATCAGATAGGAATCATATTTTTAATGCCGTACCCCAGGGTAGTGTACTTGGTCCAAATATTTTTCTTGTATTTATTGATGACATGCCTGATTATGTGAAGTGTCATATCAGATTATTTGCTGTAATACCAAATGTTGTTCAAATATTTCTTGCTTCGAGGACTTTTTATCATTTCAACTGACATTGATAGCTTGGTTTACTGGTCCAGTAAATGGCAACTGCAGTTTAATTCTACAGAATGTTAAGTGATGTACCTTGAAAGGAACAATCCCTGTATGAATTATTACATGTGTAATGATGGAGTTTATTCCAACTTAATGGTTGTCTCTGAGAATTGTGATCTTGGCGTGACATTTGAAAATAGATAATCTTTCTTTTTCGAAGCATTGCCAATATTTCAGCAAAAGCAAATAAGATCCCTGGCCTTATCAAGAAATCTTTTCAGTGTATGGTTGTGGATATGCTCCGAGTTATTCACAAAGCTTTAGTAAGACCAGTCTTAGAATATTGCACACCAGTTTGAAATCTGTATACAAAGGAAGAAGCCAGGAAAATGGAAAAAGTACAGAAAAGAGCAACCAAATTGATTCTTCCTATTTAAGATCTTCCGTATTGTGTCCGTTTAAGAATTATTGGCATACCTTCTCTTCAGTATAGACGGGTCAGTAATGATATGATACAAGTGTATACAATTTAACATTGTTTGGAAGACATTCATTTTGAGACCTTTTTTGAGCAAAGATTAAGATTCCAGGACAAGAGGTCACACATGGAAATCCAAAAAAAGCTAGATGCAGGACAACATGACACCCATCTACTTTTGCTTTTTGCATCACCAATACTTGGAACAGTTTGAATGATCATGTTGTTTGTGCCCCATCAATTAACAGTTCCAAGTCAAGGCTAAATATGTTTCTGATTGCATGTAACTGCTGTAATTGCTGGCTCTTGCCCACTGCATGTTTGAAGTGTTCGCAAAACCTGTCTGCAAGACTGCAAGCCATGATCTGTAGAAGGAAGGTAACAGGTCTAAATAACTTACTTTCCTTAACATTGGCAAGAAATGGTAAGAAAATTTGTTTACAGTGCACCACAGTTTTGATTTTGTGCACCAGAGATTGAAATGCGCACCAGATTGCCTTAATTTTTATACCTTACTCCCGAAAGTAGCGCAGAAGATCTCCCCCGCTAGATACAAACTACAGTATGCAATGTGGCCTTGGAGTTGGAGCTCAGTGCCCCCAGAAATGATTTTACTTTTACATGTACATATACATTAACATAAAAAGATGATGGGCTAAGAAGGGTCAGGCCTAGTCACCCCATTAAAAGCCCAAACTACATCACCACAAAACAAAAATACAGGAAAAAATAAAAGACGCCCAGAGTTAACATTAGTAAACTAGGCCCTAATGTTGACTTTGGAATTGTGAACAGAAATGGAGCTAAGCACCTAGGTAACAATTGTAATGCTCCAGTTCAAGCATGGCCTTTTTTATCATGACATACATTTACTATTTTCCTTTGTTTTTAATTAGCTGACATTTTCTTTTTGCTTTTTTGTTAGTGATCGCTGACATTTATTGATTGGCCGGTCTCACGGAGCTAACAAGGCTCCATATACTGCATATGGAAAAAGCTAGGCCTATACATATAACGTTGCATCGCAAATGGTTTATTTGCGGAGAAACATATCACTAAGATTTTACAGAGATTCGACACTAGAATTTGTATAAAACTGTTTTTTTGTGTACACTTTTAGCACCTGGTTACATGAGTAGGATTATCTGTCATGTTCGTAAGTAGATGATATAGGAAAGTATTTTTTTCTGTAGCTACAGTAGCATTGCTAACTTTAACAGCCAGTGTACACATAACAAATGTCCCATAGTAAATATGCGTGTACAGTGGGTATGTGACTAATAACTACTAAGCACCCACTCAGGCAACAGACAAACCATTCCACTCATTAACAACTCTTTGTGAGAGGTAAAACACTGAATATCTATCCGTAAGAACTGTTTGGTCAACTTCAAACTGTTACCACGTGTCACATGAGGATTAGCTGAACCATGCAAGAAATAACAGGAAGTCAAAGCATCGCTACCAGGTAGATAGGCAGGGCTGATTCAGAAGGGGGGCCATGAGATAATTTTTAGTCACGGTTCATGTAAATTTTGTTCAATTTTTGGGAAATTTTATTCAATGTTTGGGAAATTTCTTTCAATTTTTGGGAAATTTCCCTAATTCATGTGCAATTTTCGGAAAATATTCTTCATTTTGGAGCAATTTTTATTCCATTTTTGATCAATTTTCTTTAATTTTTGTAAAATTTCATTCAATGTTTGGAAAATAAATTTTGGACAATTTTCTTGATTCTCATGCAATTTTAAATTTTCGGAAAATTTCCTTTATTTTGGGGCAATATCCTTTATTTTGGGGTAATCTTTCTTTGATTTTTGAGAAATTTCCTTCAATTGGGAAATCAATTTTGGACAAGGTTCCCTAAATTCTTGCGCAAATTTCTAAAAAAATATTTTTGGAGATTTCTTTTAGTTTTAGGTAATTTCCTTGATTCTAGTGCAATTTTCGGAAAATTTCCTTCATTTTGGTGCAATTTTGTAAACAGGTCTTTGGCAATTGCAATGCATTTTCTAACTTCGTTAATGCACCAAGTATCTGATGTTAGTGCGTAGCCCAAGCACTCAAACTGTTGTACTTGTTTGATTATTTCTCTTTGGCTTCGTATAATGGGTTTGTGGCCTTTTTTTTTAAACCACCATACATTCTGTTTTCTTTACATTTAGAGACAGCCCTCTCTTTTCACTTTGCTCTACAACTTTATCCAGAAGAGACTGCAGTTTTTCTTCTGACTCTGCTATAAGCACCGTGTCATCTGCATAGCGTAGGTTATTTATATTAGAGCCTCCAACTTTCAGCCCCTCAAGACTGTCAATGTTACAAAGTATTGTTTCACTGTAAATGTTTAAAAGATCTGGTGACAAAACACACCTCTGCCTGACTCCTCATTGGATTAAATTCACTGTAATCCTACCCCTGCAGATAGGAATTTAAAAATCTGAATTGTCTCAACATAAGCGTTTGAATTTTACATTTAGTTTTTAATTCATTTGACAAGACTATTTCTCACCCATTTTCTTCGCGAGCTGTTGAGTGACAAGAACCTCAAGAGAATATATTTTTTCAGCAGCGCACATGGTTACAATACATCCCTTGACAGTGGTTATTCATTGCTTCTCAGTTTGTGTGTGCAAATTATGTGAACTGGACAATGAATAGCTAGGCGTATTTCTCCATGTAAAGCATTCTTTCTACTATTTATCCATGTACCATTACAATTTTCTACTTTTTAAAATTTCTGTTAATATCTGTTTCTTCACAATCCAGAAAAAAACATCTCTGAGTTCTGAGAGATTTATCATTCATACTGTAAAGCGCCAAAATCAAATCAAAGATGGCTTCCAGAGGTAAATCCGAGACGAATAAATTAAAACAGAATTTGGAGGAGCAGTTGGACAGATTGGTGGCTCAGTTGGCTGATCTGGAGGAGGCAAGGTAAGAGAGGGAGGCACGGTAAGAGGAGGCACGGTAAGAGAGGGGGGGCACGGTAAGAGAGGGAGGCACGGTAAGAGAGGGAGGCACGGTAAGAGGAGGCACGGTAAGAGAGGGGGCACAGTAAGAGAGGGAGGCACGGTAAGAGAGGGAGGCAGGGTAAGAGTGGGAGGCAAGGTAAGAGAGGGAGGCACGGTAAGAGAGGGAGGCACGGTAAGAGAGGGAGGCAAGGTAAGAGAGGGAGGCACGGTAAGAGAGGGAGGCACGGTAAGAGAGGGAGGCACGGTAAGAGAGGGAGGCAAGGTAAGAGAGGGAGGCATGGTAAGAGAGGGAGGCACGGTAAGATGGGGAGGCAGGGTAAGAGAGGGAGGCAAGGTAAGAGAGGGAGGCACGGTAAGAGAGGGAGGCACGGTAAGAGAGGGAGGCACAGTAAGAGAGGGAGGCACAGTAAGAGAGGAACATGTGCAATACAATGATATCACAGTACACCAGGCCAGTTATCAAGGTGGGCATGATGTCATTGCATGTAAACACAGACTTAGAAAAGGGAAATGCGCATGCAAAATCTGGTCAAAAAATAAAATAAATCTAAAATATGGGCACTTTGTCTCGTAATTTGTGAAACAAATAACAGAACAAGTGTTCAGCATTTACTCACATTCAAAATTTGCATTACACGTTGCAAATGAGCTAAATTTGACAAGTTTCCCCAACGCAAACGATTTGTCTGTAGGCAAATGCACTAAAACTAGTTTTGTTTTCCCCTTTGCTGTAGGACGGTTCGCTTGAGAAATATCAAAGAAGATTACGTAAAGACTTGAGCACTCCCTCTTGTTACTTAAACAGAAAACAACGCAAGAACTCTCCAGCAACCTCTCATTTGAAATATGCGTTAAACTTAGCTCAAATCTACATTTTTGTATTTGCAGAGTTAAATGTTTAATTTAACTGAAAATGTACACAAATGATAGGTTTGTTTTCCCCTTGCAGCTGGTTGAACTTTATGGTTACTTCATTGATACCTAGATTCCCGACCTAGAATATCTGGGATACAGTAATATCTGGGATACAGGAATATCTGGGATACAGGAATATCTGGGATACAGGAATATCTGGGATACAGGAATATCTGGGTTACAGAAATATCTGGGATACAGGAATATCTGGGATACAGGAATATTTGGGATACAGGAATATCTGGGTTACAGGAATATCTGGGATACAGGAATTTACTTCAAGTTATACCTTACCTTCCATGCTAAAATTATGCAATCTGGTCACACGACCTGATTCTAACGCACTTCTAACCGACCCTAAAAAACGCAGTAACCAGCCAAGCCCTGACTTCCATAATACCTCTGTACCACCTCACTCTTTTTCAGCGCGTTGTTGTCACTAACATCGCTGAAAACTGGTCATTTTCATTTTATTAATAATTAACCTTTCTAACTCTTTTCTCTTTGGCAGCTTCTACCTGGAGGGTTTTTACGCTGCCCGTTCTCATCTGGCTCGCCTTTTCAAGTCTTCCGAGATAAGGGTAAGGTAGCCATGGGTCCAAGATTTCTTTGGCCGACCTACACGACTTTACACGTGTAGCCCACACTTAGGATAGCGGGTTTTTGTCTCCATTTGTACAAAGCGAGTGGCTAGTTCGAGAGCGTCCTACTCTCGTGGTGGGTGTTTTAGGTCCTAGAGCACCAGTTGTGCCTGTCTAGGGGACCTCTCGCCCCAGGATTTAGTCTTTTTCTCCCTTAGCCCCACCCGCCTCGAGGTGACCCTAGCGTTATACTATGTATAGTGTTTAGCACGTTAGGATATTTCGGTACACCTTCTCGTATGCATTAGGCCAATTTCCTTTTTCGATTTTGGCGCATGCGCATTGGGTCGTAGTCACCGTTGGGTGTTCGAGGGGTTGCCCTGTAACAACTCCAAGGAGCTACAGTTGTTACAAGGGAGCTTATTTTCGTTTTCACGTTAACAGCATATGAATATTTTTGTTTTTCTTACACAGATTTGAGAGAAAATATGTAGTTTTCAAGCTTGAGTTTTGGGGTGTTGGAGAGACCGTGGGTGGGTCTCTCCGACGTCCTATTTACAGGGAAAATAGTCTTTCCTTTTTATCTTTACAGACCTCAAGTACACAGTGGTTGTTGTTTCTCACGCTACCCCGGCGCTTATAAAGTCATTACGTTGGATGCGTTTTCTCGGGTTTCTAAAGTTTTTCAGATAGATAATTTTTTTCGTTTAAATTTTTTTTCTGTTAAAGAAAGTGTTGTTGTTCTGTTTAGAATGCTATGCCTCGTCTCTCTTTAGCGTGTCCGTAAGATCATAGTTACTTGGCCGTATTTAGGTTTGTACGCATGGACATACATTCTTCTCTTAAGAAATTTTTTTTCTGTTTAAGAAAGTTTTGATGTTCTGTTTAGACTGCTATGCCTCGTCTCTCTTTAGCGTGTCCATAAGATCATACTTACTTTGCCGTATTTGTGTATGTACGCATGGATGTATGTTCTTCTCTTTTCAGATATAAAAGAAATTTACTGAGAAGGTTACGCTCTTAGAGGCGTTGCGCCTAGAGCGGTAACGGTAAGAGAGAGAGAGAGAGAGAGAGATAACCTCTAGGGGCGCTATACGCGTCGCCTAAGTTGTAGTAAGATCCTATTGACGGGTTGATAAGGTTCCTTTGGACGGTCCCAGACGGCTCCGCAGCTCTATTTGCAGGCATAGTGCGGTTCCGGGGGCCGGTTCCATAGAACCGGTTCCATAGAACCGGTTCCATAGAGACGGTTCCATACGGTTCCGTTGGACGGTCCCTGACGGTTTTGCAGCCCTATTTGCGGGCATTATGCGGTTCGGTGGGACGGTTCCATACGGTTCCGGGGTCCATACAATTCCGCGGCCCGTTGTTACGGGGCGGACGGTTCCATTGGACGGTTCCGTGGTCCATACGGTTCCGCGGCCCGTTGTTACGGGGCGGGCGGTTCCATTGGACGGTTCCATACGGTTCCGCTGCTCGTTACGGGCAGACGGTTCCATACGGTTCCATTGGACGGTTCCATACGGTTCCGCGGCCCGTTGTTACGGGGCGGACGGTTCCATTGGACGGTTCCATACGGTTCCGCGGCCCGTTGTTACGGGGCAGACGGTTCCATACGGTTCCGCGGCCGGTTGTTACGGGGCGGAAGGTTCCATTGGACGGTTCTGCGGCCCATGTTTACACGGGTCCGTATTTAACGGGTTAACGTACATCGTACGGTTTAATCCGGTTATACGCCCACTAGCTACAAGCTACGTGGTCAGGTGACAGGTGACATTCTTGACAAGAAGTATAGCATTGACAGCTATTTTTCTTCTTGGTCCCATAGCCATTAGCTACGCAGTTCCACGGCTCGTGTGAACGCAATTAAGACTGTCTACGTTGAACGTTACAAGTTACGTATTTATTTTTACCAGTATCATGGACATGGAGGACAGGTCCCCGAGTGTCGATGTTTTACACACCCAGAATGTCCCGCGATGCGTAGCGTGCAAACGCTTCTTTAAATTACGCTCCGCTGACATCCATCTCACGTGTTACGCGTGCAGATTATGCTGCGAGTCAAATCCCTGTACTCTTTGCAGCGATTGGGATCTAGCGGCGTGGTCGGAGCACAGACTCCACCGCGACCGGTACTTTCAAAGAGCGGCGGAGAAAGTGAAGAAGTGACGGTCTGGTAGGCCCTCTTCGTCTTCCCCCCCCCCCCCCCGCCGCCACCGCCACCCAGGCCCAAAGCCAGGGAGGCCGGGCCGCCGCCCACTCTCAGCGGAGCGCCTCTTGAAAGACGTATACCGTACGGTTAATCCGGAAGTATAGCATTGAGACAGCTATTTTTCGATGCTCTACATATGATGTCCTGGCGTAGCGTGCTAACGCTTCTTTGATTTACGCTCCGGTCACATCCATCTCACGCGTTACGCGTGCAGATTATGCTGCGAGTCCATCCTTTGTACTCTTTGCAGCGATTGGGTTCAAGCGGCGTGGTTGAAGCACAGACTCCACCGCGACCGGTATTTTAAAGGTACGACCGAGAGAGTGCGGCTCCGGTGTTCGGATGCGTACGGCTCCGTAGTTTTGTAACGGGATATCGTACACCGTACGATTTACCCGGATATGCACCCACGAGCTGTGGCCAGGTGACAAGTGATAATCTTCACAAGAAGTATAACGCCGTGAGAGCTATTCTATTCATGGTTCCGTAGCCATTAGCTACGCAGTTCCACGATCATGTGAACACCATTAATACGATTATCCGCGTTGAACGTTACAGTTCCGCAATTACTTTCACCAGTATCATAGGCACGGAGGACAGGCCTCCGGCCGGACGCTACGCACCTAAGAGGTCCCGCTATGCATAGCGCAAACGCTTCTCTAGACCGTGCACGGGCCTGTACGACTTCAGAGTTTTTGCAACGGGATAACGCATACACTGTACGATGAACCCCAAAATTGAGTCCGCTAGCTAGGAAGCTACTTGGTCAGGTGATAGGTGACAGTCTTCACGAAGTATAGCATCACGTGAGCTATTTTCTTCCCGTCTCTGTAGCCATTAGCTACGCTCTTCCACGGCCGTGTGAACTGCCTCTGTAGGATTTTCCGTTGAACGTTACAGTTTCGCGAGGTTTTGCACCTATATCATCGACACGAAGGGCAGGTCCCTAGTGTCGGTGCGTTCTGGCGCCTTGACTGTCCTCCGATCGATGGCGCGCCGCATGTAAACGCTTCTTAGGTTGTGCTTTGGTGTTATCGATATGTTTAAACCCGTGTACACCGCTGTGGTCCTCGGTTCGGGCGATGGGACCGTAGGCCACAAGAGGCGACGCCCTCCGGGTCTTAAGTGAGTTAGTACCCTTTTTATGGCTAGTTGTAGAGCCATTGGATTACTTGCACGGGTCCATTAGGGTCCGACGGCTCGTGATTGGTTCCATACGACCCCCACAGCTTGTTTTCACGGCCCCGTAAGGGTCTGTAAAACAACTTGGCGGCTCCGTCCGGGGCATGGGATGACGTTTGGGTCCGTAGGGTTGCATACTTCTACAGCAAGGTAACGTACGTCACACCCGATAGTTTACCCTTTAGCTTTTTAGCTACAGGGTCAGGTGATAGTTACAATCTCAGGAGATCTCCACGTCCGTGTGAGCTGACTTGGTGAGATTTTTGCGTTGAACGTCACGGTTCCCCATAGTTTTTCACCAGATCATGGACACGAGGACGAGTCCCCGTTTGTTGGTACGTCACGCTCCCAGGATGCGTCGCGTGTTAGCGCTTGCTCGAGTTTTCGAGGCCTAGCGCTTGGGTGATAAGAATTACTTCTTTACGGGAGGCATACCATCACGAGAGCTATTCTCTCCGTGTTACGTAGTATCACGACCTTTCAAACTACTCTGAACATGATTCTTGCGTCGAACGAGACCTTCGGCTCACATTCTACGGATATTAACGCGGTTTTACATAAACCTGGGTAACGGAACTACGGGATTTTGCGACCGTTAGTCGCGTGTTGCAGGGTTCCGCGGTCGCTTTTTTTTGCTGGGACGCGTTTTTAGCGTCGACAGCAGTCCCCATGCGTAGCCGCCCGGCCGCGTCTCCGTGAGTGATTATATACAAACGGAGTTAACGGCCTACACCAGCGGCGCGCTGTGTGGTAGAGGACCAGTAGCCATGAACTATGGAGTTCGCGGCCGTTTCTTTTACCGGGACACGTACTGAGCACGACGGTAGTCCCCTCTTCCCCACGCAGCTACCGGTTTTTCGTAGCTCTGTGATGAAGCAAACTCAGTTTACGACTCGTATAGCTTGCGTAGCACGTGAACTCCTCCGTATTCTTACGGCCCCAGTATATATATTTTAACTATTCTCAACGGGATCGCACTGAGTACATCTTCCCGCGCCGCCACTTACTCGGTGGCCCCGTGGCGAATAGAAGTATAATGAGATAACGACTCACGTTACAGGTGTAGTGCGTTCACGCTATCGTGGACCTAGACGGTTCTTTTGTACTGATAGCTACTACGTTCGAGACACGCACCAGTACCGTTGTCCCCTCGCGTAGCCCGCGAGCTTTTTGCTCCGTGGTGCACAGAGACATAGTTGGCGGATGACTAGTGGTTTTTACTTGTCATGCTGACGCCTTTGTAGACCCATAACGGATCTATAATACTTAACGGGTTGCATACTTTGTACGCGTAAGTCCTCCAGTAGCCACGCTTCTCAGCCCGTGGTGCAGGGTGTTTAACGGAATTAACGGTCTGTGTAGTATACACAGGACGCCAACTCTTTCGTGATTTCTACCCCAGTGCTGGGGTTTATGACTCGTCACGGTTGACCTAGCACGTTACACCCTCCTTGTCAATATTTACTCCATGAAGGATATTTTTCTTGACAATCGGTGGCCTTTTGATAGCCAACCTCACGTTTGGGGTAGCTTTTACCAACTATGGCACGTATGGTTCATTCCCTCCTTTAACACCTTAAAGCAGTTTCCATGCGGTTTTACGGCCTGTTACTTAACTGCCCGTACAGACATACGGTATTAGTTTTCTCCGCACCCGTAGCCGTAGGCTCCGTGGTGTCAAGGTTGTTACTATACGTAGTCCGTTAACACTTTTTCCAGTCAACTTCTCAGACAAGTTTCGCTGTTGATAGGTGTGGCCTTGAGCTACGCGGTTCCGCAACTGCTACAGTTTTCAGACCCGCTTGGGTGCCGTCGACTATGTTGTACGGCTCCGCGGTCTTACGACCCATACCGTCTCACAGCTACATAGCCTTACACAGTACCTCCGCTTTACACGTTCAGTCGGTGGTTACCCCCTTTGGTGGTGATGCGGGTGCTCCCACCTGGTGTAAGGAACGAAGTTTTCACCCGTCAGATTTCACCGTCGGTGCCGACGGAGGCTTCTTGATTGGGGTAGGGACGCGTTTCTTGTGACCCCTTATGTGGGAAACTTGGACGGGTACTTGACCTTTTTCGACAGGCAGAATGCCGGGGTTTTTCGTTCACCTTTTTACCTCTAGTGCTGAGCGAGGCCTTTCAGTTTCCCGCCATTTTTGCGCCACTGTTGTGGTCTCCTTTTGAGACAGAGAGGTACGGACTCCCAAGAGTTCTGGAATCATTCCTCTCGTCTCGGCGCAGGACGAACTTTGGCTGCTCAAGACCTTGCAGGCTTCACGTACAAGCCTCGGGTCAGGGACGATTTTTGTCTCTTTCCCGGGCTCCGGCGGACTGCATCTCAGTCCCAGAGCGCTTCGTTTGATGGTGTGGCCTTGGCCCGCCTTTCCTCGACGTAGCATGGCTTTTCTGAGAGGTTGTTCAACCCCCTCCCCGTTGTGGAGGTGGGCCCAGCTTGGTTCAGTCATGAGCTCTGGGATAACTTGCAGCTATCCACCGGGGTTTTTCCAGTGGGGTCTACGGTCTTTGACTCGCGACCACTGGAAAGTTACGCGGAGATCTCTTCGTAGTGTGTCATATGACATTTTCCTCCGATAGATCGTCCGGTGGCTTTCTTTTGAAGTAGTCTGAACTGTTCATAGAACGGCCGCGGTATGCACTCGGGTTCGGGGCATAACCTCTTTTCACGGGATCTCTCATGCCGCCGTTCGGGAAAACGCCGCGGTTTTTCTCTTGTTTTTGGTCTGACTCACTTTTCGACGCTCGTGTTCCCCGCTAACTTTTGCTCTTACGCCGTTACGCTACGAATTTTTCCCTTGTCCGGTTTTCTTCATTTCGTTTTCGTTGGTACACGCCTTCCCGATCGTGGTTTACTCGGCCGTTCCGCCTCGTGGACGAATCCGGTGTGGCTTGTGGCGCTTTTTTGTGGACACTTTGCTGTAATTGTGTCCAAACGCTCTTCCGTTGGCTTGTTTTTCTGGGCTTTTCGCTCAGGTTCTTTCAAGGTTTGCCTCCGTTACTGTCAACGAATGGTGCCTTGTTCGGTTTGACTGTACCTTGCTGTGGTTTACTATGTTTTAGTTCTTCCCACTCTTGAGGTCTTTCATCCTTCAGAGGAGAAGGAATTTCATCCTTTCCACGGGATTCGATTCGTGTGAGTTTTCGTACCAGCCATTAAAAAAAAAAAAAAAATGTGCGGCGACCTGAACTCCCTTCCTTCCTATCCTCGGTTGCAATCTGATTGCATAATTATAGCATGGAAGGTAAGGTATAACTTGAAGTAAATTTACCCTGCTAAGCTTAGCAGGGATATTTACGAGAGTTATACTTACCTTCCATGCATCCCGCCCGCCTCCCCTCTCGTTCAGGCCTCAGTGGAATGTTGAGTGAGGTGGTACAGAGGTATTATGGAGGTCAGGGCTTGGCTGGTTACTGCGTTTTTTAGGGTCGGTTAGAAGTGCGTTAGAATCAGGTCGTGTGACCAGATTGCATATTTATAGCATGGAAGGTAAGTATAACTCTCGTTAATATCCCCGCTACGCTTAGCGGGGTAAATATCTGGGATACAGGAATATCTGGGATACAGGAATATCTGGGATACAGAAATATCTGGGATACAGGAATATCTCTGGGATACAGAAATATCTGGGATACAGGAATATCTGGGATACAGAAATATCTGGGATGCAGAAATATCTGGAATACATGAATATCTGGGGTACATGAATATCTGGGGTACAGGAATATCTGGGATACAGGAATATCTGGGATACAGGAATATCTGGGATACAGGAATATCTGGGATACAGGAATATCTGGGATACAGGAATATCTGGGATACAGGAATATCTGGGGTACAGGAATATCTGGGATACAGAAATATCTGGGATACAGGAATATCTGGGATACAGGACTATCTGGGATACAGGAATATCTGGGATACAGGAATATCTGGGGTACAGGAATATCTGGGATACAGAAATATCTGGGATACAGGAATATCTGGGATACAGGACTATCTGGGATACAGGACTATCTGGGATACAGGACTATCTGGGATACAGGAATATCTGGGATACAGGAATATCTGGGATACAGGAATATCTGGGATACAGGAATATCTGGGATACAGGAATATCTGGGATACAGGAATATCTGGGATACAGGCCAACTGAGCCCCCTTGTGATGGTGTATGTCCTCTATTGCATGAAATCAAATTAATACAAAAATAGAAATAAAAACATGAGAATATGGAGGCTGCTCGAGAGCTCTCTTGTGCAGTGTTAGTGCATTCCTCTAAGAAACATCCTCTATGGCTGTGTGTTACACCTACTGTAGTTTCTTACTGACTTTGCAAGAAAAGTACTTACTGTTAGTGGTTAAGAATAGGTTTAGCGTAATAAATCTGCTGGGATAGACAAAGAAATACCATATTCGATGTATGAAGTGCCCCTGCTCTAATAAGCTTCCACCCAACATTTCTTATAGTTATTATTGAACTAGTGAGAGGTGTAGTGGCTTAGCAGTTAAGAAATCAAGCTTGTATGCAAAAGGTACCGAGTTCGATTCCCACCACGTGCGTTGCATTGCGTCTTTGAGCAAGGCACTTTACTTGCTTCAGTCCACTTAGCTGTAAAATAAGTACGAGCGCTGCTGGGGAGTTAACCTGCGATGGACTGGCAACCTGTCAATGGGGAGTCCATGTACTCTCATCTGCTTGTGTCATGAAAACTGGAGATAAGCACAGGCCCTCTAAGCCTAATAGCTCGCATGTATTTAACTTTTTTAATAGGATTAGTACAGAATCAGTTCACTTGTACGATTCAGTTAGAATAGCACATGAGCATGGGCGCTTATTAGGAAGAAACTTCTGGCCTAAAAAGTAGTGTAATTCAATCTATTTTCTTAAGTTCTCTGGGCGCTTATTATGTTGAATACGGTAAATACAAATCTGCACTTAGGTGTGTAAAGTTCCTTATACTGATACAATGGAAAGTTATTGTACTATATTTTAATTAATGTTTTGTGGATGACCTTTGTAACCTAGTTGTGTCTTTGATATTTGTGATCACAATGAAACACATTTCTTTGATACATACTGTAGGAATCTCTGTCTACCTGTTTTATTTATCTGTACTTTCAAAAGGTGTAGTATGTCATCTCCAAAATAATCTTTGATGGAAGATTCTCTTTGGATTGTATTTCAGAGAAGATATGGACGACGATGAATATGAGGACACAAAGCAAGAAACTATCGAGCAACTCCATGACTTCAAGGACTCTCTTGCCAAGCTCATGGAAGGCAATATGACACTTCGTTGATGAACTTAATGGAATGCAATTGGTAAGGAATAAGTTCAGTAAAGACTGCTTTGCCAAACGATGTAAGCAGGGGCTTAGCCAGGGGAGGAGTCAACAGGGTCGTGCAACCCCCCAAAAAGTGAAATAGTAAAAAAGTCCAGAAAATATTATAAAAGGTCCAAATAATTCCCTCGGAGCACCCCCCCCCCCTTCTTCCCCCGCCAAACTGAAAGGCTGGCTACACCCCTGGTAAAGCTGACTCTGTCATCATGACTGATTTGAATGCATAGCCAAGATGCTAAGTGGAATAAAAGCCAGAGTACGCAGATAATTATCCACAATGCCAGGCATGGTACTGCATTATTTGAAGTGAGTGGTGCAGCAAGTTCTGGCAAATGTTTTTGGTCTTTACCATACCCCTATCAATTCTATCTATCCATATATCTACAGTACCTACTGTATCAGAAATAGACTTTCCCTCATTTTCAATGACTGAGAATTAACGAAGAAATTTAAAGAATTTCTAACCAATTTTGATAAACATTTTTGCTATTCATGGTTTATAGCATACTTTCATGATATATAGCATATTTTCATGGTATATAGCATATCTTCATGGTTTATAGCATATTTTTATGGTTTATAGCATATTTTTATGGTTTATAGCATATTCTCATGGTATATAGCATATTTTCATGGTTTAGAGCATATTTTCACGGTTTATAGCATATTTTTATAGTATATAGCATAATTTCATAGTATATAGCGTATTTTCATGGTTTAAAGCATATTTTCATGGTCTGTAGCATATTTTCATGGTTTATAGCATATTTTTATGGTATATAGCATATTTTCATTGTATATAGCATAATTTCATGGTCTATAGCATATTTTCATGGTTTAAAGCATATTTTCATGGTATATAGCATATTTTCATGGTTTATAGCATATTTTCATGGTTTATAGCATAATTTCATAGTATATAGCGTATTTTCATGGTTTAAAGCATATTTTCATGGTCTATAGCATATTTTCATGGTTTATAGCATATTTTTATGGTATATAGCATATTTTCATGGTTTATAGCATAATTTCATGGTCTATAGCATATTTTCATGGTTTAAAGCATATTTTCATGGTATATAGCATAATTTCATGGTTTATAGCATATTTTTATGGTTTATAGCATATTTTCATGGTATACAGCATATTTTCATAGTTTGTAGCATATTTGTATGGTATATAGCCTATATTCATGGTATATAGCATATTTGTATGGGTTATAGCATATTTTCATGGTATATAGCATATTTTCATGGTATATAGCATATATTCATGGTATATAGCATATATTCATGGTATAGCATATTTTCATGGTATATAGCATATTTCATTCCAATTAAGCTTAAGTTGTTGCTACCTAACCATAGATCTTTCAATTTAGAAATTCTTATAAAGACTAATTTTGTTTGATTGAATTTCACTTTTCTGCATATATCTGTTTCAGGCTATACAAGCTGCAATCAGCCAAGCTTTCAAAACACCTGAGGTAATCCGGTTATTTGCCAAAAAGCAGCCAGGACAGCTCAGAGAAAGGTTATCGCAGGTAAGAGGAAAGATCTTCCATCATTTCATTGGAAGTAATTTCTGCTCCATTTGGTCTCTTCACAGTCAGTGGACAGCCAATCCTTTTAGGTCTATTTTGTGTTCACCAATGCTAAAAACATTTGGTTATCATGTTCATTGTAAATTCTAGTTGCCAAAATTGTACACTTAATAGCCAGTGAAAGAAAGTCATCTAGCCAAGATAATAAGTTGAATTAGGTAAGTCAGGTTTGGGTACAAAATGGGACATCGAAGCATGAAATTTTTGGTACATTGAAGTACTGGCCAATTATTTACACTTCATATGCTCTCTTAAATGGTTGCCAAACAAAAAGTAAAAAGTGAACATTTCGTAAAATCAAATTTTGTGGTCTTCAGATTACAAGTATTTGTTGCCAGTGCAACGGGAATTGTCGAGGTTCTGGACAGCCAAATTCCCATGTTCTTGAAGAAAGTATAAAGGAAACAATGAGGTGTCAATCATTTGTTATTTTCTGAAACAAAAAGGTATTGTAAAGATTTCCTTTAATATCTTAGAGGCAAGAAAATGTCTCCATCAAGCTTACAATTGGAACCTTTGTGAAGTCCTAATTTTGAAATGAGCTCATTCAGGGTTTGCACTAGCTTTGGATTTTTGGGAGGAAAATTCCCTCTCTCACAAATCTTTTGGTAGAGATTTCAGAAGTTTGGTAGGGAATTTCCACATGTAGGCAGACTTTTTGTACTTAAAGGTAAAAGCCTTCTTAAATTATATTTATTTCAATAAATTGCATAAATTTTAAACAGCCAAGTTTTTGTTCATTTAAATGTGACCTTTGACCTCAAGTTTTGCAAATAAATTGGGAAAATACCAAATAACATCCCCTGACACCTAGCAACATACTGTGCTATCATAACCAAGCTTTTTAGGGCAATAAATAAGAAACATCTTTGCAAAAAAAAAAACTGTTTTTATATGCCACGATACCGAATACTTATTTAACTACACCCTAAACACCCCTTTCCCCTCCCCGGCAATGTATGCAAATTCCCATACCTTCAACTGTGCACAGCTATCATAGTACTTATTACTAGCAGCTACCATGCTGAAGAAACTGACTGTAAATAGTTTTGTGATAGCCAACTCATATATCGCTCAGAACATTCCAGAATTGGAATGAAGTTCCCGAATGAGGCTAAATCCGGAAGTTTTTTTACTTCTTAAAAACTTTGATCCAATGCAGTCGAAGACTCGAGATTCTTTTGTTATGAAAATAACAACGCAATTGGTGAAGAATATCATGCGACACGCATGCAAATTAAAGAAGCTTACAGTTTTTTTTAGGTATCTTTGTTTCAAAGAGATTTCATGTCTAATGGCTAAATTTCATATAGTTAACTCGAGGCCTAATATTATAACTGAATGCTTAGCACAATTTGAACACTTGTCTTAGCCATCAGCTCCTGGTAGCTGTGCGCCACCATCCCTCATTCTAATTTTGTGCGGTATTCTGAGAACTGATTGCGTGATTCTTACAATCGCCCGGCGTCAAGCTTGCTCAAGCTCTTTTGTCAAGCTTGTATGAGCCATAACATCAAGCTTGTACGAACTGTAGCATCAAGCTTGTACAAGCTATAACATCAAGCTTGTATGAAATATAAAATCAATTTCGTTGGAGCTGTAACATCAAGCTCATACGAGCTAAACAAGCTTAAAGTGAGCTAAATTTTGTAAGGTATTATTTTGTTCATTTATTCTTTAAAGTAATGTTTTTTCAACCTTGCACAGAACATTCTTTTTGCACTGGATATATTCGTTTTTGAATTCCATTGTCCTCTTAATGGAGCTGCAGCTGCTTCCACTTTCTCTCATTTCTTTTGTTTCATATCATTTTATTTTCGATTGCTTTTTTTGCTCCAAATACTGTCAACTCAGTAGACACTTCTACAACTACTCCTTCCTTTTTACCAACAGATCCACACATGAAGGTACCTCAGCAGCTGCCGCCACCTGCCCCAGCCTTACCATTTCTTCAAGACTACCTTACGGAGCCTCTATCTATTCTGCTGAGGCAAAGGCTATCCTCCTAGCTTTATACTTTGCAGAACTCTCCTTCCGCTCTCGCTTTGTCATCTTCTCCGACTCCAAATCAGTCCTCACATGTATCCTCAACATGTGCTGCTTTAATCCATCATCTTACAAATCTTAAACAAATTGCACACTCTTTCCTCCTGGCAAGAAAATCATCTTCTTCTGGATCCCCAGCCATGTCGGTATCCCCGGGAGCGAAAGGGCCGACAGAGCCGCCAATAATGCTCTGTCGAACCAAATTTCTTCAATCGATATACCTCACTCGGACTTTCGCCAAAATACCTCTAACTACCTCAGGAGGACATGGAAAGACTTCACACTATCTATCTTAAGTAGGCATCAGCCCTCCCCTACTAAGTCGCAAATGCAGAGAGGATGTAGTCATCACCTGCATTCGCCTAGGCCACACCTATCTCACCCACTCCTTACCTCCTTTCTGGCTCTCCCAAACCTTTCTGCCCCACTTGCAATACTGATCTCTCGATCAATCATATCCTCTTAACCTGTCCGATTTACACCAACTCTAGATCTTTCCTATCCCCTGCCACCACTATTTCTGACTTCTTCAAGAACAACCCCCCTCTAACATTATCACCTTCCTCTGCAACAGCAACCTTTTCCACTTTATTTAAATCTCACTTCCTTCTCCCTCTCCCCTTCTTTTCTTCTACAACTTATTTCCTCTAAATATTTTTCAATTATCTTTTTCCTAACCTTTGCACCTTAATTATTTAACACCCTCTTGGCACGTTTGACTTATGACTGTAACTGTGTCGTTAAGCCTCAACAAACCAAACCAAAAGTATTTTTGCTTTAATATAATTTCATGTTTCCTTTTATATCAGTGTATTTTTGCTTTGATTTTGAAGGTTGAGAGAGATAACATTGTTGGAAAGCTCACCGGTGATGCCTTCATCCAGCAGAAAGTGGAAATTCTTACAGCCTTAAAGAAACTAGGAGAAACAGTAAGTTCTATGCATAACTTATGCATTAGGCCCATTAGGCCTAGGCCCATCCCCTGTAAGTAGGCCCATCCCCCTGTAAGTAGGCCCATCCCCTGTAAGTAGGCCCATAGGCCCATCCTTCCTGTAAGTAGGCCCATCCCCCATCCCCCTGTAAGTAGGCCCATCCCCCTGTAAGTAGGCCCATCCCCTGTAAGTAGGCCCATCCCCCTCCTTAGGAAATATTTGTTGCCAAGAAACACTCTTCATTGTCCTCTATCCGTGGTCATGAGCTCAATCTGATTCCAAGTGTGTCCTATGTTTTAAGTATGTATCTGCCACAAGGTCATGTTACCAAGAGTTCTTGGGAGGACCTTTGCTCTTGCCCTGGGAATTTGAGGTTAGGGTCTGTTATGTAATACCTGGTGTGGAGTATGCCCAATTTACCCCCATTGTCTCCTGCATTTGGTTTGTCATCTGCCAAAGCTGACTACTGCTAATTAACCTCTCTAAGTTAGATGATTGACAGCTTTTTAAACTAATCACCACATGAATTTGCCTAGCAACAAAATCTACATGGTACTATTACAGTATAGCTAGCTAGCGACGAGCGCTCATGCAGTCAATGCAATATGCTGTACAAAACAAATTTCTGCACACACAGACTGAGTGACAACAAAATGGTGAACAAAAATTTTGCTTATGGGCCCACTACAGGCTTTGTTAAGTCTAATTCCCAATACCCAGAATGGTTAGCAAATGGAATTTTGTTTAATCCTTTTGCTAAAATATTGAAAGATCCAGAAATGGATCAAAGCTTGCAGCAGGCCACATGAACATCCAAATGTAAATGCATTGGTCATGCAAGATTTTGGGTTTGAGGTTTGTTTGCCCCACCTAGTTACTGCATTGCTAGGGTGGGTGTGGCCTATTTATTAACTTAGTGAGGACAATTGTTTCTGGCCAGTGGATCCTAAGGGTTCTTTTAAGCAACTTCTGGTTATGGTTTGCACTATAAAGTTTACATCAAAGTTTATAAACCTTTGATTATTTAGTTCTGTTGTTTTTAGGCTGGATTGAGAAATTTACTCTGGAACCATGTTATATGTATATTAGCATGGAACCATGTTATATGTATATTAGCATGGAAACTTGAGGTGACATGTTTAAAAAGATTTTTGTTGCATTATGTGGAGAGATTGAAAGTGAAGAAGAAAAGTTTTGCAAAAAAAATTGTATTTCTGAACAATTTTCTTCAAAATCAGTCATTGATGGCTTTGGGAATACCTTTTCAATCTGTATGTTGATTGGAAACATCAAACTAAAACAGTTGTTGTCACATTTTCTTAACCATCCATATAAGTCAAACACAAGTTAATATCCTTCCTCCTTCAAGAAAGCTTTATAGTCAGTTTCCCCCCCAACTGCAAATCAGGAATTTATTTCTCACTTCCTCATTAGATCCCTTTTATCTTGAGACTTATTAAAAACTTTTTTGTTTAAAACAAAATTTTGTTCCTAAATTATTAATTTTTGGTCTAATTTGATCTGTTTTCCACAGCTTTCACCAACAGAAGCACAATTTTTGAGCAGCAATACAAATCAAGCACTTACAGATTTTGAAAAAGTGTCAGCAGACTTAGGTAAGTACTTGCATTTTGATGAATGAATGACAGGAAGGATAAACTGATTTTTCATTCCTGATTATGCAGCGTATCTTGGGCAACTTATATAATGTAACATATGACATAACATAACAAGATTACGGGCTAAGAAAGTTTAGTCACCCCATAATAGCCCAAACTAACACACCACCACCACCACAAAAAAATAAAAATAAAAATTCAAAGACACCCAGAGTTAGTAAAGAACTTATCAATGTTGACTTTAAAATTATGAATAGAACTGGAGCTAACTACCCACTCAGGCAAACCATTCCACTCATTAACAACTCTTTGCAAAAAGCTAAAATGCCAAATATCTATCCGTGAGAACTCTTTGGTCAACTTCAAACTGCTACCATGTGTCACATGAGGATTAGCTGAAACATGGAAGAAATAACAGGAAGTCAAAGCATCACTACCAGATAGGAACTTAAAAAAATTTGCAGGAATGTTTCCATTAATTTTCATTTATATGGTAGAGGAGCAAATAGGTGATAAAAACCATGTTGATATGTTATTCTGTTATAGTTATCACATTTCAAAGATTTAATCATTGTGTTGAAAAGTGACCTTGCAGTGCACAGTGTGATGTCATAATTGCAGATCCAAGAAAATATTTTATATATTTCTATAAAATGATTTTTTTGTTATTAAGAGTAAGGTACATGAGTAGATGGGTAAACATATTTTGTATAAAGTGCATGTTATACCCCATCTCAATAATTGAACAAAACATATTTCCAATAATTTGGAAAGAGGCAATTCATTTCAAAGAAGATATCAAGATTGTCCTGGATCTGCAAGTGTGACATCACACTGTACACTGCAGGGTCATTTTTCAACACACTGGTGAAATATTTGAACTGCAATAACTCCTAAACTAATAATTTATCAACATATTATTTTTTGTTACTAATTTGCTGTAATATTCCTTTGAGAAAGAACAGAAAACACTTGGATTTTTCCGATATCTCTGGAAAGATTATTCCCCAGAAAAGTTCAATATGCTTAGAGACATCTTCCTGGATAATATGAGGGTTAATTCAATTCAATATGAGGGTTAATTCAATTCAATTCATTTCAATTAAACTTTATTGAGCACCATAATGGGCAATTACAGCTCACAAAGATAAAACAATAAAATGATTAAAGATAAACATAAACAGAAACAGAAAGAAATACATTGAAAATCAGATAATAAAATACAATATTCACAAGAATCAAAAGTATACAAATAAATATCCTATTGCACATGACCATCTATCTCAAGAAATTGATGTGAAATGAATTGTAACCATAGGGACAAAGGTGTGTTTATACCGGTTTGTGCTGGCAGCTGAGGGTCTCATCCTCCCACTGTGACCAATAAGTCGACGGGTTAAGATGTGTTAGAAAACAAACAGGATTTGGGCCTTCAAGTAGAGCTTTATCCACATCTTTCTGGGCTTAGTATAGTTTAGTCTCAAAAGAGGGACTTGTACAATGTTACCGCCTAGGAAAAATGCTGGTACATCCTTGCAAAATACCACATGATCTCACCACATTGGCCTGAACCACATGATCTTACCACATCGGCCTGAACCACATTATCTTACCACATCAGCCTGAAGCACATGATCTTACCACATCAGCCTGAACCACTGATCTTACCACATCAGCCTGAACCACTGATCTTACCACATCAGCCTGAACCACATGATCTTACCACATCGGCCTGAAGCACATGATCTTACCACATCGGCCTGAAGCACATGATCTTACCACATCGGCCTGAACCACATGATCTTACCACATCGGCCTGACCATGATCTTACCACATCGGGCCTGAACATGATCTTCGGCCTATGATCTTACCACATCGCCTGAGCACATGATCTTCGGCCTGATCCACATGATCTTACCACATCAGCCTGAATGATCACATGATCTTACCACATCAGCCTGAACCACATGATCTTACCACATCAGCCTGAACCACATGATCTTACCACATCGGCCTGAACCACATGATCTTACCACATCGGCCTGAACCACATGATCTTACCACATCGGGCCTGAACCATGATCTTACTCTGAACATCGGCCTGAACCACCACATGATCTTACCACATCATATGCCTGAACCACATGATCTTACCACATCGTCTGCCTGAACCACATCGGCCACATGATCTTACCACATCGGATCTTACCACTGCCTGAAGCACATGATCTTACCACATCGGCCTGAATCCACATGATCTTACCACATCGGCCTGAACCACATGATCTTACCACATCGGCCTGAACCACATGATCTTACCACATCGGCCTGAACCATGATCTTACCACATCGGCCTGAAGCACATGATCTTACCACATCGGCCTGAACCACATGATCTTACCACATCGGCCTGAACCACATGATCTTACCACATCGGCCTGAAGCACATGATCTTACCACATCGGCCTGAACCACATGATCTTACCACATCGGCCTGAACCACATGATCTTACCACATCGGCCTGATCCACATGATCTTACCACATCGGCCTGAACCACATGATCTTACCACATCGGCCTGAACCACATGATCTTACCACATCGGCCTGAACCACATGATCTTACCACATCGGCCTGAACCACATGATCTTACCACATGATGATCTTACCACATCGGCCTGAACCACATGATCTTACCACATCGGCCTGAACCACATGATCTTACCACATCGGCCTGAACCACATGATCTTACCACATCGGCCTGAACCACATGATCTTACCACATCGGCCTGAACCACATGATCTTACCACATCGGCCTGAAGCATATGATCTTACCACATCGGCCTGAACCACATGATCTTACCACATCGGCCTGAAGCACATGATCTTACCATGGCCTGATCATGATCTTACCACATCGGCCTGAACCCATGATCTTACCACATCGGCCTGAACCACATGATCTTACCACATCGGCCTGAACCACATGATCTTACCACATCGGCCTGAACCACATGATCTTACCACATCGGCCTGACCATGATCTTACCACATCCTGAAGCATGATCTTACCACATCGGCCTGAACCACATGATCTTACCACATCGGCCTGAACCACATGATCTTACCCACGGCCTGCCTGAACCCATGATCTTACCACATCGGCCTGAACCACATGATCTTACCACATCGGCCTGAACCACATGATCTTACCACATCGGCCTGAACCATGAACCACATCGGCCTGATCCACATGATCTTACCACATCTGGCCTGAACCACATGATCTTACCACATCGGCCTGAACCACATGATCTTACCACATCGGCCTGATCTTACCACATCCGGCCATGATCTTACCACATCGGCCCCTGAAGCATATGATCTTACCATCGGCCTGAACCACATGATCTTACCACATCGGCCTGGCACATGATCTTACCACATCGGCCTGAACCACATGATCCATACGATCTTACCACATCGGCCTGAATCATGATCTTACCACATCGGCCTGAACCATATGATCTTACCACATCGGCCTGAACCATGATGATCTTACATTGGCCTGATCCACATGATCTTACCACATCGGCCTGAACCACATGATCTTACCACATCGGCTGAACCACATGATCTTACCATCGGCCTGATCCATGATCTTACCACATCGGCCTGAACCATATGATCTTACCACATCGGCCTGAACATATGATCTTACCACATCGGCCTGAACCACATGATCTTACCACATCGGCCTGAACCCACATGATCTTACCACATCGCCTGAACCACATGATCTTACCACATCGGCCTGAATCCACATGATCTTACCACATCGGCCTGCCTGATCTTACCACATCGGGCCTGAAGCATGATCTTACCACATCGGCCTGAACCACATGATCTTACCACATTGGCCTGAACCACATGATCTTACCACATCGGCCTGAACCACATGATCTTACCACCATCGGCCTGACCAGCATGAACCATGATCTTACCACATCGGCCTGAACCACATGATCTTACCACATCGGCCTGAACCACATGATCTTACCACATTGGCCTGAAGCACATGATCTTACCACATCGGCCTGAACCACATCTTACCACATCGGCCTGAACCACATGATCTTACCACATCGGCCTGAAGCCATGATCTTACCACATCGGCCTGATCACATGATCTTACCACATCGGCCTGAACCACATGATCTTACCACATCGGCCTGAACCACATGATCTTACCACATTGGCCTGAACCACATGATCTTACCACATCGGCCTGAACCACATGACCTTACCACATCGGCCTGAACCACATGATCTTACCACATCAGCCTGAACCACATGATCTTACCACATTGGCCTGAACCACATTATCTTACCACATCAGCCTAAGCCACTGACCTTACTACATCAGCCTGAACCACATGATCTAACTACATTGGCCTGAACCACATGACCTTACCACATCGGCCTGAACCACATGATCTTACCACATTGGCCTGAACCACATGATCTTACCACATCGGCCTGAACCACATGACCTTACCACATTGGCCTGGCCTGATCGGCCTGAAGCACATGATCTTACCACATCGGCCTGAAGCACATGATCTTACCATCTTACCACATCTGGCCTGATCTTACCACATCGGCCTGAACCACATGATCTTACCACATCGGCCTGATCTTACCACATGATCTTACCACATCATCGCCTGAAGCATATGCCTGAAGCACATGATCTTACCACATCGGCCTGATCCACATGATCTTACCACATCGGCCTGAACCACATGATCCTACCACATCGGCCTGAAGGTCAAATCTTCATTTCATTTAGAAATTGATTCAATCATTTAAAGAACTCCCTTCTTAAACTTGTTCAAGTTTATGAAAAAATCAGCCGATCTTCACGCTCCAAACAATCACGCCAGTGGAATGAGCAAATTATAACAATTCATTGGCTGTCTCTGAAGCAGAGTGATCCGTAATTGACTGATGTTTCTGTCAAATTCTGAGGTTAGAGAGGTAAATGTTTATAAACATGTTCGTGTCAATATGTTTCTAATGGAAAGGTTAGATTTTTATGTTGATTGAAGATCATTCAGTTTTTTAACAGAGGTACCAAAAAGATTATTTTTTTAGCATTTTCCACAGGCTGTCATGTTATAAAAGTCATTCTAGTCTTACACTGCAGAGGCGTATAGATGTGTGTACTATTTGTATGTGTCATGTTTGTGAGTATTACAGCACCTACTGCAGCACCTACTGCAATGAAAAGGGCTTTCCCTCATGTATGGGAAAGTCCCTTCCCCAATTGCTGATGTGAAAGTTGAGTTTGAGTTGTTGCCTTCTAACGTGCTCAAACAGCGGACCAGGCACCAATAGTCCCAGAAATTCTTCAATTATTTAGAAAGAAGGAGAGTAGAAATATAAAAAAGGTAAGAAAAGTTGAGAAAGGAGAAAAAAAGAAATACATTTTCTACCTAACAAAGCATTCAGTTTTGTTATTGTGGTATGCTCACGGAAATCTTTTTTTAAGACTTCTAGGGTCTCAGAAAGTAAAATAATTTTTTCATTCCTGTACTCATAGAACCCATACTCATTCATGAGTCAGCTATCATAACCTTTGACCTATTCTTTCAGGATCAGGTGACAAGGTCCTGAGAGTGGCAGGATCATCTGTGGAAGCACTGCAGTAGTATACGAGTCAGGTGAAAGCCGGAAAAGATACCAGTACTAAACATCTCATTGAACTTTTACTATCTCTTGACCGTCATCCAAAAGCTGATTGGTTAATGTAAATAAACATTTAGGTGTATCATCAAGGATCTTACAGTACAGTATATGACAGACACAAGAAAATGCAAGAAAGTAGTAAACAGACTTATCCCAGTAAGGAGACATTCAAGTTAAAGGCTACAACTCTTTTGTAGAAGTGACTGGTACAAGATTAGATATGACATCACAGGTTCACATTCTTGAAAAGTCTTTGTGGATTTTATTGAAATAGCTTTTAAATTTATAAGACGAGGACACATTTCACATGGAGATGAAAGTATTAAGCAGTCTTTTCCCAGTAAGAAGACATTCAAGTTTAAAGTTGTAACAGACTTTTGTGAAAGTGACTTGTACCTAAAATCACATTATAGGAAATTGTTTGTTTATTGTATTGAAATTTCTTCTGAAATTTTGTGGCTTAAAACCAAGTAGTGGAACAGAATCTAGTTGAAAGCTCTTGTTGGAAGAAAAAAGATTTTTTTCTTTCTTAAATCTTTTAAAAACAGTCACCAGCATCTACTGAGTCTAAGTGAACGGCAACAAGAGTTGAAATTTTGAATGACAAAAGGTTTATCTCTTTGTGTTTCCACAACTTTGATTTAAATAATATGCTCTTGTTTCCGGTACCTATCTCCTATGGAACTACATGAAGTAACCTCTCATGTGTGTTCAATGCATGTAGTGTATTTTAAATGGGAAATTGTGATGTCATGCAAGTTATGCATATTCATTTTGAATAAATTAACATATAAGTATTATTGGTACCAGGGTGATAGTCAGGGTTTAATTTTAATCTTAGTATTATGGATTTAAGGAATTATTATGTAAATATAATATATGAAAGCTACGGTAGATTTATTTGTATGGATGGAACAATGGCAACTTAAAATAAAGGTAAACTATCAAATGATTAGTGGTAATGAAAAGTTGAATTAATGGAGCATTTGGCTGAGAACTAAAGGAATTTTATTCTGGGGTTCCCAGAATAATTGTTAGAGAATACCTGTTGGAGCATTCTACAGTACTTTTTTATATCAGTCAAAACAACTTGTGATATTTTATTAGATATGATGTCGACTGAAAAGAAGGTGACATCAAAATGATGTCTTCAATTGTGTTAATCACTTTGTGACCGAGATCTCATTTAAAGAATTTTTGATAAATTTCCTCCATTTTAACTTTTCCTCTTTAACTTGCTATTTTCCAATCTTTTTGTTTGGGGTCAGAGGTGAAAGACAGTTTGCCAGTGAATAAAATATGCAAAGCAGTTGGAATTCAATTTGTGCAAGGTTAAAAAAAATTGAATATATTTATTTAAAATGTAAATTTATATGAGCTAACATTATTGTAAAATTTTGGTGATTTGTTAGATAATGCTGGTATTGGAAAACTAGCATGGTTGGGTGATGTAGCACCAGTTATGAAAGTAAACTGGGAGATACAAATATTCATATCATAAACAGTTGAAAAGTGACTGCTGAAACTTACTGATTTTATTTTATCTTTAAGCAAGTGGCATTTCTGCCTGAATGCACCTGGCAGTTTGGCGTGTAAATATTGAATTTGTGAAAGCGTTTGTGGTACTATTTTTGTGTGAAAATTGAAATTTATGTTTTTTACACATACCGTATTCGACGTAATAAGCACCTGGGGCACTTATGAAAATCTGATTGCACCACTTTTTATGCCCAAATTTTCTTTCTTACAAGCTCCCATGCTGTGTAAAATGTGCTATTCAAATTGCATTGTGTGAACTGTTTCTATACTAGCCCCACAATTATCACCACAAAAAAACATTGTGAGCATTAGATGCAAAATAAGCAAATAATGTCACAAAACTTATTTTAAGTCTTCAATTCAAATGAATTATGTTATAAGTAAAAAAATGTTGGGTGGGCACTTATTAGAGCAGTGGCGCTTAATACGTTGAATACAGTTTATTGTGATAACAGAGGATACAAAATTGTTAAGGGAATGATGAGAATTTTGATATCTCGTTTGGCAACACATATGCCGATGGAGGAATAGCAGATCGATAGCCTGCTTGGCAGATATTCTGTATTGTATTTGGCAATCATGATAATAGTAGTGATAATAATGATTAATTTACATAGCATTTTATGTATACGATCTTAATACCATAAAATACCCATACCATAATAACCTATTTATCAAAATAAGCTTTAATAGTATATGTTTGGGCAGGCTTATAAGCAAAATTCAGGCAAGGTTAGTTTTGGGTTAGTGTTAAATTTAGGGCAATATACCATTTATTCCAAAACAAAATCAGGCCCCTACATCTATGGTTTGAAGTTTTAAACCATCGTGTCATGTCGTCTTATGTGACATTTTATACCTCAAATGTGATATACCTTCAATGTGACAATTCATATCTTCAAATGTACATCATGTGACATTTGATGGTCCCTAATTTGACATTTGATGTCTTCTAAAATGATATTTGACATTGCTTATTTGACATGTGATGTTTGATTCTACAAATATAAAAGGCTTTCAAATGTGATGATTGATATCTTCAGATGTGACATTTGATGGTCTTCAGTGTGACATTTGATGGTCAACAATGTGACATTTGATGGTCTCAATGTGACATTTTGATGGTCAACATCTTTTTGATATGATTGACAAATTTGATGGTTATATCTTCAATGTGACATTTGATGTCTCCTGACATTTGTTATCTCAACATCTTTTTTGACATGTGGTCTTCGATTCTACAAATGTGATGAATTATATCTTCAGATGTCATTCAATGATCCCCAATGTGACATTTGATGTCTCCTAAGAACACAGTCAACATATTATTTGACATGTGGTGTTTGATTCTTCAAATGTGACATGCCTTCAAATGAGATGGTTTATATCTTTAGATGTGACATTTGATGTTCTCCATTGTGACATTTGATGTCTCCTAAGAACAGTCAAGATATTATTTGACATGTGGTGTTTGATTATACAATGTGATGGTTTATATCTTCAGATGTGACATTTGATGGTCTCCAATGTAACATTTGGTCTCCAATGTGACATTTGATATCTCCTAAGAACAGTCAACATATTATTTGACATGTGATGTTTGATTCTACAAATGTGACATGCCTTTAGATGTGATTGATATCTTCAAATGTGACATGATCCCTTTGTACCATGAACATGCACACACTAGCTAACAACATAATTATACCAAATTTGAAACAGATTAGTCATGCGGTTGTTAAAATATTAAACTTGTTGTATTTTCATAGTTCTTTACAATAATTAAAAGACAAGGGACAGAATTTGTTTCTCTGTTGTACACATTTAATCTCAGAAGGCTTTCCCCATTATTTTTTTTTAAAACTGATACTTTTTTTTAAATGTGACATGTGATACTTTCAAAGTAACGTGATGCTTTCAAATGTAACGTGATGCTTTCAAATGTGACATGTAGTGCTTTTAAGTGTGACATGTAGTGCTTTCAAGTGTGACTTTATACTTTCAGATGTGATGTTTAATAACGTGGCATAATACTCTCATATGTGACATGAAATGTCTTCAATGTGAAGCGATGCTCTATGGCACTGAAAGTCCTCAAAATAATGTGTCCCTTCAACTGTACAGAATGGCATTGGACGTGGTTAGATCTAGTTATTATACACATCCCTCAGTACGGGTTGACATTAGGAAGTTGACGTACGAGGGTTGTTAGAGATTAGGTGCAACTCCTGTTTTATAAAAATTCACACGTAGACAATTGATGATTGAAAAATAAATACTTACTTTTTGTATAATCTTATATCAATTAGTCTAAATAATACACTTTTCCCCAAACCGCCTAAATCTTTACCTGTTTAGCACCACGACGGAATTAGGTTCTCCGAGATTCATACTTTGGTCGCCATTTTCTTAGTCACCGACGTTGGTGATTAATTATTCAAGGTCTGCAATTCAAGGTCCGCAAATAAGTTTTAGAATATTCCACTAAACTGCAGGTGGATTTTTGCTGACATTTTTTTGTTCATATAATTTTATCAAATAGTTTTGTTTAAAAAGTTTTTTGAGCGAAAACAAATAAAACATCAAGAAATGTTTAGATTGTATAATTGTACTTTGTAAGTATTATTTTATTTTTCTTCCTCAAATAATCTGAAACATATAACCCCCACTAAAATTTTATAGGCCTGATGGCAGTGTTTTGAATTTTCACTGTACTTTGGAGACGATTTTTACTGAAGGAAAAATAGTCCAAAATACATTGATAAAAGTAACCAAAATCACCTAAAAAACAGTTTTTGAAGACATGGATGGGCTACAGACATCGATTCTAATCATTGTGGGCGAAAATAAAGGTAAATTGGTTTCGTTTTCATAAAAATTTTCAAACTAAAATTTTTCTATACTTTTAACACCTTATTTAAAACAGTACAGGAGGGTATAGGATTTTGTAGTGGGCGGCCAGCCTTCACCAACGGTAGCCAGACTAACACGGCTGGCATACTACGGGGAGTACCAGGTTAGACCATATAACTATTAACTGAAATTAATAGCTCCATGGTTAGACATTTGTTGTCATTGTAACATAGTAACAATTTTACAAGCACTTGTGACATATACAACTGTTAATGTGACAACAGAGACATTTCATCACGTGACTCTAACTCAACTGGACTCCATTTTAAAAGGAAGCAGCATCGTTGCGTTCATCTACCTACCGTGGTGTAGCGGTTATCATACCTGTCCACAGACCACGAGGCCCTGGGTTCAAGCCTGGGTTGGGTAGCACGCCAGTGCACCACAACTGGTTATCAAAGGCCGTGGACATTGACTTGGTTGTCGATGTTATGTTTGTCCGTACGTCGTACCTGTGTTCTCGTCCAGGTCGTATTAAGCGTTTCGTGATAGCATCGTTACTATCATAAGCAAATACGCAGGCGACGACCCCGTCATTGTAATTGTGTGTTCATTCGTCGTCGTGTTTCACCAGTCTTCACACAGCTCGGTCACATCACACGTACAACAAACATAATACATGCTAATCTACCAGTACCAGTTCAGCAAATTGTACTAATTGCAGTTTTTTGTTCGCTTCCGATTTTCCTTAAGTTTGATATATTCCCGGGTATGCGAAGAGTAACTATAATGTTAACGCCAGCTGATTGTTCGTTAAAATCAAAGTCTACATACCTGATATAAAGTGCCATTGCAAATCCTAGTGTGAACCGTAGGTTTGAAAGCCATCTCGTCGTACAGCAGAAACCCACTTCGAACGTCGATCAAGATCAGATAGAAAGTGAGAAAATGTTTTGTTATCCCCGGCACGTCTATTAGTGCAACCAAATAGCTTCCACACACTCTTTGGTGCAACCAACGGCACATCGGATTCCGGCATAATCATCTTACAAAATTAATCTATACATTCAAACGTACGTAAGTCTAATTAAGTGTACAGCAGATAACTGTTCCTGCCCGATAAAATGGCGATGTAATCAAAGTCATGTGACCTTATGCCGTCAGCTAAAACACCCTTATTGGTGCATATTATTGTGATTTTGAGGCCTGCATTGTGATTAAATCAGGGAAGTGACAGTTTCCTGTACACAATTGTTTAATTAATTTAAATTTCAAAAATATTTATTCCTAATTTTTTCAAGTTGTTGTATTTTAATAGTTCTTTACCAGAATTAAAAGACAAGAAAGGACATAATTTGTTTATCTTTTATACACATTTAATCTCAGAAGACTTTCCCTATTATCATGAGCATTCACAACCATTTCTTGGAATAAATGCAAACTTACTTTAACAGATTCAACAACTATTTTCAAATATCTCCTTTTGTAAATATCCAAAAAGTTGTTACGACTTGTTAAATAAAGATGACAGGTATTGTTTTAATTCCACAATAGCATCGCTCGCTATAGCAACAAGGAACAAGTTAGTACAATATTCTTAAAGGAAAATTCCTGTGAATTTTCATTTGTATGATAAATGACTTTTAAAGAAACAATTAAAGAAAAAAAATGTATTCCGTTTAGATTTCCAAAAATCCACCAGTGTGTTGAAAAGTGACCTTGTAGTGTAATGTGATGTCATTACTGCAGATCGAAGATAATTTTAACGTATTTCTATAAACTGAAATTTTTTCTTTCATTTAGAGTGTAAGATGGGCAAAGCATGTTCTTGCAAAGTACATGTTATACCCCATTTTGACAATTAAACAAAAAATGCTTCCCATAAATTAGAAAGAGGCAATTAATATTCAAAAAATACATAAGCAGTTGTCTTGGATCTGCAATTATGACATCACACTTACACAGTGAGGTCACTTTCAAAAAAAATCTTTGAAATGTACTAACTCCTAAATGGAATATGATATCAGCATGGTCTTGAGAACAAATTGTGTCTTTAAAAGTCTATCATCCAATCAGTGGCGGACTAGAAGTCGGGAAATTTGGGACTCTCTCGATGGCCTGACCACAAAGTGGCCATGGGCTGTAAAAAAATTAAACAAGGCCAAATCCAAGCAAGGCTTCTATGAGCCAAAATCCTCTGTCTCTAGCTTCAGGAGCTCTTCCTCTGGACCCCGCTGGGGGATTCACCCCCAGATCCCCCAAAATGGCCTGACCTGGTTTGTGTTTCTCGACCTGCTTTAACCTTCCAGTCAGCCGTGCATACAGTCATAAATTTGAAAATACAAATTACGAGTCCGGAATATATCTTTAAATGTCTTTTAATCATAAAACCATCTCATCAGAGTGGCATCGTGTAATGTCTTCACTTTTCTTCCGCTGCTTAATGTTTTCAAATTTCACCCTGAGCAAGATTTTTCAGGGAAGCTCAGTTCTGGTAGTCCATGCTCAACCGGTCCAAGATATCCACCACTCGTATTAAGGTCCTCATCAACTCCTATGTAAGAAAGATAAATATCTCTGTAATATATCCAGGGCTGTAATTCTTATTCACAAAATGGGGTGTGGGAAGAAGGGGTGAAAGGAAGGGGGGGGGGACTATAGTGCCATACATTTCTCCACAATGTAGGCGGACAGTGTTTTTTCAAAACCTTATGTATTCGTATTAAATTCTGCCGGAAAGTGGGGGCCTGTCCCGCCCCCTGTCCTGTCTCCACGCCCCCTGGCTGGGACATATCGGAATCTGTAAAAGAGCACTTAATGTGGAATTTATTGCAGAGATCCTGTGGTTTAACATTAGAGGACGTGATTCCATGAAATCAATGGCGAAGCTGAACTTTTTTTGCAGGGAGGAAGGGGGAAGGGGGGCGTACAAAATCACACAAAAAAAAACCCGATTCAAGCTTCCCCTTAGGTTTAACACAATTTTAAGCAATTTTCTGCTATCAAATTACAAGAAAAATAGCCTAAGGGCTTTTGGGGCTTCATTCCCTGTGCCCCTACCAGAGCTTCTCCCTAGATTTGACACAATGTATGGCTTTCAGCCTTCGAGCAGTCTAGAGGATTCGTCCATAGATTTGATACAATTTTAAGAAATTTTCTGCTACCAAATTTGCAAGAAACGAAAGGCTTAGACCCTAGATTTGACACAATATTAAGCAATAGCCGTATTCTGCAATCAAAATGAATCACGTGAAACATATGGGCCCGGCCTTACCAAGGCTTCACCCCTAGATTTAAAACTCATTTTAGGCAAGTTCCTGTTACCAAAATTAAGAGAAACGTAGGGTTTCGCTCTTGAATTCTGCTTCCAAAATATCAAGAAACAGGGCTTCCCAGGCCCCAGGCCTTAAAAAAGTGAGGGGCCCGAGAAGGTCCTAAACCCCCCTCCCATGACAAAGTGTTCAAATTTAGCCCACTTCTGAGGGCAATTTTGTTTTTTAAAAGCAAAATAATTCCTCAAAAAAATGTGCGTGTGTGGGGGGGGGGGGGGGGAGGGGGAAGGGGTCCGGACCCCATTCACCCTTGGCTACGCCACTGCCGGGCCCAAATAACGATTGTCTATAAAATTATGACTTTACTACCGTAAACTATAATGAACTTGATAAATTTGTCTGCCATCTAAACGGTGCATGCCAGTCAGCGGTGTATGCTCCGGGGGCCAAGGTTTCTCAATGCATTGGGGGGATACGTAACACCCCCCTCCAAATGAAAAGGTCCAACGATTTATTTTGAATAGTCGGGTTCTATATGGCATCTTTTCTTCCTGAAATCTTTAATTTTCGGGAAATCACATTAAATTTTCGTAAAATCTCCTTAAATTTTCGTAAAATTTATTTCATTTTCATGAAATTTATTTCAATTTTCGTGAGTTCCTACATTTACGGGAAATAGTCTTCAATTTTTGTAAAATCATGTTTAATTTAGTGGAATTTCCTTTATTTTCGGGAAATTTTCTTCAATTTTGGGGAAAATTTCCTTCATTTTTCAAATCATTGTAAAAATTTCATTGTAAAATTTTGGACCGTGATAAGAGACTGCCAACATTTTTGTAGGTTTGTTGACAGGTTGAGATGAAAATAAGATCTTGCCCCTCAATCAATATCTTTCAAGATGCAACCCCTTATAGTTCACCGTCAAATATCATTCTTCCCCCAGTTTACCTAACCATGCAAACATACAATGCAATATACAAAGGTTTCTCACAAGTTCTGCAAAATAAAATTGACCACGATCAAGAGATTGATACCGTACGCTTCATGATGTAGAATGGAATACCACAGGTGCATACAATAAGAACCAACTTGTGACTAAGTAGTGCATCTTCATACTTGGCGGAGGCCATTTTTTATCGCTTGAAATGACAGATGCTTCCAAAATATGCAGAAAAAGGACACCGCTCTTTTCTCAGGTACGTACATTTCCTCTCAGAAATTGTTACCTGTAAATCTCAAAATTGACCTGCCCCCTTTTCCAAAAAGAATACCTCCTTTCCGCTAAAACTGTGATTTGTAACCTTAATATTACTTTGTCTTACCCCTTTCGATGGAATGACAAGTTCATCTCCAAAAAGTGCATCAGCAATTTCGGTCATGCAGTTACACTTCTTTGCTGCAGGTTGTGACGTAACCTTCCTCTCCTCCCGCGGGGGCACAACGTCCGGGCCCGTATCTATTGCCACAAGAGGATGGGTTTTATGAACATCTGTCAAAATCAACGCACACACAAGACACAGATATCGACTGAACGCCATTTTAAGATAAAATGTCTGCCATTTAGCTTTTCCCATCGTTTCTCACTTCACGAAGTGTTGTTTCGAATAATAGTACAATAAAGAATTCATTTTGACTTTTCTTTTGCGACTTTCCAGATCGTATACAATAAACAATTAAAAACTGTTGGGCGAGGTGCCAATCAAAACGAATTCATATAAAGCCTGCCTAATGATCAGATAAAAATAGGCCCGGATGTCAAAATTAATGATCACTTAGATTGCATCGTTAGCGACGCATTAATCTGTCAGCTGTCAAGTTTAATTTGCATGAATTTGGCAACATTGCACACATTAGAAATCAGATCCCTATGTAATTGAACAGGTATCTTATACCTGTATACGGTTTTTGTGCAGTTTTTAAGTGATGCGAAGTAGAGTCATATCGAAATTTGCAAGATGACGTCCAAGATTGTTTAATTAATACTTGGAGATTTCGTTTTACAATAAGATTTAAATGAGATAATCTGTATATATTCATTATTTCATAATGGTTGTCTCTGTTTTGTATAATTAGATTGTCGTAATTCTATCAGCTAGGCCTACTTTTGTTAAGATGGTTGAAATAATTGTTCTTGCGGCAGCGGAAAAAATATTGGGAAGGGGGGGGGCACACTGAACAGGCGTAAACCAATTATACAAATTGTGCGTTAAGGTTACACGTTTTCGGCGTGGGGCTCAGGGGCCCGCTTAAGGTCCCGTGGTGGGGTGCAGGGGCGAAGCTTTGCCACCGGAAGCTCTCGCAAAATTGACACTTGAAGGGGAAAAAATACCTTACAACGCACAGGAAGAAAGTATATTATACATGTCAAATCAAAATTCTTGTCAAGAGAGATATAATATACAATATACAAAATCATGAAAACGCATAATATGGAAATATAATATTTTATTGTTAACGTTTCTGTGCCTGGATATAGGTCTATGGTTACTTTTTGAAAAATATATGTAGCCTAAAAGAAAAATGTTTGATAAGCTTCCGTGTCTTAATTTTGTCAAACTTTTAAAACAAACCTGTTCTACCCCTCCCCTATCTCTCGGTGCCCCTCTCTATCTCTCGGTGCCCCTTTCTATCTGTCGGTGCCCCTCTCTATCTCTCGGTGCCCCTCTCTATCTCTCGGTGCCCCTCTCTATCTCTCGGTGCCCCTCTCTATCTGTCGGTGCCCCTCTCTATCTGTCGGTGCCCCTCTCTATCTGTCGGTGCCCCTCTCTATCTGTCGGTGCCCCTCTCTATCTGTCGGTGCCCCTCTCTATCTGTCGGTGCCCCTCTCTATCTGTCGGTGCCCCTCTCTATCTCTCGGTGCCCCCTCTATCTCTCGGTGCCCCTCTCTATCTCTCGGTGCCCCCTCTATCTCTCGGTGCCCCTCTGTATCTGTCGGTGCCCCTCTCTATCTGTCGGTGCCCCTCTCTATCTCTCGGTGCCCCTCTCTATCTCTCGGTGCCCCTCTCTATCTCTCGGTGCCCCTCTCTATCTGTCGGTGCCCCTCTCTATCTGTCGGTGCCCCTCTCTATCTGTCGGTGCCCCTCTCTATCTGTCCCCTCTCTATCTGTCGGTGCCCCTCTCTATCTGTCGGTGCCCCTCTCTATCTGTCGGTCTCTATCTGTCGGTGCCCCTCTCTATCTGTCGGTGCCCCTCTCTATCTGTCGGTGCCCCTCTCTATCTGTCGGTGCCCCTCTCTATCTCTCGGTGCCCCTCTCTATCTGTCGGTGCCCCTCTCTATCTGTCGGTGCCCCTCTCTATCTGTCGGTGCCCCTCTCTATCTGTCGGTGCCCCTCTCTATCTGCCCCTCTCTATCTCTCGGTGCCCCTCTCTATCTCTCGGTGCCCCCTCTCTATCTCTCGGTGCCCCTCTCTATCTCTCGGTGCCCTCGGTGCCCTCTATCTCTCGGTGCCCCTCTCTATCTGTCGGTGCCCTCTCTATCTGTCGGTGCCCTCTCTATCTGTCGGTGCCCCTCTCTATCTGTCGGTGCCCCTCTCTATCTGTCGGTGCCCCTCTCTATCTGTCGGTGCCCCTCTCTATCTGTCGGTGCCCCTCTCTATCTCTCGGTGCCCCTCTCTATCTGTCGGTGCCCCTCTCTATCTCTCGGTGCCCCTCTCTATCTGTCGGTGCCCCTCTCTATCTGTCGGTGCCCCTCTCTATCTGTCGGTGCCCCTCTCTATCTCTCGGTGCCCCTCTCTATCTCTCGGTGCCCCTCTCTATCTCTCGGTGCCCCTCTCTATCTCTCGGTGCCCCTCTCTATCTCTCGGTGCCCCCCTCTATCTCTCGGTGCCCCTCTCTATCTCTCGGTGCCCCTCTCTATCTCTCGGTGCCCCTCTCTATCTCTCGGTGCCCCTCTCTATCTCTCGGTGCCCCTCTCTATCTCTCGGTGCCCCTCTCTATCTCTCGGTGCCCCCTCTCTCTCTCTCGGTGCCCTCTCTATCTCTCTCGGTGCCCCTCTCTATCTCTGTCGGTGCCCCTCTCTATCTCTCGGTGCCCCTCTCTATCTCTCGGTGCCCTCTCTCTCGGTGCCCCTCTCTATCTCTCGGTGCCCCTCTCTATCTCTCGGTGCCCCTCCTATCTGTCGGTGCCTCTATCTGTCGGTGCCCCTCTCTATCCCTCTCTCTATCTGTCGGTGCCCCTCTCTATCTCTCGGTGCCCCTCTCTATCTCTCGGTGCCCCTCTATCTGTCGGTGCCCCTCTCTATCTGTCGGTGCCCCTCTCTATCTCTCGGTGCCCCTCTCTATCTGTCGGTGCCCCCTCTATCTCTATCTGTCGGTGCCCTCTATCTGTCGGTGCCCCCTATCTCTCGGTGCCCCTCTCTATCTGTCGGTGCCTATCTGTCGGTGCCCCTCTATCTCTCGGTGCCCCTCTCTATCTGTCGGTGCCCCTCTCTATCTGTCGGTGCCCCTCCCCTCTGCCTATCTGTCGGTGCCCCTATCTCTATCTGTCGGTGCCCCTCTCTATCTGTCGGTGCCCCTCTCTATCTCTCGGTGCCCCTCTATCCGGTCTCTATCTGTCGGTGCCCCTCTCTATCTCTCGGTGCCCCTCTCTATCTCTCGGTGCCCCTCTCTATCTGCCCCTCTCTATCTCTCGGTGCCCCTCTCTATCTGTCGGTGCCCCCTCTATCTCTCGGTGCCCCTCTCTATCTGTCGGTGCCCCTCTCTATCTGTCGGTGCCCCCCCTCTCTATCTGTCGGTGCCCCTCTCTATCTGTCGGTGCCCCTCTCTATCTGTCGGTGCCCCTCTCTATCTGTCGGTGCCCCTCTCTATCTGTCGGTGCCCCCCCTGTCGGTGCCCCTCTATCTCTCGGTGCCCCTCTCCCCTCTCTATCTGTCGGTCTCTCATCTGTCGGTGCCCCCTCTATCTATCGGTGCCCCTCTCGGTGCCCCTCTCTATCTCTCGGTGCCCCTCTCTATCTCTCGGTGCCCCTCTCTATCTCTCGGTGCCCCTCTCTATCTCTCGGTGCCCCTCTCTATCTCTCGGTGCCCCTCTCTATCTCTCGGTGCCCCTCTCTGCCCCTCTCTATCTCTCGGTGCCCCTCTCTATCTCTCGGTGCCCCTCTCTATCTCTCGGTGCCCCCCTCTCTATCTCTCGGTGCCCCTCTCTATCTCTCGGTGCCCTCTCTCTATCTCGGTGCCCTCTATCTCTCGGTGCCCCTCTATCTCTCGGTGCCCCTCTCTATCTCTCGGTGCCCCTCTCTATCTCTCGGTGCCCCTCTCTATCTCTCTCATCTGTCGGTGCCCCTCTCTATCTGTCGGTGCCCCTCTCTATCTCTCGGTGCCCCTCTCTATCTCTCGGTGCCCCTATCTCTCGGTGCTCTATCTCTCGGTGCCCCCTCTATCTCTCGGTGCCCCTCTCTATCTCTCGGTCTCTATCTCTCGGTGCCCCTCTCTATCGGTGCCCCTCTCTATCTCTCGGTGCCCCTCTCTATCTCTCGGTGCCCCTCTCTATCTCTCGGTGCCCCTCTCTATCTCTCGGTGCCCCCTATCTGTCGGTGCCCTCTCTATCTGTCGGTATCTCTCGGTGCCCCTCTCTCTCTATCTCTCGGTGCCCCTCTCTATCTCTCGGTGCCCCTCTCTATCTCTCGGTGCCCCTCTCTATCTCTCGGTGCCCCTCTCATCTCTCGGTCTCTATCTCTCGGTGCCCCTCTATCTCTCGGTGCCCCCTCTCTATCTCTCAGTGCCCCTCTCTATCTGTCTCTATCTCGGTGCCCCTCTCTATCTCTCGGTGCCCCTCTCTATCTCTCGGTGCCCCTCTCTATCTCCCTATCTCTATCTCTCGGTGCCCCTCTCTATCTCTCAGCGCCCCTCTCTATCTCTGGGTGCCCCTCTCTATCTCTCGGTGCTCCTCTCTATCTCTCGGTGCCCCTCTATCTGTCGGTCTCTCATCTGTCGGTGCCTCTCTATCTCTCAGTGCCCTCTCTATCTCTCGGTGCCCTCTCTATCTCTCGGTGCCCTCTCTATCTCTCCCTCGGTGCCCCTCTCTATCTCTCGGTGCCCCTCTCTATCTCTCGGTGCTATCTCTCGGTGCCCCCTCTCTATCTCTCGGTGCCCCTCTCTATCTCTCAGTGCCCCCTCTCTATCTCTCGGTCTATCTCTCGGTGCCCCTCTCTCTATCTCTCTCGGTGCCCCTCTCTGCCCCTCTCTCTCGGTGCCCCTCTCTATCTCTCAGCGCCCCTCTCTATCTCTCGGTGCCCCTCTCTATCTCTCGGTGCTCCTCTCTATCTCTCGGTGCTCCTGTCTATCTCTCACTGCCCCTCTCTATCTCTCAGCGCCCTCTCTATCTCTCAGCGCCGCTCTCTATCTCTCGGTGCCCCTCTCTATCTCTCGGTGCCCCTCTCTATCTCTCGGTGCCCCTCTCTATCTCTCGGTCTCTATCTCCTCTCTATCTCTCGGTGCCCCTCTCTCTATCTCTCGGTGCCCCTCTCTATCTCTCGGTGCCCTCTCTATCTCTCAGTGCCCCTCTCTATCTCTCAGTGTCTTAGTTCATGTATTGAATACAAAATCGCACAAAGTGTTATTATATTATTAATAGATTATTTTACATTTTCAAACTTTTCTCTGAAGAACGCCCTTTTTCAGAGAAAGTGCTCTTTTGAAATCTAAATACATAAGAGGCACTTGAAATTTCAAAGTTTGTTGAAGGACCGGAAGGGTTCTGACCATTTGACGAATCTATAGTCTATTCTTCTCTCTGGAAAAAAATCTGATGTAGAACGTCTCGTTCCCATTAAAAACAAATCCGAGGTACAGGAATGAAGGCGGCCCTTTTATCTGTTTATGCAAGAAGAAAAAAACGAACCCCCTTTCAAAGTCCTGGCCTGCATAAAAAAAATATATTTGGACTCATAATATTCTCCGATAAGTCTGCTGTTTAACTGCTTAATGTAGGCTATTCAGGGAGCTGTTACTATTTGAAAACAAAACCACTGCAAAATTAAGAGAATGAAACGGGCAACTTTTAAGTTAGAAAGAACAGTTGGAGGTCTCAATTACATTTGTGATTTTACCCATGGTTTATGATGCAAGTGAGCAACCTAACTTTCCAAAATGCTTAGAAAATAAATATATCCGCTTTCATGTATAGGGCAATAGTCAATAAATTCCGCTTATAACGTATTAGAATCAGGCCAGGGAGGTGAGTTGTCATTGATCAGACGTAATGCAAGTAATTGTGACCACATGACTGGAAATTTTCCATTCTAGTCAGGGGGTCCATTACAGAAAATGTGTTACAAAAACTTCCGAAGTTTTTGTTTCGTATAATTGAACAATATTGTAGACCAGTGGCGTGGTGGGTCGTGTTTACTAGGGAAGGGGAGGGGGAATGGAATTTTGGCGCCACACCCCGAAAGAGAGCTCATAAGAGTAAAACGTTGGGCACATAGAAGTAAATTGGCATGAACCGTTTAGGAAATTGCTTAAAATCAGTATTTTGAATCTAGGAACCGTCAAAGCCCTGGAAAGGGGTCCGGGGGGAAGGGGAAGGGGAGGAGAGGGGAGGGGGAGGAGAACCCCGAAGGCGGTGCTTTGGTAAAATTTCTCAAATAATGAAGACAATTTTTAGGAAATTTCCTGAAAATGAAAAAAATCTCCGGAAAATTCCCCCAAATTGAAGAAACTTGAAAATTCCCAACATTTAAAGAAATTTTCCCGAAAATTGAAGAAATCTTCTTAAATATTGAAAAAAATATCCTGAAAATGAAGGACATTTCACGAGAATGGAAGCAAATTTGACGAAAATGAATGAAACTTCCCAAAAATTGAAGAAATTTTGAGCAAAATGAAGGAAATTTCCCAAATATCCCATAAAATTAACGGAAAATTTCTTAATATTGGAAGAGATTTCCCAGAAATTAAAGATTTTCCTGCAAATTGCAGAAGATTTCCCGACAAAAATAAATTTGTGACACGTGCTCATTATCTGATTATTGGGAGGCTTAAAATTGTGTCAAGTCTAGGCATGCTACAGTGGCGTAGGTCGCGAAGATTGCTCATAATCTGTTTGATTGATTTTCTCAAAAAAAAAGACGAAGAATTTTAAAAAGCAGCAGAGAAAGGTTTTGAATATCATTTTACTATCAGTCTTCAAAATTTCAGGATATCCAGTGAAATTTTGGACAATCTGGAGCGGAAAATGAGAAACCCCATACATTTAGTGTGTGCAGGCTAGTCAAATGTGTAGGCTCATGCGATGAATTACTCACGTTTTAGGATATTTCAAGTACTCAGTTCTTCGGGTGGCTCCCGGACTGCAGGAAGCCCTACGTTTGTCATGATGTTACTAGCAGAAGAAGGCTTTAAAATGTGTCACATCTATTGGGCGAAGCTGCACGCAGGGGCGCTGGGGCGAAACCCCATGAATCCCTGCATTTGCTTAAAATTGTGTCAAATCCAGGACGGGATCAGGATCGACGTCCTAGGCGCCGAGGGGGAAAAGTTCCAGGCATACAGGAAGCTTAGTAGCCTTTTTTGGCGTGATTTTGGTAGCATAAAATTGCTCAAGATCGTATCAATTCCGAACTAAAGTTAGTTAAGGAATATCATTTTGGAACGAATGTTCAAATCATGCAGGATCCCATTGACTTCAATATGTGTCTTTAGTTGGGGTCTAGGAATGGTTTTCATGTTTCTGATGTAAGAATAAAGCTTTGAGAAAAACATATTTACAAAGTTGAGAATAAAAAGTATATAAGAATATATTTATAACAATTTTTGCGGCCCTGCTGTGAGCATTCGGCGCCCTCTCGAAAAGCTACCAGCTGTATTCAATAAAATTGTTTTTCCTTCATGGCAGGAGCAGATATTAAATATTGCTGACGAGCTATCGTCATTCATCGGTTTCTATCCGAGCGTGAAATCCAGGGGCCTGCTCGAGTGCCAATGGTGGAAAAATGGCGGGAAATTTGAACTTTTCTGTGGAAAATTCATGCGCTTTTGCACAAATGGAGTATTACTTATTTAATAGTATAGGAAGAAGTTATTGATCAACACGTAAATTTTCCCAGGGCCTAATTTTTCTCAGAACGATTTTGGCGCCCCCTCAGAAAGCTTTGCTGGGAGGGGACTGTTGCCCCCTGCCACTGTTGTGGACTGCATGGTATTGTCTATCATATAAAGAGTAGGTTCGAGGGTGTTTAAAAAAATGAAAATAATGATTATTTGGGATATCCTTTCCCCCGCTTCCGCCGCATATGTGGCGAATCCATTAAGTATTAAAATAGTTTGAGTTAGTACTTAGTATTAGTACAATGCATTAAGATACAGCAAAAAAAAAAATACTTTTGATAAAGGCGCCAGACTGCGGGGCAACCCTATAAAACAAAAAACGACAAAAGTGCCCCTTTCGAAAATGAAAAATGCCCCTCAATTACCAGGTCCGTAGCCAAACCCCTTTAAAATTTCTGGCTACGGGCGTGATTACTGTCAACAACTGGCAGAATATGCGCACACTTTTTACGAAAATATTACTTCAGTACGATCCTTAATTACTGATCCAATAGTAGGAAACTGGCGACTTTGGTCAGCCCCATTGCAAAAGTGCCCCTTTTGTTCTAAAAATGAAGTGCTGCTTTTGGTTAACTTCATTGAGAACATATATGACTATGCATATGACTTGGGAAGTACCCCTAAGAGGTCGTGCCCCCACTTTTCGAAAGCTTCACACACCCCTTATCATGTTCACTGTGTGCATAGTCTTAAAAAAAAAAAAAAATTGGAGTGGGGGGGGACATGAAGAAGGGATATATTTTCTCCACACAATTGATAAAGTCTGTACATTATTTGAATGTTGCATTTTCATACATTTTCCAGCGGGAGGTGGATGGGACGGGTGTGCGTAAACTTATTAGAGCCTTTGGTTAAATTTGGCCACATTTCCCGAAATTAGACATCTTCCCAGAAATTGAAGAAATTTCGCGAACATCAAAGGAAAATGCACCAAAATTGAAGCAAATTTGATAGAAATGAGGGAAATTTGACAAAAATTTCCTAAATATCAAAAACAACTTCTCAAAAATTGGAGAAATTTTCCTGCAAATTGCACTAAACTTGAAGCAAAGTTGATAACAATTTGAAGGAAACTTCTTAAAAATTGCAAAATGAAAGAAATTGCACCAAATTTGAAAGAAATTTTTATGAAAATGAGAGAAATTTGACAAAAATTGAACGAAATTCCCCCAAAATGGAAGAGAAATTCTCAAATGTTTCTGAAAATTGAAGAAAATTAAATGATGGGATTTTAATGAAAATCTAAGCATATTTTTTTAAAATGATTGTAATTTTACAAAAATTGAAGTAAATTTCCCGAAAATTGTAGACCTCTCAAAAAATTTCCCGAAAATGAAGTTTTACATTTTTTAGTTGCATGAAAATTTTTATAAAACGAAATAAATGACGAAAACGACGGAAATGGCACGAAAATTGAATATCAAATATTTTTTCTGAAAAGGAAGGAAATTGCTGAAAATTTCATGGAAATAATGGAAATTGTACAAAAATTGAAGGAAATTTTACAAAAATGAAGGAAATGTAACAAAAATTGAAGGAAATTTTGAAATTGAACACAAATTCTCAAAATTTTCTGGAAAATGAAAAATTTACATGCAAATTTTAAAAATTGATGGAATTCTTCCGAAAAGTGAAGATAACTTCTCAAATATTGAAGACATTTTTCTGAAAATTGAAGCAAATTGAAGCAAATTTCACGAGAAAGACGGAAATTTTATCAAAGCAAATTTTTTAAATTCTAAGGTAAAGAAAATCGAATCAGATTTCCCGAAAATTAAAGGTTTTCCGAAATTTCGGAAGAAAAGCGATCCCAATAATGGTATCCAACTCTTTTATATTACTTATTACCTTAGTATATTTATTTCATAGGGACATTTTTCTGGGGAGAAAAGGCTCGTCAGTTGGGAGAGGGGGATAAATGGGGAATGGGGAGGAGGAAATAAATGGGAATAGAGGGGGCAGATGCCTACCACTTAGTATGTTAAAAAGGCTATGATTGAGTGGCAGAACAACTTGAGCTGAAGTTAATGTTTGCCAATCATGCAACCAAGATGGGGAAAATGACCCCAATTTATGCCACAATTATGAAAAGTCTAAACAATAAGAGCCTTTCATGTGCCCCACACTTTCCAGTTCCACAGGAGTATCTCCCTGTATGGAGCCACATAAAAGTTGACCCCAATATTTTCTGATAGGAAGGGCCAAGAAGGGGGAACACCGACCGATGAGAGCACTTCATGCAAAATCCTACAACGAATGCAATAAATGTTATCCCATAAGTCAAGAGGAGGATTTGATGGGGAGAAGCAACTGGTATAAAGTGTGGAAATGTTGCAATTTTTTTTAACTGTTTAACCATTTTCTTTGAATTATGCAAATTTGTTGAAGTCTTTTATTTCAATAATTTGACAATTATACCTCCTTAACAGGGAAGAAAACAATAAATCACAAAAGAAAGTAAAATCCTCTCAGGGGCAATTTCCCTGTCCATAGCCTTGCTTTCTACGCCTCTGCCTGATTCATGGCACCTTATACCTCGAAGGGGCATAGCCTTGCTTCCTACGCCTCTGCCTGGTTCATGGCACCTTACCTCGAAGGGGCATACACGCCCCTGCCTGGTTCATGGCACCTTATACCTCGAAGGGGCATAGCCTTGCTTCCTACGCCTCTGCCTGGTTCATGGCACCTTACACCTCGAAGGGGCATAGCCTTGCTTCCTATGCCCCTGCCTGGTTCATGGCACCTTATACCTCGAAGGGGCATAGCCTTGCTTCCTACGCCCCTGCCTGGTTCATGGCACCTTATACCTCGAAGGGGCATAGCCTTGCTTCCTACGCCTCTGCCTGGCACCTTATACCTCGAAGGGCAGGAGGATGTGCCAGTTGTCCCAAGATTGATCTTTTCCACAGTTGTATACCTACTTATCAAAATCGCAAACTTTTTTAAATGGCAGATCCACCTTGTTGAGCTGGGCAGTAATTATCCTTCACAAAGTGGAAGGGACATGGAACAATACCTTTCCTCCACCAAGTAGAGGAACACTGTTTTGCACAATGTTATGTATCTTCTTTTTTTTATTCAGTGGAGGGGAAATATTCCCCACATAAATGACAGCCCTATTGTTGAGTGTGTTTTGTTTAACTGGTTTACATGTTTGAGTAGACATCCATTATCATTTTCAACTTGGGTCGCTTTGTGAACACTGGTGGATGCATGGGGAATTTTCTGGTGGCCAAAACGTCAAAGTGTTGCCAATGAGAGTCACTACACAAGCGCGCGAACAGAGAGAAACTTGGGGTGGGGTCCAGGGACTTGCTGCAAAACCTTGGTAGGGGCCCATTGAGTGAGTCGTCTGAAAGCTCGCAAAATCACGACTTTACAAACCAGAACAGGTAAAAACAAGAGATAAATGCATCATATTTTACTCATTTATTTACACTTTCTTGTGGATTATGTTTAAGTCATAATTAATTAGACATCACCATCAAATTTATAGCATTTGTTTGTTCTTTTACTTTTGAATGTACAAAACGACAGGGGAAAGATTTGTGGATCCTCCTAAGGTCATATGATTAGGGGGCGGTGGTGGGGGGGGGTGGAAACCGCATTCAACTGTCTTAGACTAGAGGGGGTACATGTAAAAAACTAGAACGGTAAATACCGTCATGGTTTGCATGCCCATGCAAATTGATACCCATATCAAATGACCCGGCCAATTATAAAAATGGCATCTCACACTAAGTCCCACATGGCATCCCATGTCCCACATGGCATCCCACCCCATGTCCTACATGGCATCCCACCACATGTCCCACATGACATCCCATCCCATGTCCTACATGGCTTTCCACCATATCTCCCACATGGCATCCCACCTCCATGTCCCACACGACATCCCATGTCACACGTGGTATTCCATCATATGTCCCACAGGGCATCCCATCCTATGACCCACATGGCATTCCACCCTGTCCCACATCCCATGTGCCAAATGAAATGACATCCCCATGGCATTCCACCATAGTCCCACATGGCATTCCACCATGGCATCCCACCCCATGTCCCACATGGCATCCCACCATGTCCCCATGGCATCCCACCTCATGTCCCACATGACATCCTATAGGCTCCATAAGAAGTCTCATCCTAGCTATCACAGTCCCTGATTGAGCATACTATGTATGAAAGTGTCAGTTCATATGATAACTTATATGCAAATGACTTGTTGAAATGGGGGGGTGGGACGACTCCCACATGACATTCCATCCATGGCATTCCACCCCATGTCCATATATCCTACATGGCATCCCCTCCCTCCCACATGTCTCTCCCATGACATCCCATAAGCTTCATAAGAAGTCTCATCCTAGCCATCACAGTCCCTGATTGAGCATACTATGTATGAAAGTGTCAGTTCATATAATAAGTTATATGCAAGTTGTTGAATAAGAAAAAAAATCAAATAATTATGCCTGATATAGCCCTTGATGTATACAACATGGTAAATATTATATCATGTCCCTCATCCATGTCCCACATGGCATCCCTCCCTATGTCCCTATGCAGTCACATCCTGTCACACTCCCTGACTAAGAATACTAAATAAAAAAAAAAGTCTAGTCAGGTCATATACTGTAGCAACTTTATGCAAATGACCACAATAATAAAGGTGGAGTTTAATAATCATGCCTGATACAACTGTTGGTGCCCAAATATTTTCAAGAATTTTAAGGATTTTAAATTTCAAGTGCTACAAGAGAGATTTGAGGATCTCTAAAGATTATTGGAAAATTATATCATTTTACATTTATCTTCTAAGAAAATATCAAATGTTGTGTAGACTTTTTAAGAAAACTAGTCTTTAATCCTGTCTTAAGTATCTCTAAAAAACTTTAAGATTTTATAAGGAAATTCTAACCTTCCATAAGGATATCTGAAGAAACTTTAACATTTTCTTAGGAATTCTCAAAAAAACTTTAACATTTCTGAGGAAATCTCAGGACAAATTTGATGGACATAATCGCCATTACATAGGTTCGCACTATACTTTGCATGCAAACCAATAAGTCCATCAGGTGGCAGGAATTTTTGACAATTTTTTGAATATATTTATTTCCAAACTTTTTCATTTTAAAAGTTTGACAATAACAACAGTATTAAGGAGGGAGAAGGGGGATTCTCCTTCTTCCCACCTTCACTAAGCTGCATGGAGAGCAAATTTGACAAGAGATGAGTGAATCAGTCACAAATTAAGAGAAAATCCTAACAATGATCCTGAGTGCTTTTGTTATGGGGAGGGGGAAGAGTGAGTATGGGGAAGGAAAAGAGTGAGTATGGGGAGGGGGAAGAGTGAGTGTGGGGATGGGGAAGGACAGGGGAGTATCTACCATATAATACATAGGCTTATATCTTCTATTTCCCTACCTCCTTAAGTAAGCTATAAGGAGATCAAATTTGACCACATGAGTGAATCGGTCAGCAATCGGGATATATTCTCGACAAAGACCCTTAATGTTTTTGCTATGAGAGGGAGAAGGGAGGGGGGCGGGGGGGTATGGGAAGGAAAAGGCATTACAAAAAAGTGAAACTGCAATTCTTTTCACAGCAGAGGGGCCTCTGGGCATGGTCCCTGATAACATCTACCTCCTTATATCCACAATCTCTACTCAGTAAGTTTAAATATTCATCAGACCCAGTTAAGGGGTCTAGGTCATAATTTTTTTCTATAAAGAAGTTTGTAGTACAGCAGGTTTGTAGTATAAATTAGCAATTGCGTATGGGTCAACATCAACCTCCACACTTCTTCTCAATGAAATATTACTCATTACATTTGAAATAAAATCATAAAAACCAACATCTTCAGCATCGCAATTTCCCGTTTTTCACGATGTGGCCGTGAGCAAGTTTCTGATGTCTTGACTTTTAGGTATAATACTGCAAGTTTTGCAATGCCTAGCCATCTCCACCAATCACAGTTTAAGTTTTCCTCATGTGACTTGACCAATGGTCAACATCCGATGTTCATCAGCTCTGAACCAATCATTTTAGGTCTGGTACTGGCAATAAGTTTTGGAAATGCTAGCTATCTCCACCAATCACAGTTCAAGTTTTCCTCATGTGACTTGACCAATGGTCAACATCCAATGTCCATCAGCTCTAAACCAATCATTTTAGGTCTGGTACTGGCAATAAGTTTTGCAATGGCTAGCTATCTCTACCAATCAGTTAAAATTTTCATCATATGACTTGAAGACTGGTTAGCTTCCAAGGTCCATCAGCTCTGAAGCAATCATTTTAGGTCTGGTACTGGCACATCCAGGGCAGGAATGTAGAGACTCTTGGATGAATATTTCACAGTCCAAGCAGTAAATGTGCTTACATTTAGGACACTGGTAAACCTGTTGTAATGCAAAATGCATAAAAAACTTTGTTAAAAACTAATTTTGTCCCAGCAGTAAATTTGATACAAAAATCTCGCTTGAGCCAGAATTCAAGAGCAAAACTGTAAAACCTAGGAGGAGATGCATTTTTAGAACACTGGGGTACTAAAAACAAAAACTTTTTGTCCCAGCAGTAAATATGCTTACTTTTAGAACACTGGTACACACTGTTGTAATGTAGGAAAAAAAATCACTTGAAAGGATAAGTTTAGCAGTCAAACATGTTTATCTTCTATGAAAAAGGACAAAAACAGCAACAAAATGGTGATGCAAGTTTATGAAAATCCATGCCATGTGTAGAAACGGCTGAAATTAGACTATTATTGACACCACAGCCTTAGATTCCTCATGTTTCATTGTTTTAAAATTTTGGGGTTATCAGTAATTTCAGCAGAGTATTACAGCAAAGCCAAGTGTCTTTGTCATTGGAAGAAATAAAAAAAAAAAAAACATTGAATTTGAAATCAAATTAATTTTCAATTCAATACACAATCAATTCATACTTCTTCATATTTGTATTTACAATCAATTTCGTCCAGTATTATTTCTGTAAGAAATTGTTCTTTTGTTCAAATGTTATTTTTTGTGAAGGTGGTGTGCAAGCATTTGCTTCATAGGCTTCCTTCACTTACATTTATGTCTTTAAATATTTGCAGAAGACGTTTGAAGAATATTAATGAAGTTGTGATGTCACTCCCAGCCCGATTTTGATCGTCTAACAAACATTTTTTTAATTGAATTTCTTGTTAAAGAAAAACGATTTTTGAATGGTTCCTGTTTAAGGCCAGTTATTGTAATGATGTGGAGAAAAATAAACAATACAATTGAACAGTTCTGATTGGTCGAAACACAAATACTGACAAGCCAATTAATAACTTTCCAGAAGTGACATCACTAGTATGTAACAAATTTACTAGTGACATACCAAGCAATTTCCTTGGGACGAGACTCCCTGGTTAACTTATGATACTCAAAATACTCATTAACAACATTTTTAGAGAACAGAAAACTTACAACTGGCTCGGACAAATGAACTTGACATGCCTGACAGTGCCTGTACATTAAAAAGAGAGAAAAGAATCTTGAAGGATCATAGACAGGTAGAAATGACTTCAGCTTAATTGAAAGAAAAAATGCTTTGGGGACTTATTATATCTAATTATGCAAATTTCATTTAAAATTTGGTGACATCATAACAAGAAAACCAATGGAATTCCTTATGTTAATTGATTGTTTTTCAATCCTCTAACAATGTTAGTTGAATAGAATGTGAGCATCTTACAGTATTTTCAATTTTAAGGAATTATTATATTCAATTATGCAAATTTATTTAAATTTGGTGACATCCTAACAAGAAAACCAATGAATTTCCTTATGTTAATTGATTGTCTTTTAATCCTCTAATATCGTTAGTTGAATGGGAGTAGTTGAATATGGCCATGGGGTTTTTAATCTCAATCCTACCCTGTATTTAAATGTAGCAGGAGAAACAGTCTGATGATTTTCAGTGTCTGAAAATTGGCTACAAACTGACCATTAGCATTTTAGCATGTTATAATCTTTTGTTTCATTATATTTTGATACAATTTACCTTTCATGAATAACAATATAGTTTTTTAAAATTGTGGTGTGGGAGAGCTCTAGTCTGTATAGCCCTTAGCCCGTATGCCCCTAGCCTGCATAATACCTAGTCTGCATAGCACCTAGCCTGCATAGCACCTAGCCTGCATAGCTTCTAGCCTGCATAGCCCCTAGCCTGCATAGCACCTAGCCTGCATAGCCCTAGTCTGCATAATACCTAGTCTGCATGGCACCTAGCCTGCATAGCACCTAGCCTGCATAGCACCTAGCCTGCATAGCACCTAGCCTGCATAGCACCTAGCCTACATAGCACCTAGCCTGCATAGCACCTAGCCTGCATAGCACCTAGCCTGCATAGCACCCAGCCTGCATAGTACCCAGCCTGCATAACACCCGACCTGCATAACACCCGACCTAGCCCAGCACCAGCCTGCATAGCACCTAGCCTGCATAGCACCTAGCCTGCATAGCACCTAGCCTGCATAGCACCTAGCCTGCATAGCACCTAGCCTGCATAGCACCTAGCCTGCATAGCACCTAGCCTGCATAGCACCTAGCCTGCATAGCACCTAGTCTGCATAGCACCACCTAGCCTGTAGCACCTGCATAGCACCAGCCTGCTGCACCTAGCCTGCATAGCACTAGCCTGCATAGCACCTAGCCTGCATAGCACCTAGCCTGCTGCACCAGCCTGCATAGCACCTAGCCTGCATAGCACCTAGCCTGCATAGCACCTAGCCTGCATAGCACCTAGTCTACATAGCACCTAGTCTACATAGCATTAATGTTTTTGTTAAAACAGGAACAAGAAAGATTATACAAAGAAACAAATTGACCACTTTGCAACATTTTATCCAAAGTAAAAAACAATGTTCAGTGGTGCTTCGAGTTGATGAGAAAATGCTCTAGAAAATAACTGAGTCTTAAGTCTCTTTTTGAGGGTATTGATATTTGGAGCTGATTTTATGGCCACGGGGAGTGCATTCCAAAGCACTGGAGCGGTAACAGAGAATGATCGACGGTCATATGTAATAAGCTTACAGTTTGAAGTGTAAAGAAGATTCATGGTGGACAAATGAAGTGAACGGGAACAAGAATATGGCTTGCAGTCAGTTCCCAGCGAGCTGAATCGCTTCTTCTTTATGTATTCTGCCCACTCGCAATTATGAATATATAATGAGCTGAAACAAGCTGTTTTCTGATAAAGATTACAACTCTGTGACATTACAAATTCTTGCAATTTTATTCTTATTGGGTGCAGAATTTGTTTTTTTTGAAGTTTATAGCAAAAAATATGAGGAATGATATGAGATTTTAAGAGAAACAAAGAACCAAAAATTTAGATAAAAAAAAAAATGGTCCCAAAATATTTTCTAGATCTTGGCCCCAAAAGATTTTTAAAATATGTTGAAGAAATTTCTTTTACCTAAATCTGCAAAGATATTGATATAATTTTGTGGAAGCGAGTCAGAAGCTTGCTAGTTTTAGACCAATATTTAGAAGGCCTAATCCGACGTACGCACACATCGTGCAATACACTGTGATTGGGTGAAGACGATCAATGGTTTGTTTACAATGATAAGCAGTGGAAGCGATGCACAGTGTTATGTGTATGGGTGTGTGCTTTGATATTGTGAGTGCCATCGTTGGCTAACAATTAACATACAGTACCCATTTGACTGGTTTTCATTCACAAATATCTTAAATGGTTTTTCTTTAAATTCTACAGGCATAGCAGAAAGGTAATTTTAACAATAACCTGGTGTACTTATGGCAGTTGTCTAACACAATCATGAATGGGAGATTCACTGTCACCTTTGATCAATGCTTTAAGGATGCTCATTTGACATAGTCAGGGGCAGAAAAGGCACCCTGTTGTTAAGCATTGTCACTTGAACCCCTAATTAAGGAAAATGCTCAATTTTGTGATCGTGGCTTCTGAATGTCCCTAGTACTTGAAGACTATAACAGAGTTGAGCTTACAATTGGGATTGCAGTTTTTTGTTACAATGGTTTATGATTAGCCAAAAATTTATACTAAACACAAAAAAGGTCATTTTGTTAGCTGGGTATGGTGAGGGGTTCTTGTCAGACACAGTGCACATACTCCAATAAGTTACAGTCATTTCCAGATGGTTGTATTTCTGTCATCCTTCATCAGTTAATCCTCTGAAATCATTCATTAAAATAAAGGAAGTTTCAGCAGTGGCGGTTCCAAGATTCAAGAAAGGGGAGAGGAGTTTCTTATCAAGGTGCAAGCACTGGGGTGGGTTGGGAGGGGGTGTAGAATTTTATGAAAAAGCTGTGTGGGTCCACTGTGGCTTGTTTAATCAAAATCTTCAAAAAGTTTTTCAGTGGTTACATACCCAAAGGATGGAGGATGAAATCAGTCAAAGGACATTAAAAATTAGGCACTTATTTGCTGCAACTTCATCATCATAATGTGAAGATATCTCAAGAAATACCCTGGTCTTGGTTTCAAATGGTGCCTCATTACAGTTACAGTAATACTCTCCCTCCCACCAACATGTTTTGCCCCTCCCAACTAAAATTGATTACAGCCACAAAGCATACCATTTCAAAATGAGGTTTGGGATCATATTTATCAAAAAATTAAACTCAAATCAAAGTAACAGGATAATGAAAAACAGAAATATTATTTGACAAATGACACGGCTTTGATTATAAACAGAACATAAGATATAAACAACATAAACAATACCACAGACATACAACTGCTATATATAATAAATCATCACTGTTAATTTTCAGCCCAGTAATTTATTGATTATCTTAAACATGGTTAACCAACATGCCCATCAAGCTCTCGTTAATAGCCTGCTTGTGAGAATCAAGAAACAGTCAATTGTTCATATTTTTGGTAAATACATGTACACTACTGCCGCAAATAAAATTTGTTTCTTCTCATAGCAGTTGACACCCTCACACCCTGTTGAGATCCACTTGCTTGATGGGTCTTTCTTAGGTCAGGGTATGTTTTCTCATGACTTCCATATCATAGCTTCAAAATAAATGAGGCATTGTAACAGAAAACAAGATATGTAAGTAAACTAGAACTGTAAATACCGTCATGGTTCGCATGCCCATGCAAATTGACACCCATATTATATGACCCGGCCAATTATAAAAATGGCATCTCACACTAAGTCCCCCATGGCATCCCATGTACCACATGGCATCTCACCCAATGTCCCACATGGCATCCCACATGGCATCCCATCCCATGTCCCACATGGCATTCCACCATATCTTCCACATGGCATCCCACCCCATGTCCCACATAACATCCCATGTCCCATGTGGCATTCCATCATGTCCCACAGGGCATCCCATCCTATGACCCACAAGGCATTCCACCCTATGTCCCACATCCCATGTACCAAATGACATCCCACCTCATGTCCCACATGACATCCCTACCTTGTCCCACATGGCATTCCGCCATATCTCTCACATGGCAAACCACTATACAGTGTCTCACATGGCATTCCACCATATGTCCCACATGGCATTCCACCATATGTCCCACATGACATTCCACCATATGTCCCACATGGCATCCCACGCTATGACCCACATGGATCCCGTCCTACATGTATGTCCCACATTAATCCAACCATATGTACCACATGACATCCCTCCCTATGTCCCACATGGCATACCTCCCTGTGTCCCGCATCAGTGGCTTCCCACCTGATGTTCCACATAGCATCCCACCATATGTTCCACATGGTATCCCTCCTAATGTCCCGATGACATCCTACTTTATGTCCCAAATGGCATCACATTCCATATCCCATGTCCCCATGGTCTCGTACCCTATGTCCTACATAGCCTCCTACCCTATGTTACACATGGCATCCTACCTTATGTCACACATGGCATCCTACCTTATGTCACACATGGCATCCCAACCTATATCACACTCTGTGTTACTCGTGGCATCCACCATGTCCCACATGGCATTCTACCTTGTTCCACATGGCATCCCACCCCATGTCCCACATGGCATGCCATTCCATGTCCCACATGGCATCCCACCCCATAACCCACATGACATCCCATAGGCTCCATAAGAAGTCTCATCCTAGCTATCACAGTCCCTGATTGAGCATACTATGTATTAAAGTGTCAGTTCATATAATAGCTTATATGCAAATGAGTTGTTGAATAAGAAAAAAAGGTGGAGTTAAATAATTATGCCTGATATAGCCCTTGGTGTATACAACATGGTAAATACTAAATCATATGTCCTTCATGGCCCCCATCCATGTCCCACATGGCATCCCTCCCTATGTCCCTATGCAGTCACATCCTGTCACACTCCCTGACTAAGCATATTAAATAAAAAAGTCTGGTCAGGTCGTAATACTGTAGCAACTTTATGCAAATGAGCACAATAATAAAGGTGGAGTTTAAAAAGTCATGCCTGATACAACTGTTGGTGCCCAAAAATTTTAAAGAATTTTAAGGATTTTAAATCTCAAGTGCTACAAAAGAGACTTGAAGATCTCTGAAGAATATTGGAAAATTATATCATTTACAGTTATCTTCTAAGAAAATATCAAATGTGTTGTAGACTTTTTAAGGAAACTAGTCTTCAATCCTATCTTAAGTATCTCTGAACAACTTTAACATTTTATAAGGAAATTCTGACCTTCCATAAGGATATCTGAAGAAATTTTAACTTTTTCTAAGGAACTTTAAAGAAACTTTAAAATTTTCTAAAGGATTCTCAAAAAACTTTAACATTTCTGAGGAAATCTCAGGACAAATCGGTAGACGGCCAGACGGACGTAATCGCCATTACATAGGTTTGCATAATGCTACGCATGCGAACCAAAAAGACGAAAAAGATTGATTTCTCGATATTTAATATGGTTCTTTTGTTCAATTTCTGTCATTGTAAACAAACTGAATACTTACCTGCATCCACGTCCTTCATACTCTTCATGGATGTTTCTGCAGTTAATATTCTTAAATGATATTCAACATACACAACTCCACTACTCAGAACACACACCTAACCATAAAAACAATTTACAGCTTAGCTGGGCCTTTAATACAAATTTAATTTTACATAAAAGAGTAGGTCCTAACATAGGCCTTAATTAATTAATTAGAAGTTATTGGCAGTAGGCCTGCATTAGCCCTAGCACACACTATTAACAGTAACATTACTAACCCCTACAATAACTCCTATGCTAAAGTTTAATAGTCTAAATCTATGATTGAAATGCCTGGAGAGTTATGTAGACTATGCATTTGACATGCGAGGTGGGCCTTAATATATCAACCATGTCAGATCAACACTTGACATGCTTGAAAAATCTGAGAATCTTGACCCACTTTAACTGCAAAGTATTGCCATTAATAGTCACCGGCCCCACACAAATTTGATGGTCAGAAAGCTTATTGCTTCATCTACCAATTTATATTTACATTTTGACTTAATTTTTTAAGAGAAGGTCAGGAACTCTGCAAATATTTGGTCCTAAATTTACTCAATATTTCAATGCACAATTCTGTAAAACACATATTTCAAAAATGGTTTAGAAAAGCATGTAAAGTTTGATATCAGTTGAAAGATAAAATGATGTAGTTCCACCTACCTCGCCATCTTGTTTGCTGCGGCATATTCACGTAATACACCCCATCCCCAAAGAAAAAAAAAAAAAATCATTCCTCTAGTGATAAGTTTTGGGAAAACAGCATAAATTTCAAAGTGGGCGGAGTCTTGTGTGAAGGAAGTGACATCACATCATCTTATAAACGCGGCACTGGGAATTGACTGGCTTGAATAAGTTGAATAAGTTGCATGAATATTTTGGGGCGAATCCGTTGAAAAGTTTATATGTAATGATAACAATATGATCAATTATGCAAATTTTTATCTAAATTTGTACAGGTAATGCAAGAATTTTGGACATGAAGTTAGAAGGAACAAACAACAGGAGCTACTCATGATGGGTAAGGTGAATGGTAGACAGACTCCAGGCAGACCGCGGAGGACCTGGCTGACTGATGTGACAACGTGAATGGGTCTGAACCTGAAAGAGTGTGTGAGATGAGCAGATGACCATCTCTACTGGAAAAGGATGATCGCACATCTACCTTTAGTAGTTGCAACCTCCATGTAACAGGTAATGTAAATAGTCACTCACCCTGATTCTGTTGTATCAATGTCCTCTCTCTTTACCTCTATGAAGTCATCTAATGGGAAGAGGTGATGGAAGGACCTGGCCAAGTGAGGTGCAGATACCAGGGTTAAACCTACAAGATGAAACAATGTGTTGACTAATGAATATTGCATCAATCAAATTTACATTTAAGCTTTTTCAAGTTCACATTTAAGAAAATCAAATTAACAACAATTATCTTCCCCCTTTCCTGCAGCATCTTCAATAAAGCACTCTAGCATGAGGGCCTATTAATATAGTACAGTTAGTATTTCTATAGAATTGTCATGGTGCCACAAGGGTAATTAATGTATTAAGTCTTCTAATTTTTACACATAGCATCATCATTCCAAAAAATATAACTCTTTCAATAATAAACAAATATGACTTACCACATATTTTACCAATAATGAACTAATGACTTACCATACAGTACCAAAAGTAAACTGATATAACTTACCACATACTTTACAAATAATAAACTGATATGATTTACCACATACTTTATGAATAATAAACTGATATGATATACTAGGTACTTTACCAGTAATAAACTAATGACTTACCACATACTTTGACCAATGATAATAAACTAATGAATTACACATGCCATACCAATAATAAACTAATGACTTACCACAAACTTTACCAATAATAATAATAAACTAAGGTACTTGACAATAATAAACTAATATGACTTACCACCAATAATAAACTGATATGACTTACCACACACTTTGACCAATAATAAACTAATGAATTACCACATGCTTTGCCATAAATAAATAATGACTTACCACATGCTTTTAAATAATAAACTGATATGACTTACACACACTTGACCAATAACAAAGTAATGACTTACCACATACTTTACCAATAATAATAAACTAATGACTTACTAGGTACTTTACCAATAATAAACTAATATGACTTAGGTACTTTACCAATAATAAACTAATATGACTTACCATATTTCCAATAATAAACTGATATGACTTACCACACACTTGACCAATAATAAACTAATGACTTACCACATACTTTAATAATAATAAACTGATATGACTTACCACAAATGACCAATAATAACTAATGACTTACCACATGCTTTACCAATAATAAACTGATATGACTTACCAAATACTTTACTGAATAATAAACTGATATGACTTACCACATACTTAACCAATAATAAACTAATATGACTTACCAAATACTTTACTTAATAATAAACTGATAATAATACTTAACCAATAATAAACTAATATAACTTACCACATACTTAACCAATAATAAACTAATGACTTACCACATACTTAATCAAATAAACTAATCTGACTTACTAATATAACCAATAATAAACTAATATGACTAACCACATACTTTACCAATAATAAACTGATATGACCAATAATAAACTAATGACTTAACACATACTGATAATCAATGACTTAAACTAATCTAATGACAATAAAATACATGCTTTACCAATAACAAACTAATATGACTTACCACATACTTAACCAATAATAAACTAATCTGACTTACCACATACTTAATCAATGATAAACTAAATAATAAACCAATAATAAACTAATATGATAACATACTTTACCAATAATAAACTGATATGACTTATAAGATACTTTATGAATAATAAACTAATGACTTAACAAAAAGCTTTACTGATAATAAACTAATATGACCTACTACGTACTTTACGGATAATAAACTAATGACTTACCACACACATTACCAATAAACTAATGACTTACCACATGCTTTACCAATAACAAACTGATATGACTTACCACATACTCAACCAATAATAAACTAATATGACTAACCACATGCTTTAACTAATAATAAACTAATATGACTAACCACATACTTAACCAATAAAAACTAATATGACTTACCACATACTTTACTAATAATAAACTAATGACTTACCACATACTTTACCAATAATAAACTAATAACTTACCACATACTTTACAATAATAAACTAATGACTTACCACATACTTTAACTAATAATAAACTAATATGACTTACCACATACTTAACCAATAAAAACTAATATGACTTACCACATACTTTACCAATAATAAACTAATGACTTACCACATGCTTTACACATAATAAACTAATATGACTTACTACCTACTTTACGAATAATAAACTAATATGCCTTACCACATACTTTACCAATAATAAACTGATATGACTTACCACATACTTTACCAATAATAAACTAATTACTTACCACATACTTTACACTCAGTTGGTAGCTCGCAGTACTTGCTTCTGCACTGAGGGCAAAAATAACCATCTGTGCTAAACCCATGGTGACCTTTGACATCTAAATGACTGAAACAAAGAAGAAAAACAATAATTCAAACATTCCCATCAAAAGAAAAACAGTTTCTGGAAATTATATATCAAATTACAATCAATATTAATGCTGAAAAATGTACACAAATATACTTTCTATTTGTTTCCTGCTACAGTAGTTGGCATTTAATTATTTTCCTATTTTTGTTTGTTTGTTGAAGAGGGCCATTGCATGTGTGTATGCAACCACTTTTGCAACCACTTTTGTCACAACTCACCACTTTTGTCACAACATCACCCACTATTGTTACAACTACCAAAGGTCACCACTTTTGTCACAACATTGCCCACTTTTGTAACAAATGGGTTACCACTTTTGTTGCAACATTCACCATATTTGTCACAAATTTCCAGGTAACTGTTTTTGTCACATCACTTGCTTTTCTCACAACTACCAAAGGTCACTACTTTTGTCACATCATTGCCCACTTTTGTGACAAACAAGGTCACCACTTTTGTCACAAACTTAGCTGGTTTGGAAAACATTTGAGGTCACCTCTTATCTTTTACTCACTATAAATTTTGCAATCAGACAAAAAATAAGAATACAACTCAAAACCTTAGTATAATTTTTTAAATTCTTTCCCTCAATTTCAATTAATAAAATTGTCCACCATTTTCCTTCTACTAAGGTTTGATAGATGGTATGATGACAATTCCAATCTCTTGGTCATATTCAATTGCTTTGATTGAAAGAATGTTGGTGAAGGATTGGAAAACAATAAGTTAACTCAAGAAAATTCATATGCTTGCTCTTTGTGATGTCACAAATTTAAATAGAGCTTTTGTATAATCTATCATAATTAAGACTAATTAATATTCTAAATGCTGTAGAATAGTGAACTTTAAACCAATTTTGATGATTTTGTTTGTCTATTTCTATGGTTTATAGCATAGTTTCAATGATGCTACCTGCCCACATATCTTTAAACTACTATCATCAATTATACAAATTTCTATGGAGAATTTGCATTGTCATGACCCGTGCATTAAATTCCCGTAATGCATGACCTTGAGTGTATATATGGTTCAGTCCATCAGGTGCATTTCTCAACAAAGTGAGAAAAAAAATGTATGTAAACATTTCTTGTTTTTCATTATTCTTGGTGTTGTTTATGAATTTTAATGTTTTGGCATCGTGTCTATATGAGTATTTAATGCACGTTTCAAAGGACTTTGCACTCGCGAATGACCCCACTAAAGTTGGGCCAAAGTCCTTTGCCTAGTGCATTAGATATGCATAAAAACACTCTGCCTCAACATTAAAGGATTAGATCAGTGGTCATACATGTTCATCTTAAATGAAAGAGAAACAACATGGTGAAGAAAGCATTCCAAAATCTTATTCCATTAAGGAGATATTCAAGTTTAAAGTTTGGTATCATTTCTGTAGAAACGACTGATATCAGACTAGTTGTAACGTCACAGCCTCAGATTCCTCAAAGTCTTTAAGTATTTTAAAAAAAGTTTATTTTATTTTTTCACTATTTACATTATTTTTATTCAAACTCTCTTCAGGTGGTATATCATAAATACCCTTCCCAGATTTAGTTTCACTACTTTTTTGACATATTTCATGGTTTATAAGCCACAAACGTGCAAGAAAAAATATGATAGAATACATAAAGACTTTGAGGAATCTGAGGATATGACATCACAAGTAGTCTGATTTCAGTCGTTTCTATACAAAGAATACCAAACTTTAAACTTAATTATCTCCTTAACGGAATAAGATTTTTGAATGCTTTCTTTACCATTTTGTTTCTTTTGAAGTCCTTTTTCATATACGATAGACTTGCTTGACCCTTGAATTAATCCTTTAACCTTTTTTCTTGACATACAGTCTTACCACATGCACATAGACGGATGGGCAGATTTGTCTTTCTCTGTATTTATTACATGCTGCGGAAATCCTGTGGGATGAAGATAAGAGACAAACATTTAAAGGAATATTCTCATGAATATTCATATATAACATAGAGGGCTATTAAAGAAATAAATTGGTGACAAAAACCATGTTGATATCTTATTGCATTTAGGAGTTACTGCATTTCAAAGATTTTACCACACGTGACCTCACAGTGTACAGTACAGATCCGAGATAATTCTTTATGTATTTTTTGAAAATAATTGCCTCTTTTTAAATTACTAAAAAAACATTTTTTGGCTTAATTATTGAAACGGGGTATAACATAAACTTTACAAGAACATGCTTTTCCCATCTGCTCATGTACCTTTCACTCTTAATGAAAAAATACCTCTTTATTTTATAGAAATACATAAAGAAATATCTTGGCTTGTAATTATGACAATAAATTGTTAGGTCCTTTTCAACAGTGGTGACATCTTTGAAATGCAATAACTCAAAAATGGAATAAGATTTTACTTATTTGCATCTTTAATATTCTTCAACAATGTATATGAATATTGGAATTAACAGTATTCCTATAAATATTATGAAGCGTACAGTATTAACTGTAAATTTAGTTGTATTTGGTTATTTGCAAGGAAGTAAGGTCTCCTTTTCTTTCAAAATATAATTGATAGAGAAGAGAACAAAAATATTTCTAAACAGCTGATTGGCAACTAGATAAAATGCTAACAGTGTATATGATTGAATGCCACGAGCTATAAGAAAAAGGCAATATACTTGAAATATGACTGAAAATTCAATGCAGCTTCGTTTGGAGGACATCAAAAATATTTCATGTTTGATTTCTATTCGGGCAGCAATTACTGTTTAAATTTGTCTTTTCAATCTTGCTCAATTGTGGTGAGAAGCTTCATTGTGTGACTTTTCTTTTATGCCAGATACAAATATTTTAATAATTTCTATTCATCCCAATGTTGCAATGCAATGTTGTAATTTCTTTTGAAGAGGAGTCTTCATTATATACATATTCTTTCAAGCAAGACACAAACGGAAATAAATGGAATTCCTTCAGAGGGCAGAAATCTTCTGTTTCCAGTAGCTGAACAATACTTAATTGGCGAGGGAATAATAAAGGATGATTGCCAATTCTTACCCATTCGGATCGGCGAGGGCTCAGTGTTTACCTGTGAGAATAGATTAAAAACTACATATCAAGAATGGAATATAGAAGAAAAGAATTACCCAATTCTTACAACTGCTTTGCTGAATAATTAAGGTAAGATAAATATGAATTTTGCAAATTCTTCATAAAACCTTCTCACTACCTCTTAAAGTGTGCTGACTTGGCAAAGAGTCCCCAATTCCTCCTAGAGGTGCAGTGGGTCAGTGGTTAAGGAGTCATACTCATATTTGAAAGGTACCAGGTTCCAATTCCTGATGTGAGTGCTGTATTGCGCCCTTGAGCAAGGCATTTTACTCTACTTGCTTCAGTCCACTCAGCTGTAAAATGAGTACCAGCACTGCTGGGGAGTTAACCTGCGATGGACCCGCATCCCGTCCAGGGGGAGTCATGTACTCTCATCCGCTTGAGTTATTGAAACCGGGGATATGTACCGGCCCTATAAGCCTAATGGATTTAGCTTTAGCTTCCAATTCTTCATGGAGGATGTGGGGTGAAGAAGGGAGGGGGATGAGGATTCTATTGTGATTCATTTAAACAGGAAGCTTACAGCACATATACACTCAATGTACACCTCATGAATTACATGGTTCAGATGCTATGCTTCATGCACACACACGATAGAGGGCTGATTAGTTTCCTGCAGGGATCCTCCAGGAAGAATTGGATACCCTTCCTTAGATGGCAAGCTACAGGAGGTAGGTTCTAAAACAAACTGCTCCCCTGAAAATAATGGACCGGTTGGCTCAGGTGGTTAAGCATCCGCCTTTCAGCCGGGAGAACCACATTCGATTCTGGGTCCGGTCATACTAGAACTTAAACTAGAACTGTCGGAAGGACAGTATGCTCAACTATTCAAAGCTAGTATAGAGAATGGGCTTATAGAGGGAAGTATATACAGAAATAGGGTAGCAGGGGCAGATGATTTCAAATTACTTGAGCTTTAAAAGATGCACTTATATTTTCATTTGCAATACAGGCTTCAAAATATCTTTGAGTCTTCCAAGATATTTTAAACAAAAAAAGCTACCTCAGCCAGTAACTCAGAAAACATGTCAAACCTAGCAGTCTTTATAACTACAACACCTCTTTTAATTCTATCTTATTGAATAACAAAGAAAGGAGAGGCCCTAACTTGCCAATGTCAATGAAAGAATGTCATTCAACCCCCTTTCCAACCTGCATCCTCCCCCAACCCCCACATTCCCAGAACTACATCCTGGATTGTAATACAACTTCCAATTTAAGAAAATATGTGTGTCAAGCAAAGTCAAGCAGCATGAAAAATGTACAATACATATTGAAGCAAAATTGTGCAAAACAATATTGCTTAACGTATGACAAACTAGACATTGGAAACAATACAAATCCCCTCACCACTAATAATGCATATTCCAGACTGTCCCACATTCCATCCCAACCTATCCCAAATGTCATCCCACATCTATACTTCATGCAATCACACCTGAAAACCAGATACTGTATGTCATTCCACCACTTGCATGACCCACATGCCATCACAACTGAAATCCAGACATCCCACCACATGCAATTCTGCCCTGTTCCACATGTCAACCCACCCTGTTCCACATGCCAAACCATCTTCTTCCACATGCAAACCCACCCTGTTTCACGTGTCAACCCACCCTGTTCCACATGTCAACCCACCCTGTTCCACACTGTTCTGCATGCCAATCCACCCTGTCTAACATGCCAACACATCCTGACCAACATCCCACCGCACCCTGCCATAAAATACAATTCCACCCTGTCCAAGATTACCTCATCCTAATTCCCTCAGCTACTTAATCATCATGTCATCTTTTACCCCACATTCTGCTAATTGTTTATATTTCTCAAACCCCTAATTTAACATTCTTCAGAAGGAGGAACTTTTATTTGCTTTTTTATTCATGGAAAGACAAACGTTTTGATTGCTATTCATGTCAGGAATATCAATATCATAACAAAACTAGAAATGTAAAGTTATTAAGCCATAAGCCATATACTTTTAATCTCAGGTCAAACATATTGCAGCAAATGCACACAATACCTCACCATTAAGTGTACACAATGCTATTCACATATATGATTATTTGTGTAAAACAAAATCCCCACTCCCACTTTAATTTAAGAGATATCATAGATACAAATATGTTCATTGTTATGCAAATAAGCAAATTAGTATGCACACACAACCCTCCAATCATGCTCATTTGATCAGTACCCATGTACTCTACCCCTATACCAAGTCACATGAATGTACACCATTCATAAGTGAAGTTAGGAAACATTTATGAGAACTTTACCGGACGCTGATGCAGTAGAATACAGTAGCTCTACTATTCTTTGAATAGTAGAGCTAGAAAATGGGACCTGCTGCTTCTTTGTCTAGCACATGGCATTAAGTGGACACAGCAGGGTAATGATGTGGTTGGTGACATGTTGCGCCAGTAAGGCTGCAAAGTTCCGCTTAGCTTAGTCCTGGGGACATGAGGACGTCTTGTTTTGTTTAGAAGGTTAGTTTCCTTGCTTTGACAAGACTGAATCGTTATTGCTATATAAGCACCTTATTGCATTATTACTTAAATTGTTCAGCACTTTCCATTGGACAGTTTCAACTATGTCATGACATATCTCAGCCTAAAACATCCCACCCCGCCATTGTGCCCTCCCCCCTGTTCTGACATGTCCTCAATTTGAATCACTTCTGCCTTTAGTAGTAACAGAACCACACATCAAATTTAATCAGCATCTAATCATCAGTTCTACAAATATATTACTGACAACAATTCATTCTACAGATATATTGATGACAGACAATGCAAATATATATTGATGACAAACAATCTACAAATATACTGATGACAGACAATCTATTCTACAGATATATTGATGACAAACAATGCATTCTACAGATATATTGATGACAGACAATTCATTCTACAGATATATTGATGACACAAAATGCATTCTACAGATATATTATTGATGACAGACAATTCATTCTACAGATATATTGATGTCAAAGAATTCATTCTACAGATATATTGATGACAGACAATGCATTCTACAGATATATTGATGACACAAAATGCATTCTACAGATATATTATTGATGACAGACAATTCATTCTACAGATATATCGATGTCAGAGAATTCATTCTACAGATATATTGATGACAGACAATGCATTCTACAGATATATTATTGACAGACAATTCATTCTACAAATATATTGATGACAGACAATTTATTCTACAGATATATTGATGACAAACAATTCATTCTACAGATATATTGATAACAAACAATTCATTCTACAGATATATTGATAACAGAGAATTCATTCTACAGATTATTGATGTCAGAGAATTCATTTTACAAATATAATGATTACAGACAATTCATTCTACAGATATATTGATTACAGATATATTGATGACAGACAATTCATTCTACAGATATATTGATGACAGACAATGCATTCTAAGACATCCCCATTCCTCCATTGCTGTCCTCTCCTGTTTTTAAATCTTAACCACTTCTTCCTTAAACAGTAACAAACCACACACCATATCTAATCCAAATCTAATCATCAGTTCTTGAGATATGTTGATGACAAACAAACCAACAACCAAATGTGAAAACATAACCTCCGCCCAACTTTGTTGGCGGTGGCAAAAATGGTGTAATGCTGTAGAAATGTAGTGTGTTAAGGTATGTGAGGCTGTAGTGTGTAAGGTATGTGAGGCTGCAGTGTGTGAGGTATGTGAGGCTGCAGTGTGTGAGGTATGTGAGGCTGTAGTGTGTAAGGTATGTGAGGCTGTAGTGTGTAAGGTATGTGAGGCTGTAGTGTGTAAGGTATGTGAGGCTGTAGTGTGTAAGGTATGCGAGGATGTAGTGTGTAAGGTATGTGAGGCTGTAGTGTGTAAGTATGTGAGGCTGTAGTGTGTAGGGTATGTGAGGCTGTAGTGTGTAGGGTATGCGAGGCTGTAGTGTGTAAGGTATGTGAGGCTGTAGTGTGTAAGGTATGTGAGGCTGTAGTGTGTAAGGTATGTGAGGCTGGAAAAAAACAAAGAGAGCAGTGTATATTACCGTTGCTGGTGGTGGAATCGTGTGTTCCATTAAGGCCTCATTGAAGTGTGACTCATCCAAAATTACATGATAGGATCCTGCAGTAAACAAATAATCAAATTTCTCTGTAAAATAGCATTCATGTGACACACTTGGTATGTATATGACAGCTAAAATACAGTTAAAATGCAAATTAGTTAAAATGCAAAACAGTTATAAACAACATACATTTAAGTGTAAAATACAGTTAAAATAATAGTAAAATAATGAGATGGCAGTTAAAGGATTAGTATAATGATTACATATATTAAACTTCTACGAAGGAGGATAACAGAAAGAACAAACTGTTTGAAGAAAGTATTCAAAAATTGTATTCCGTCCAGCAAATATTTCAATGTTATAGACAATCAATTTGTGTTAAAACGACTGAAATCAGACTATTTGTGACATCACATCCTCACAATTACTTGCTGAAACTGATATCTTCTGAATGGCAAAAGATATCAAAGAAGGTTATTCAGTTTCTGTTTGTCCTCTATATCAAATAGACCTGTCTTGATCACATCGTATAAAGTAGACTTGGCTTGATCACTGTACTAATGCTTCAAAAAGCTACTATCTTGGACAAAACTCTTTGAGACACTTAGTGAAATTATATGATGCTTTTCATGAGGCTACTTTTCTATTGTAAATTATTCCACATTTGAAATCAGAAATGTTCCATTACTTTTCTGTTGCTTCTTCAATCCCTATTGTTTTAGTTGTAATTAATATTTAGGAATTTTAAGGACATTGTTATCAATTCATTGATGCCGTCAGTGTCTTCCCCCTTATCTCACAATTTTAAGCTACCATCCATTCAACGTTGATCGATGTTAATGTTTTTCTAATTCATTGTAATGACGTTAAAACATGAATAATTCTAACATCAAAAAGGGGAAGGGGGTAAGGAGTCCCGGGAAAAATACTACAGAGACAGAACCCTATAACATACTTAGTTATCATAACGCCGAATTGTTCCTAGTTTTGTCTAAGAATGTAGTTTTCTGTCACTTTTTATTCCTTTTTTGTATGTAAGTATTTATGATCCTCCCACAAATGGAAGCTCGTCAACCACCCAATGCAGGGTTAACTAAGTCAAGCTGGCAATGGCAGTTTCAGTCTTATAATTACAGATAGTTTAACATCTATGATCATGAACTGCAAATTGGAAACCAAAACTCCTAAACTTCACGACAAAGCTGATATTGGAACCAAACTGGCTCCCATGACCTCATGCTTTCTTACCATTTGTTTCTGTGCATAGTTTCTTGCATATATGAACAGAAGCAGCTAACCCAATGACGGAACACCTTGTGTTGATGTCTTTCATCATCTACGAGTCAGAAGAAGTATTTTGTTAAGAAAGAATATCACTTTCATTATTAAAGCTATGAAAGTTTAAGGGTTCGATCAGATTAGCACAATTTTGTTGATATCTACAAGAATTGAAAACACAGACTCTCATTAACATCAGCTGAAAATTGACCTTCAAATGTCTTTGGGTCTTACTGAGGTGAAGAAGGGTGCATGGTGGGAAACTTCTCCCTCTGAGAGGATTTCACCTTCCTGGTTACCTGCATTCTCCCTGATTGGTTGGTAGAATTGGAAAACTTTTAAATGAAAATTAGACAGTTGAATTAAAAATTAATCGTAAACTTTCCCGAAAACTCATGAAGAAATTTCTCTCTAAAGGAAAATTGGTCAAAATTGTTTGAGGGATCAAGACTCAATTTCATGCTACACTGCACAAGCCACCAGCTTGCCAGACTAGTATGCAACCAATCCCCTGCTCACCATCCTCACTCATTTAACTTGTGCATGGGTGCACTTTCAGCGTGCAATCCAATCCTGTGTTCATTGTCCTCAATCATTCACTTCTGCTTTGGTGCACTTTCAATATGTGGCCAGTACGCACAACACTGTGACTGTGTATGGTCTTCATCACTGGAAGTTACATACAGGTCTTAATGATAACAGAGAGGCTCTTTGTTATGAGTGTAAACAAGCTGATGATACCGGAAGTCGGGTTGGGGTATCATTATACTGGACTTTTTATATAAAACGTCCGGTGTCGGGTACGGAAAGCTGTATAGAAAAACTTTTCAGCATAGATGAACAGACACTCCCCAAAAATTGAAAGAAAATTTCTAAAAATTGAAGATTTCCAGTTGTGCTGAAACATTTGATGGACACTTAATTCACCAGTGCATTTCCCCTGCCTGTAAGCAGGATATTATTTTGGGTTTGGCCCTCTGCCCCACTGAGAGGAGACTCTTCATATGTCCCATAAAAGTCATTGGATTCTAAGCCAAAATTCTTGAAAATTAGCAGCTGATTCTGACAAAATGGCTTTTTGATTTTAACTAAACTCCAATACACTTTAAATGTTTCCATCATTTTCAATGAATAAAATATCGGCAAGATGCATATTATAGAGGTGGATGAAGGAAGTATGTGTGTGTTTGGGAAGGGGCAGAGGGAGGGGGGAAGGGGTGGGAGGTACTTATGTTAACACCAAGAAGATTTAGGAACAAAAATCTTTATACAGTTATTCAAATCTTAGGAAAGAATTCACGGCTACATTCGTCAAGAAAAATTTCCTTGTAGTTATCTAAATCTGGATTAGGTTGGAGAATAGAGTAGCAGTTTCTAAACCCCTTTTTTCTACAAACTTTACAAAACAAAAAGGCCCTTAAAAAGACAAACTTTATTTTCCTACCTGAATTGTAGTATGAATGTTACCGGGGTCACAGGTCGTCAAACTTCCTAAGATAACTAAGACCTCTCTGCTGGCATGGCTTGGCATAAGTCTGTGTTGAAATGAAACAAAAGTTTCTTTAAAAAATGGTCAACATATATTCTTTTAGCTTTGTCACCAATTAGCTTAGAAGCTGGAGCACTGGACTAAGCATGCGTCCCCCTATTAGCAGTCCTATTATGACAAAAAATGGCCTTCCCTCCCCCCCCCCCTCCTCACACAAACATTGCAAGAAAATGTGTTATGGTGTTTTTCTGTGCTATAATGTATAAAGAATAACATATTAAAAGTTTTCTGAAATTGGACCACCTCAAAGGGTTTAATTATGATATCATAAAAAGATGGCTGCCACTGTTAAAAATGGCTAATATTTACACATAGATGGTTAAATTTGACAGTTTCTAACCACTCTTAGGTGTAAAAATTATCTTAAGATGTTAATATATAAGTGCAATAATAATTATTAACACTGACAAAAGTGTCCCATGCGAGGTCATGTTATTCATGATGTAATAGTGTCTTTCATGATGTCATGACATAATTTTGTGTAATAACAGATTGCTTTCCACAATGATAAAGAAACGTCTTATTTATCATATATCTCAGGATCTTCAAGAAAATATAGTGACATCTTACATTGATGTGAAGAAGACAGTGAATAATGCCATCTTACATTGAAGTAAAGAAGACATAGTGAATAATACCATTCATGACATCTAGAAGTACAGTACCGCCTACATTAAATTGGCCGTCGCATAGTGAAGCGATATCAAATATTATGTTCCAACTATAACAACGTTTCCATTACACCTATTACAAATGCTTAATGTAATATCGGCCGTCGAAATGCGTTCGTTTCATCGTTGTGGTGTGCATATGTATCTACATGGCACTATATTGTTTTGCTTTGAGCATAAATCACGTAGCAGAATGATTGATCGTTCTATCTGGAGTTTGGAAGAATTGGAGAAGGCTTCTGCAGTTAGAAAATCTAGAATTACTGGAGAATTTATAATAATTGTTGGCTGCGATGTAATCATATTCATAACAAATAGACACCGACCAAGCATTTTTCGCGGAATAAGCACTAGGCCTATATACACATACTCTCGGAGCTGTATGCCACAGTAGTGTTCTACTACTAGTGTAGGCTAACGTTAGTGTTAGTGTGCAGTCAGCGACGAGTATGTCCAAAATAGGACACTGCATCGACTGCAACTTGTTAATTCGTGTCTTTACGGGTAAGATAAGATCAAAATACAACATATGATAACCCTTAGATTAATATTGTATGCAATTATTATCTCATTTAAATATTTAATTAACAGAGAAATAAATAGAAAAATCGCAAGTTTAAGTTAACTTTAGGGAGGAGAGTTAAGGAATGAGTAGGCCTACCGACATTTTTAATGTACATCCTTGTTCTTTTCCTGTACAATTCTTTATATATTGGCATTGGAAGGTTACCTTGAATTTGATCATACGTGACGTAGCTTAGCCAGGCATAGGTGTAGAAAGTGCCCCCTCCCCTCCGGTTTTCCGAAAATAACAAAAGTGCTCCTCAATTACTGTCCCAATAGTAGGAAACTGGCGGCTATTGTTAGCCCATGTACAGGAGGAATGTGTCCTCATTGGAAAAGTGCCATGTACAGGAGGAATGTGTCCTCAATGGAAAAGTGCCCCTTTCTAAAAATGAAGTATTCCTTTTACTTAACTTTGTTGCTTTAGACATACTTTAGGATGGGGAACATACGACTTGGAAAGTGCCCCTTTAGAGGTCTGTTATGACGTCATGAAAGAAATCATGAATAACGTCATGACCTCATGTGGGAAACTTTGTCAGTGTAAAGAATTATTACTTTACTTAAATATTAATGTCAAAAGATAATATTCACATTAAGAGTGCTTAGAAACTATTGAATTTAACTTCTTATGTGTAGATTTTAGCCATTTCTAACAGTGGCAGCTTTTTTTTTTTAAGACGTCATATTTAGACCCTTTACGGTGGTTGGATTTTGGAAAACTTTTGATATGTTGTTCTTTAGACTTTATAGCACAGAAAAACACCATAGAAGGTTTTCTTGCAATGTTTGAGGGGCTATGTGTCAAAATTGTCATTTAAAAAAATGAAGAAGAAAAATTCAATGAACAAAAATGAAATCAAATGAAAATTCATTGGACTTTTTCTCCCCCAATTTTTCTTGGGAAGATTTGGGACATTCACACCGTGGGAATTTGTATCAATAATTCCAACTCCGCAAATAAGCCTACACAACTTTAAAGCTGCGGCGCACTGAAAGCAGCATTGAAGAGGATTTTCCAAACAAATTAAGAATGAATTATTTTGAAAACTGATATTTGTATACAACTTCTCATTATAAAGGTTCTCATGTCAATTAGAGATAAAGTTTTATCATGTGCTACCCAATAATATCTTGAATGACTTTCACATTATGCATTTACTCATTATCAACTAAAATATTTTTTACAATACTTATTAAAGAGAACAAAAACAAATTTGAAGTAAAAATGATTGCAGGGCAAGAAAATGGTATTTCTTTGCAAAAAAAGAGATATGTGCGACATTATTAAAATGGGTTATGGGTATTATTATCAAAACTAGTTTTTTTGTTTCCAAAGGGCCAAAATAACCTTGCTTAACAATGCCATCAAGTTGAGAATTTTTGAATTTTATTTTTATGTACATACAATACATAGTAATATATTTGCTAGTCTACCATTATATTTCTGGTGAGTTTGATTTTATTTGTTGGCTTGCGTGTTTAATTTCGCCCAGATCATTCCAAAGTGCCCCGCCCCTTTAACCCCTCTTACAATTTCTTACTTCAAAACTGATGTGGCCAATTCTAAGGAGTTCTGAAGTGATGGTTCCTTCATACATGGCTTCTCTGCACACTTTCTCAATTGAGTTATGTGTCTCCTGGGATTACCTGGATCAAAAATAATATGAATTACAATAATAATATGAATTACAATAATAATAATATGAATTACAATAATAATATGAATTACAATAATAATATGAATTACAATAATAATATGAATTACAATAATAATAATATGAATTACAATAATAATATGAATTACAATAATAATATGAATTACAATAATAATATGAATTACAATAATAATAAAATGAATTACAATAATAATAATATGAGTTACAATAATAATAATATGAATCACAATAATAATAATATATAAATTACAATGATTATATGAATTACAATAATAATATGAATTACAATAATAATAATATGAATTACAATAATAATTATATGAATTACAATAATAATAATATGAATCACAATAATAATAATATGAATTACAATAATGATTATATGAATTACAAAAAAATATGAATTACAATAATAATAAAATGAATTACAATAATGATTATATGAATTACAATAATAATAATATGAATTACAATAATAATATGAATTACAATAATATGAATTACAATAATAATAATATGAATTACAATAATAATAATATGAATTACAATAATGATAATATGAATTACAATAATGATCATATGAATTACAATAATAATAATATGAATTACAATAATGATAATATGAATTACAATAATAATAATATGAATTACAATAATAATAATATGAATTACAATAATAATAATATGAATTACAATAATAATAATATGAATTACAATAATAATAATATGAATTACAATAATGATTATATGAATTACAATAATAATAATATGAATTACAATAATGATTATATGAATTACAATAATAATAATATGAATTACAATAATGATTATATGAATTACAATAATAACAATATGAATTTATATGATTCACAATATATCGAATACTTCAAAACAATTTCTTCATTTAAATGAAAAGGTTCGGTTTGTTGATGTTTAATGGCAAGGTGTGAGAGTTAGGGCAGAAAGGAGATGGAGGATAAAGAGGGAGAAAAGGGAGAAAATAGGGTGAATTTGGGAGAAAAATTAAGGTGAAAAGAAAAAGAGATGGGTGTGTAAGGTTAGGTGTAGAAGGAAAGAGAAACAAAGATTAGATATGGTGGAATAGATTGTTGTTGCGGAGGATGTTGATAATGTTGGAGGAAGGATTGTTTTTAAATATATCCCAGATTGAGGTGGGTGAGGAGAGAAGAAACCTGGAGGTTAGGTATAGGGGACAGGTTAAGAGGATATGCTTGATGAAGAGTTTGGTGTTGCAGGTGGGGCAGAGACAGGCAGGGGAGCCGGAAAGGAGATGGAAATGGGTGAGAGAGGAGTGGAAATGAAAAGGCTTTTGAAATTTAATAAATTCACAAACATAAAAAATACAAAATGATTCCAACACAGCATCTAAAACAGCAAATGCAGTCATAACCTTCACAACTCCTAAAGACCTAATAATTGGACATTTATGTACCTACATTAATGTAGGTACATTAATGTAGGTACATTAATGTAGGTACATTAATGTAGGTACATTAATGTAGGTACATTAATGTACCTACATTCAAAGGTCTGTTTATTCTTGTGTGAAATCACAAGAAACATGGAGACACTCCTCTCTATAATTATCAAAGAACTTCTACAGTTTTTATTCGAAACGCATTTTATTTTGCGATGCAGTCCAGGGATAAGTACACAAACTTTGTTGGGCATCAAGTTAAATCTTTTCATGGCCCACGAAAGCCCTTAAGGTCAGTGCTAAGGGGACGACTCTTACTAGACAGTACACTAGCTCATCACAGGTTACAGTGCTAAGGGGACGACTCTTACTGGACAGTACACTAGCTCATCACAGGTTACAGTGCTAAGGGGACGACTCTTACTAGACAGTACACTAGCTCATCACAGGTTACAGTGCTAAGGGGACGACTCTTACTAGACAGTACACTAGCTCATCACAGGTTACAGTGCTAAGGGGACGACTCTTACTAGACAGTACACTAGCTCATCACAGGTTACAGTGCTAAGGGGACGACTCTTACTGGACAGTACACTAGCTCATCACAGGTTACTGTGCTAAGGGGACGACTCTTACTGGACAGTACACTAGCTCATCACAGGTTACAGTGCTAAGGGGACGACTCTTACTAGACAGTACACTAGCTCATCACAGGTTACTGTGCTAAGGGGACGACTCTCACTGGACAGTACACTAGCTCATCACAGCTTACAGTACTAAGGGGACGACTCTTACTGGACAGTACACTAGCTCATCACAGGTTACAGTGCTAAGCGGACGACTCTTACTAGACAGTACACTAGCTCATCACAGGTTACAGTGCTAAGGGGACGACTCTTACTGGACAGTACACTAGCTCATCACAGGTTACAGTGCTAAGGGGACGACTCTTACTAGACAGTACACTAGCTCATCACAGGTTACTGTGCTAAGAAGATGACTCTTACTGGACAGTACACTAGCTCATCACAGGTTACTGTGCTAAGGGGACGACTCTTACTGGACAGTACACTAGCTCATCACAGATTACTGTGCTTAGGGGACGACTCTTACTGGACAGTACACTAGCTCATCACAGGCTACTATGCTAAGCGGACGAATCTTTACTGGACAGTACACTAGCTCATCACAGGTTACTGTGCTAAGGGGACGACTCTTACTGGACAGTACACTAGCTCATCACAGATTACTGTGCTAAGGGGACGACTCTTACTGGACAGTACACTAGCTCATCACAGGTTACAGTGCTAAGGGGACGACTCTTACTAGACAGTACACTAGCTCATCACAGGTTACTGTGCTAAGCGGACGACTCTTACTGGACAGTACACTAGCTCATCACAGGTTGCTGTGCAGCAGTGTGGGATACTCACACATCAAACCTCACAACACAAAGCTCACAACACAAAGCTAATTCATCCAATGGCGGGCAGCACGCTTTGTGAAGAACGACTATGACAGACAAAGTGTTTTTGTGATGTTCTGAAAAGGGGTAAATAGTGGAAATAAGGAAAGAGACTCAGTTGTCAGTCTTCCCAAAGGTCCAAGAAGGGCCCCTGTCTGTGCCAGTCTGAAAATTGCCACACCCGGCTGAGCTCTCCACAATGAGATCACATTTCAAAGCATTCATTGAATCCAAGCCAACAAAGACTGTTATAAATACTCTTTTTTACCAAGAACTCTCATCGACTGGAATAGTCTACCACAAGATATTATTAATGAAGAAGATCCCAAAGCTTACAAACTTAAAGTTGGAGATGGCTTGCATCAAGATCAAGGACTCCACAGCATTGCTGGTGCTCATTTAACAGCTGAGTGGACTGAAGCAAGCGGAGTCAATTGTCTTGCTCAAGCAAACAATGAAAGATTCGAACCCAGCACCTTTGCAATATGAGTTTGAGTATCTACCACTAAGCCATTGCGATATTAATTTTGATAGGGAAGCCACAGAAAAGCGATACACCACAAGTTAACCAACAGTTCAGAGCTAACAAACATGCACCACATATTTTTGTCACTTTTTGAAACAAACCAATTTTACACTTACCTCCCAAATCTGTCAATTTCTCTGCTCTCATACTGCTTGTGGTAATAATTCCAATCTGTTGAATTAAATTAAGGATTATTTAACAGACTGGTGACATGTAGAAGCAAGCTTGCTTTAAACTAATGTTGACACTCACTGCATACTTAGTAACCCTTATTTCTTTAAAATAATACTTGGAAAACTGTGAAAATTGCGTAACTTTAAAGTTCAGAATAACCACTTACTGTGGCGTCCGCAAATTTATTTATCGAAGTAGCTATTTGTCAGGCCCGGCCGTACATATAGATCAGTTGTCAGTAGCTATTTGTAAGGCCCAAATTTTCTGCAAGTTTTGATGACGTCATCATGTTTATTCATTAGCTGTTTCACATGCAGCGCATGGCCAAGCTAGCTAGCTATACCAGTTCAGTTTGCCACAAAAGAACATGGTCATTCAAGATGGATACAGAAAGTTTTGAAAGCTTTGACGAATTACAGAAGTACTTGAAGTCATACTATCAGAAGAATAATTGCCTATACATAATCAAAGATAGTGGGCCAGTTGCGCGTGCAAACAAAAGATTAAAACAAGGAAAACCTTATGCCAAAACGTTTTGCTACTTGTATGTAAAATTCAGTTGCAAACACTTTGGTGAGCAGCAATTATCAATTAAAGGCATTCAGCCAAATGGAGCTGGAACAAATCTACGGTTCCAGTGGGGTAAAATCGGGAATTTGTGGGAAGAATTAGCACAAAAAAGATTTATTGAGCTGAGTAAAGTCGAACAATAGTATAGCCTCCTGTCCATCACATTATGTCCCATAAAGGGCAATGCAAAGGCTCCTGTCCATTACATTATGTCACATAATGGGCGATGCAAAGGCTCCTGTCCATCACATTATGTCCCATAATGGACAATGCATAGGCTCCTGTCCATCACATTATGTCCCATAATGGGCAATGCATAGGCTCCTGTCCATCACATTATGTCCCATAATGGGCAATGCATAGGCTCCTGTCCATCACATTATGTCCCACAATGGGCGATGCATAGGCTTCTGTCCGTCACATGTCCCATAATGGGCAATGCATAGCCTCCTGTCCATCACATTATGTCCCATAATGGGCAATGCATAGGCTCCTGTCCATCACATGATGTCCCATAATGGGCAATGTAAAGGCTCCTGTCCATCACATGATGTCCCATAATGGGCGATGCATAGGCTCCTGTCCATCACATGTCCCATAAAGGGCAATGCATAGGCTCCTGTCCATCACATGTCCCATAATGGGCGATGCATAGGCTCCTGTCCATCACATGTCCCATAATGGGCAATGCATAGGCTCCTGTCCATCACATGATGTCCCATAATGGGCAATGTAAAGGCTCCTGTCCATCACATTATGTCCCATAATGGGCGATGCATAGGCTCCTGTCCATCACATGTCCCGTAATGGGCTATGCATAGGCTCCTGTCCATCACATGTCCCATAATGGGCGATGTATAGGCTCCTGTCCATCACATTATGTCCCATAATGGTCGATGCATAGGCTCCTGTCCATCACATTATGTCCCATAATGGGCGATGCATAGGCTCCTGTCCATCACATTATGTCCCATAATGGGCAATGCATATGCTTCTGTCCATCATATTATGTCCCATAATGGGCAATGCATAGGCTCCTGTCCATCACATTATGTCCCATAATAGGCGATGCATAGGCTCCTGTCCATCACATAATATAAGTACCATATGGTAAGCTTGGGTAAAAGTGATCATTATACTATATTGATATATCACCTCAAAAATATTGGTATAATCGAAATATCGCTATGCAAATTATATGATGTCATACTTCAATCATAGTTACTGTTCTACGAGGTCATCTCATCTCAGCACAAAAAAGGCAAATACATTTTTTTGTGTAAATTAACAGAAATCATTGCAAAATATGTACATAAATCTTCAAATAAACATCATAATGCTTAAAAAGATCTGTTCACATGGTTTCTTTCTTAGTAGTGCATGTATGGTGTATTATATTCTGAGCCTGAACATAATATCGATATATCAATTTGACCCTTGAACTCAATATCGGCCATATCGATATGGGTCAATATTGAAATATCACCCAAGCTTACCATATGGGCCTCATGGCTCTGAAAAGAAGTGAACATTTTAACTTTAAAAGTATCAAATAATTATTTGTTAATTTGAAAGAGAGAAAAGAAGGGAAAATAAAAAAAATGGCAACCTGATAACAACTATCACTGCAGGAAATACCACTGTAGGCCTGGCATCTATAAAACAAATATTTAAAAACGAAAAACTAAGAAAATTTCTTACCTGGCTAATAGGATTCTGATCAAAGTATTCTTCTATAAATTTTTCTAGAAGCTGAAAAAGAAATAAATCACATGACTTAACCATCTCCCTAAAAATTTGTTCCAGCAAAACATAACCACAAATGGACTGTAGCAATTAATGAGATCACTTATCTTAAATAAAATAACCACTCAACCACACAACAAAAACTTAATCCATTGCTAGTATGATACTCAACACCAACTTCCACAACAAGTCAGGACCAAGTAAAGAACAAGTACAATGAAGTCATTGATAAGGCAAATTTGATCCTATATGTGGTTTTCAGAATGAAGAAAACAAAGAGGAAAAGTCTAACCCGATTTGCTTATCAATAAGCAGATCGGGTCTAACTGTTTAAAACTTTACGGAGCAGAACAGCTAATGATTACTGGAAGGAGTTTAAACAAAGATGACGTTTTTTTACGATGTAAACTTGAATAATGCACTATTCGAGATTTGTTAACCTTTGGTATAATTTTTTTGACATGAACATCAAATGCAATAGTATAACTAGAATATCCGCACACTGTAGAGAGCATACCTCCGCCCCTGTTGCAATTCAAACATGCCTAGAATAATTTTAGAGTTACATACGATCCCCATACCCAACAAAATCTACCTCAGAAACCCTAGGCCCATTATCCAGATTCATCACAAATCACAGAATCTTCCCCAAGATTCAATCTGTAATGATCATTAGTGTTGTCAACACTTGAGGATTATCTTCTGACTGATTTCTTCCAAGGCCATATCAATGTTTTCAGTTTCAATCAGGCTAAGCATTCATTGTTTGAGTTTTTTTCAGTTGAGATTTACATTCCATCTTTTTCCATTCATTGCAGAAACCAATTGTTTTATATTATTATATTTTCTTTGAGTCCAGAAAATTGATTGTTGGATTTCTTTTCATGGCATGAATTCATTGTTCACCACATTCCATTGGAAAGTTTCAACTATGTCTTGACACACCTTACCCTAAGCATCCCCACCCCTCGATTTCTGCCCTTTCCTTGTAATAACAATACATCCTAATTTAATCTAAATCACTTGTTCCTTTAACAACAATAAAACCACACATCACATTTAATCCAATTCCAATCTTCAGTTCTTGAGATATTCTAATGATAGTCAAACTTAACCTAAAACATTCCCACCCCTCCCTTTTTGCCCTTCCCCTGTTCCAATATGTCTTAAATCTTAACCCTTTTTTCTTAAGCAGTAAAAACCACACACCAAATTTAATCACAATCTAATCACCAGTTCTTCAGATATGTTGATGGCAAACAAACAAACAAACAAACACACGCAGGCGAAAACATAACCTCCGTTTGACTACGTTAATGGCGGCAACAATAACCAAGAGTGTTATATCATGCTCTTAACCTGTGCGTGGGGTATTTATGCAAATGATTATGCAGATAATGTTTTCTTAGTCACTATTTTGGTTCAAGTTTGTTCCACATTAGTTCTTGCTGATAATGCTCATGATGTGTTGAGTGATAGCAGAACACCAGGCATAGAAACACTACAGGTACTGTTGTATCCAACGTACTTTCTTACTTTTAAATTTGTACATCAAAAACAATGAAAGCACAACTGTTTTCAAACAATCAAAATACACCCTGTGGTTTGTATATAGCTATATTTCAGTATCTGTTGTACTATCAAAATAGCACGTCTTGTCATGATAATGATTCATGTGTGGACATTTTGCATTTCAGAAATTGCTAAAGTTGCTATAACTGTTTTGCTTTTGATTACTGAAGTTGTTGAATTTCCATTCACTCTGTCAATAGGCATAGCTCATGTACATCAGACATACAAGACATACTTCATTCACTCTGCCAATAGGCATAGCTCATGTACATCAGACATACAAGACATACTTCATTCACTCTGTCAATAGGCACAGCTCATGTACATCAAACATACAAGACATACTTCATTCACTCTGTCAATAGGCATAGCTCATGTACATCAGACATACAAGACATACTTCATTCACTCTGTCAATAGGCATAGCTCATGTACATCAGACATACAAGCCATACTTTATTCACTCTGTCAATAGGCATAGCTCATGTGCATCAGACATACAAGACATACTTCATTGACTGTCAATAGGCATAGTTTATGTACATCAGACATACAAGACATACTTCATTTACTCTGTCAATAGGCATAGCTCATGTGCATCAGACATACCAGACATACTTCATTCACTGTCAATAGGCATAGTTTATGTACATCAGACATACAAGACATACCTCATTTACTCTGTCAATAGGCCTAGCTCATGTACATCAGACATACAAGACATACTTCATTCACTCTGTCAATAGGCACAGCTCATGTACATGAGACATACAAGCCATACTTCATTCACTCTGTCAATAGGCATAGCTCATGTACATCAGACATACAAGACATATTTCATTCACTCTGTCAATAGGCACAGCTCATGTACATGAGACATACAAGCCATACTTCATTCACTCTGTCAATAGGCATAGCTCATGTATAGCAGACATACCAGACATACTTCATTCACTCTGTCAATAGGCACAGCTCATGTACATGAGACATACAAAGCCATACTTAATTCACTCTGTCAATAGGCATAGCTCATGTACATTAGACATACAAGACATACTTCATTCACTGTCAATAGGCACAGCTCATGTACATGAGACATACAAGCCATACTTCATTCACTCTGTCAATAGTCATAGTTCATGTACATCAGACATACAAGACATACTTCATTCACTCTGTCAAAAGGCATAGTTCATGTACATGAGACATACAAGACATACTTCATTGACTGTCAATAGGCATAGTTTATGTACATCAGACATACAAGACATACTTCATTTACTCTGTCAATAGGCATAGCTCATGTGCATCAGACATACCAGACATACTTCATTCACTGTCAATAGGCATAGTTTATGTACATCAGACATACAATACATACCTCATTTACTCTGTCAATAGGCCTAGCTCATGTACATCAGACATACAAGACATACTTCATTCACTCTGTCAATAGGCACAGCTCATGTACATGAGACATACAAGCCATACTTCATTCACTCTGTCAATAGGCATAGCTCATGTACATCAGACATACAAGACATATTTCATTCACTCTGTCAATAGGCACAGCTCATGTACATGAGACATACAAGCCATACTTCATTCACTCTGTCAATAGGCATAGCTCATGTATAGCAGACATACCAGACATACTTCATTCACTCTGTCAATAGGCACAGCTCATGTACATGAGACATACAAGCCATACTTAATTCACTCTGTCAATAGGCATAGCTCATGTACATTAGACATACAAGACATACTTCATTCACTGTCAATAGGCACAGCTCATGTACATGAGACATACAAGCCATACTTCATTCACTCTGTCAATAGTCATAGTTCATGTACATCAGACATACAAGACATACTTCATTCACTCTGTCAAAAGGCATAGTTCATGTACATGAGACATACAAGACATACTTCATTCACTCTGTCAATTAGGCACAGCTCATGTACATCAGACATACAAGCCATACTTCAGTCAATTACTATACCCCACAAAATGAGACTGCTTAAGCATATGTATCATCACAAGCACGTACTCTATTGCTAAACATTACACTACTTTGATTAGCAGTCACGCAAATGTCACCTGGAGTTCATATGCTGTAGTCCTGTCTCACAGACCAGCTCAACTGGGAAACGGTGTTTACTTTATATAGAAAAGTCATTCTTTAGGGATTTTTTGGGCTGAATACGATGGCGTACACAGATAAATGATCAAATGGGGCCCCTGGGGGTGGGAGTATAAATGGCTCAGTGGTGGTACTTTGAGCCTGGCTGTGAGACAGACTATTGCCTCTATAGATGACCAAACTCTTCATACTCAGATCTCAGTGTATCATTACACATCATAATCTTTTAAAGAAAAGTAATATAGTTGCTAACCTTGACAGTACATGCAAGTCGAGTAGGTTTCAGGTCTTGAATTTCCATTGCTTGTGACATGTCGAGAACCACATAGAGATTCCGCATCTAAAGGCACCCAGAAATCAAATGTATTTTTTACAACATCATAATTATTATATAGGCATAATCTAATTCTTCAGATCAGAATTTAGAACATAGTGCGTTAGAGTTGAGACGGCATATTCATTGAGGGCCTCATCTACATGGGTGGAAAATATAGCCGATCACGGCATCAATGGACCAAGATATTTTGATCACGGCATCAATGGACCAAGGAGTTTTGATCACGGCATCAATAGACCAAGATGTTTTGATCACGGCATCAATGGACCAAGGAGTTTTGATCACGGCATCAATGGACCAAGATATTTTGATCATGGCATCAATGGACCAAGATGTTTTGATCATGGCATCAATGGACCAAGATATTTTGATCATGGCATCAATGGACCAAGATGTTTTGATCACGGCATCAATGGACCAAGATGTTTTGATCACAGCATCAATGGACCAAGGAGTTTTGATCACGGCATCAATGGACCAAGGAGTTTTGATCACGGCATCAATGGACCAAGGAGTTTTGATCACGGCATCAATGGACCAAGATGTTTTGATCACAGCATCAATGGACCAAGGAGTTTTGATCACGGCATCAATGGACCAAGGAGTTTTGATCACAGCATCAATGGACCAAGGAGTTTTGATCACGGCATCAATAGACCAAGATGTTTTGATCACGGCATCAATGGACCAAGGAGTTTTGATCACGGCATCAATGGACCAAGATATTTTGATCATGGCATCAATGGACCAAGATGTTTTGATCATGGCATCAATGGACCAAGATATTTTGATCATGGCATCAATGGACCAAGATGTTTTGATCACGGCATCAATGGACCAAGATGTTTTGATCACGGCATCAATGGACCAAGGAGTTTTGATCACGGCATCAATGGACCAAGGAGTTTTGATCACGGCATCAATGGACCAAGGAGTTTTGATCACGGCATCAATGGACCAAGATGTTTTGATCACAGCATCAATGGACCAAGGAGTTTTGATCACAGCATCAATGGACCAAGGAGTTTTGATCACGGCATCAATGGACCAAGGAGTTTTGATCACAGCATCAATGGACCAAGGAGTTTTGATCACGGCATCAATGGACCAAGGAGTTTTGATCACGGCATCAATGGACCAAGGAGTTTTGATCACGGCATCAATGGACCAAGGAGTTTTGATCACGGCATCAATAGACCAAGATGTTTTGATCACGGCATCAATGGACCAAGGAGTTTTGATCACGGCATCAATGGACCAAGGAGTTTTGATCACGGCATCAATGGACCAAGGAGTTTTGATCACGGCATCAATGGACCAAGGAGTTTTGATCACGGCATCAATGGACCAAGATGTTTTGATCACGGCATCAATGGACCAAGGAGTTTTGATCACGGCATCAATGGACCAAGATATTTTGATCACGGCATCAATGGACCAAGATGTTTTGATCACGGCATTAATGGACCAAGATGTTCTTTTTAGGGAGCTGGAAAAAATATACGGTTCCGGTGATTATAACTGCAGGAAAATTGGGAGTTGGCAGGAAGAAAAAAAAAAAAAAATTCATTAAAATAAAAATAACAAATATATTTTTCAAAAGATTTCTTGAGTTACAGCAAGTATATGCGGTAAATATGTGCTCTAAAAACGTCCCCCATGTAATTGTGCGATGAAAAGTACATCAAATTGAAAAGAGGGAAGTATATAAATATGTATTCACTACATTAATATTATTTCTGTCAAGATTTTTTGTTGGGAGATTTTCAACACCTTTATTCCGAACCATGGGAAATTTTACAATTAATATCAACTCCATTTTTACAGGTCACGAGAAGGAAAAGAAAGTGAAATGGGGAGAAGGAAAAGGGGCAAAAAAAAGAAGAAAGAATTAAGCATATTGTTTTGTTATTGTTTTTGTGATATTTTAAAGACCCTGGAAGTAAAATATTTTTTTCACCCCTGTTCATCTAAATGCACCAGAGAAATCATATACATATTGCATCATGTTATTATTTCATTAGTATAGTGATTGCTTTGTCAG
>JAIGNY010001077.1:687500-712500 GCA_020152595.1 Chiridota heheva
AGCTATTTTTCTAAGGTAACACCCATTAAACCCCTCATAAACACAGATTGCAATTGTTCCATGTATACCTATTTTTTGGCTTCAATGCTTCACAGAAGAAAAAAATTATTATAAATTTTGAGGGTATCACAATAAAACAAATTTGCAAAAAAAATGTACTTTATACTTCCTAATCATATAATCACTTTTTAAAAATTGACAAACTAACATTGATCTGTATCAAGTCATTTTCCAACAATTATTACATTATCTGGGAATAAAACTTCATAGATTTTACACTGTACCATGTTCGTTCATAATCCCCTTCCCATGTGTAAGTCTTCTCCGGTTCTTCGTCTGCCATAGTTGGTGCAATGAATTCCTGGCAAAATAACCCTGGTTACTTGACTGCACACTTTACCTCTGCAAAGAAAGAAAAGAAAAAAAAAAGAAGAAAAAGAAGAAGATAAGATTATTAAATAGTTAGTATTAACAGACCCTCCTTCTTGGGAGAGGGATGAACATTGGAAGAATGAGTCAGGTAGCTTAGCTGGTAGAGTGCATGACTAAAATGCTGCAGGTCCGAGGCTTGCCCAAGCCTCACTAGATTTTCCACAGCTCTGCAGACAGATACGCTGAACATATGGAAGTATGTGTCTCCTACTCCTCATCCAGCTGTTGGAAGAAGTGGATGGCGATTACCGTCCCTCGGATGAGGGTGTGAAATGGCGATCCTGACTGGTTGTCTGAACACTATTCAAGAAGAGAAGTGTGCAAACCCGTACTGGTGCAAAGCGATATTAACTCACTTCAGTGCCGGTTTGAACAGTCAAGTTCCATTTCTAGAGTCATCAGCGTTGATGTTTGAAAAGTAAATAGGAAGGAGAGGAAAGAGGGAGCAATAAAACAAAGTTTTGGAAAGTAGAGGAGTTGAATATGTAGTGGGTGCAGGATTAGGATATTCAGCACATTTTTGACATCAAACAGGTGCATTTAATTGCAATCCAATTTCCACAGGATGCTTTAGTGGTGAGTGGCGAGTCTTGTACTTTTAGTTTTGTGAATTTATCATAGACAAGACAGATATGGGCTTGAAAATTATACCATGTAACGGACGAGTGTTTAACTTATAATTCAATCTTACTTTCCCACTTGTTGAGTATGCTGTTTCTTGTCAATTTTATATTTTTGTAGAACTTCCTTTTGGGGCTCCTTATCGTATCCTAACATGTTGTAGAAGCTACATCATTTTTTATCTCACCTATTAATGCAGGAGCTTAAGCTCGAGAATGTGCAATACTAAATATACATTTTTTGGAAGGTGCACAAATTATGAGATATATTTTCGGTAATTATTTCTATGTATTATTACTCTTAGTTGTATGGTGAGTGATCATGTTTACTTGTCAAAATTCCAACAAATCATATACTTTGTAATGTGTACAAAACAAAATAGAACATAAAATTTTAATGTATTTTGAAATGCAAAAGTTTGGTGATATTTAATATCAAAATATTATATTTATGACCTTTTTGACATCAAAATACCAATAAGTCCTTAAAATGGACTTAAACTAAGAAATAAATGAGCATTGTGGTGTATATGATATTTCTACACAAACTTGCAGAGGGCAAACTTTTTGGGGAGAAGTTCTTATCGAGGAACATTTTGCAATAAAATATTACCAAAATGATCCTTACTGCAAAACCGCAGAAACTAAGAAGATCTGAGGAAGTTTTTCGATGTGTGGATTATTGGGAAAAAAGCCTCTGTGACGAAGCAATAGGAAAATTTCCATGTGAATCATACATAAATGGGTAAATGTAAATACACTGTATGAGCCATTGTGAATCGAATACTACAAGTGTGTGTCTGTGATAATGAGTGGACCATTATGATGAGTATATACGATGAGACATTCTGAGTACACTGTACCTGGGAGTCACAAACATGAAGTGGAAATTCAGCTATTAGCCCCAGTGGTGTCTGGCATTCCCAACCAATTACTGATTGTCTTGTCATGATTTGAGACAATGTTTTGACCAGAAACTTTAAATTATATTGCTGAATTGTTATAATCTTCATGTTAACACAAAAATGGCCTATAAAATCAAATGTCAATTACAAAAATGACAACTATGAATCGAACCCATCACCAGTGCTTACAAGCAGCAACTCACGTGCCAATGATTGCTTGTATTCTTTCCACCAAATCCTTGAGCACTTTCAAGCTATGATTCATATATATAATATATAATAATTTATGTACGATATGTTTTTTTCTCATGATTGCTCGAACATTTCTTTATTTTTACAGCTACAGTACATTTGCATTAGTACAGTGATGGATGGATGCTAAATACCAAATGTTCTTCTAATTTTTAACCACAAAACTCTATTACGAACATTTTTTAGCAGTCATTGGTAGGTATGTCAAAAGTGAAAATGTCGTGACGCCTCACATTTTATTAACCATTGCTGGGCTTTTATTGAATGCCACTTTCCCCAAAATATTGTATCAACTGCTACTGTCTTTCAATAAGGGATAAGTAAGTAGAATTGAAGATAAGTGATGTCTAGTTTAAATCCTAGAAGTGAATTTACTGAACCCGTCCAGTTAGTGCAATGAGTGGCATGGGTCATGCAAATGGCTATGTACAGATTCAACCAGTGCTGGAGAGCAGTAAGCTTGAAAGATTATTGTGTGCCATTCAAATTAAGTATGGATTAGTAATGAATGCTGTCTTCATTATTTATCACTAAATTGCAGATGATTGTGGAGAAGTTGTGAAAAGCAAAAAATAATTGTCCCCACAAATGTAATTGGCTGGTAAATAAACACATGTTATTCAAGTGGTAAAGATGTTACAATCAATTTCTTTCTTTCTTACTTGTACCTTGGGAGGACATAATTGATTACTTCTATATGGACAGCTTTTTAATTGTTTACAAAGAGCTGTAAATTCAGAATACGACAACTTTTAAACTTTCTTTTACCTGACCTGACCTGCCCATGTACCTGTAATTAAAGGATTAGTTCAGTGGTCAAGCAAGTCTATCTTATATGACAGAGGACTTCAAAAGTAACAAAATAGTGAAGAAAGCATTCAAAAATCTTATTCCCTTAAGAAGATATCTAAGTTTAAAGTTTGGTATAATTTGTATAGAAATGACTGAAATCAGACTAGTTGTGATGTCATAGCCTCAGATTCCTCAAAGTCTTGATGTATTCTATCATATTTTGTCCTTCGATTCTGTGGCTTATAAACCATGGGATATGTCAGGAAAGTAGTAAAACTGAATCTAGGGAGGGTATTTATAATATACCACCAGAAGAAACTTTGAAGAAAATAATTTAAATAGTGAAAAAAATAAATGAACTTTCTTTATAATACATAAGGACTTTGAGGAATCTGAGGGCTGTGACATCACAACTAGTCTGATTTCAGTTGTTTCTACAGAAATGATACCGAACTTTAAACTTAAAAATCTCCTTAACGGAATACGATTTTTGAACGCTTTCTTTGCCATTTTGTTTCTTTTGAAGTCCTCTTTCATATAAGATGAACGTGCTTGACCACTGAACTTATCCTTCAATTGATCACAAAAAAGAGAGTTGGTGTGTACAATAGCCACATCAATGTTATTTTACAAAAGTTATTTTGTAATGCAGCGTAAATGAAAAAAACGGTGTAGAAGTGTGTGGTATAGTTGAAGTGTTGGAAGTGGCCAACAGCATAATGTTTGTGCTATTCATGTTTGCATCTTTTGAACTGTACAGTTTACTATTTGCCATATGCTAGCTATGTACAATTTACTATTTGCCATATGCTAGCTATGTACACTTTACTATTTGCCATATGCTAGCTATGCAGTTTACTATTTGCCATATGCTAGCTATGTACACTTTACTATTTGCCATATGCTAGCTATGTACACTTTACTATTTGCCATATGCTAGCTATGTACACTTTACTATTTGCCATATGCTAGCTATGTACAGTTTACTATTTGCCATATGCTAGCTATGTGCAGTTTACTATTTGCCATATGCTAGCTATGTACACTTTACTATTTGCCATATGCTAGCTATGCAGTTTACTATTTGCCATATGCTAGCTATGTACACTTTACTATTTGCCATATGCTAGCTATGTACACTTTACTATTTGCCATATGCTAGCTATGTAGTTTACTATTTGCCATATGCTAGCTATGTACAGTTTACTATTTGCCATATGCTAGCTATGTACAGTTTACTATTTGCCATATGCTAGCTATGTACAGTTTACTATTTGCCATATGCTAGCTATGTACAATTTACTATTTGCCATATGCTAGCTATGTACAATTTACTATTTGCCATATGCTAGCTATGTACAGTTTACTATTTGCCATATGCTAGCTATGCAGTTTACTATTTGCCATATGCTAGCTATGTGCAGTTTACTATTTGCCATATGCTAGCTATGTACAGTTTACTATTTGCCATATGCTAGCTATGTAGTTTACTATTTGCCATATGCTAGCTATGTACAGTTTACTATTTGCCATATGGTAGCTATGTACAGTTTACTATTTGCCATATGCTAGCTATGTAGTTTTATTACTATGCATGTACATATGAACAGTAGAGATTAAGAACAGATAATGTGTCTATATTGTCTGAGACGTACCACAATTCATCACTTGTGAGCTTTCTGTGCAAAGTAGTCACAGTATAAAGTTTTGTTTTGTTTGTATCTGTCTGGTTTTCTATTTGTGTGAAAGGTGGAATAGAAAATCCATTATATTGCATTTATTAAAGACTGTCTAGCTGGGTGACATATATTGTTTTTTATTAAAGACTGTATGGGTGACATATACTGTATATATCTAAGACTGGGTGACATATATTGTTTTATTAAAGACTTGTCTGGGTGACATATACTGTATGTATCTAGGACTGTCTGGGTGACACGAGGAACTGTCATTCGTTTTGATTTTATAAAAGTGTCAAAGTTTGTATATAAAATAAGTAATATTAAATAAACTTATAATACTGTAATACAAACTGAATGTGGAGTCTTTGTTACTGGGTTCTAAATTGTGTGTGACTTAACTTTTTGCCAGCTGTTAATATCATATTGTGTATCAAAAGACTTGCATAAGCACTACAATACAAACTGAATGTGGAGTCTTTGTTACTGGGTTCTAAATTGTGTGTGACTTAACTTTTTGCCAGCTGTTAATATCATATTGTGTATCAAAAGACTTGCATAAGCACTACCCTTCATTCAGGTTAACTTGATCAAGATGTATTTGTATTGGTTGTTATTTTGTTGCATTTGAAGATAACACAAGTTATTCCTGCTTTTAATCTGTCTCTATTGTGTCTTATTTATTTCTTTTCTTAAAATAAAGTATTCCAAAAGTGGATGTAAATGGAGGTCGTTAAATCATTGAAACTATTGGTTTGCTCATTTTACGTCTGTATTGTTTAGACCAATTTCTAGTGCACCCATTGTGGTTAACCTCATCCGGAATCCACCTTTGAAGTCATTTTGAATTTTTTCTGTAACTGTTTTAGCATTGTGTTGGCAACCTTGCTTAAGCTACATGTAGAAACTGACTAGAAAAAAAAAAAAAATACTTTTGGAACTAATTAAACTAATTTTTAACTTCTTTTTGAAAATTTCCATTTTTCAGATAGTTATTTAGCCCAAAGATTCAGGGTCAAGCCTGAACCAAGTCATACCACAGACTAGAAAATGGTACCTGTTGCTTCATTGCCTTGTGGTGGGCCTCCCAAGGAGAGTGTGGGTCTGTATGCAAAGGTTTAGGGGGAGAATCTATTTGTTCTATGTAAAGTATTGCCAAGTAAAATTTTTGAATAAAGATGGGGAGGTGGCCTCTGAGACCGATGGTGTAAAGTTTGCAGGGAATGCCATATTTCCAAGTAGTGACGAAAGCTTTCTCAAAGTCGAAAAAGATGGTAATGAGGTGTTCCTTTTTTGCAAAGGATTCCGGGATAGCGGTGTCGAGCATAATTAACTGGTCTAGGGTATTGCGAACGTTTCCGGAAGCTGCTTTGGTGAGGGGAGAGGATTCTGTTGGTCTCAAGGAATCAGTTTAGTCTCTGGTTAATGATCCTTTCCATAATTTTACAGAGACAGCAGGTGAGGGCGGGGGGGGGGGCGGTAGCTGGAGGGGTTGGTACTGTCCTTCCCCGGTTTCGGGACGAGGGTGATAATAGCTGTCTTCCAGATAGGGGGAAAGAAATGTGTGAAGACCAAATGTGGTTGAGGATGGTGAGTAGGTAGTGGTGGCCTTGTTGTAGAGGTGTTTCAGGAACTGGTAGGGGATGTTATCTGGGCCCTTGGAGGTGCAGCCAGCATCGTGGATGGCTTTGCTTAATTCAGAAAGGGTGAGAGGGGTGTTATTGCTCTCGGATTGTCGGAGGGAAAGGTGATACTCCAGGTTTCATCACAAGCTTTTTTTGGTTTTGAAAGCATTGGGGCAGTTGCCCGAGGTCGAGATATTGCTGAAAGAGGCTGCAAGGTGGTTAACGATATCCTTTTTCGCATTGAAATGTTCACAGTTCTAGGAGAGATGGGAGACTTGCCCACCCTGTTGTGGAGGCTGTTAACCATTCTCCAAATCCTCTTAGTGGGGGTGTTGGTGGTGAGAGAAGAGATGAAGTTGTTCCAAGTGTTGGTTTTACTGTCCTTGATAGTGCGCCTGGCCTTGGAACGGCTGATGCAAAAGAGGTTCAGGTTTTGGGTGGTTGGGTTAGTTTTGAAGTTCCTAAAGGGCCCTTTTCCTGTTCTTGATGGCGGTTTTGCAGTCATCAGAGAATCGGGGGTTGGGAGGGGGAGGGTTTGGGAATGGAGCAGGTGGCGATGTTGATAAGGATGTTACTAAAGTTTGACATGGGATCCTCACTTTCGAAGAGATGGGGGAGAGGTGAGAGTCGTAGAGGGTTTCGAAAAGGACCAGTCGGCCTTCTCAAGGTTCCAATTAAGATGTGGTCTGTGGGGGTTTGAAAGTTTGAGTGAATAAGAAGAGGGTAATGGTCACTACTACAGAGATCAGCAGTGACCTTCCAGCTCAAATCTAGGATGAGGTTGGGGGAACATATAGACAGGTCAATACAGGTGAGGGGGCCTGTAGCAGTGTGAAGGTAGGTCGGGGGGTTAGTGTTGAGCAAGGAGAGGCTGTGCTGTCGGAGAGTATTTTCGACGCGCTTGCCTCTGGGGGTGGTGGTATTGGAGCCCCATAAGGGGTTGTGGGCGTTGAAGTCACCAAGAAGGATGGAGGGGGAGGGGAGCTGAAAGATGAGGTTGTTAAGGCTGGTTGGCTGAACGTTGGTATGGGGAAGGGGGAGATAGATATTGTAAAGAGTGAAGGTTTTGTGGAGGGAGATAGACATACAGATGGATTGAAGGTCGGTGTTCACATGAATAGGGCTGTGTGGGACATCGTGTCTAACGAGAATGGAGATGCCCCCACAGGCCCTGTCGGCGTCCACTTGATGTTTATGGTAGCAAGTACAGTTGTTATAGAAATAATGGTCAGTGGTTTTCAAGAAGGTTCCTTGTAGACAGAAGACAACAAAGTTGAAGGTTAATCTCTTCAGAATTGGCCTTAAGACTCCTGATGTTTCATGGTATGATGTTGTGGGTGTTATTGTAATTGTTTGTGGTGTACGCCATTAGGAGGCAGGGGGTTATCTGGAGAAAGATCTGTTGGGTCTGAGTTGGCTTGTTTTTTTTTTGAATCTGTCCCTCTTTCTTTGGGAACAGTTGTTTTTGAAAGTTGGACGAGAAGTATGTTCGGTAAGCGAACAATCCATGCTCTCTTTAGTGTCATACGTGTGCATTTGGATAATGGGCTATTTGTTGATTGGTTGTTTGATGTTTGTTAGCCAGGTTGGCTTCACTTAGATGTTTAATGGCATTAGAGGTGTTGGGGTATAGGACGGCGGGGTTTTAGAGAAGGAAGGAAGGTTGGGGAGAGAAGTGGTGGTGGAGGTGGTTTGGGTAATGGGTGTGGTTGGGTTGTTGGCAATGGTGATGGGCTTAGGACTGGGTAAGAAGAGCCAGGTGAGGTCGGTTTGACATGCGAGTCAGTTTTAGTTGCATTTGGGGGCGGTTTTGGTATTAGGGGAAACTGCGGTCGAGTAGGAAGGTTTGGTGTGGAGGGAAGCGAGGAATTGCTTCCTGGCCTCTGGGTAAGTGATGTTGGGATTAAGGATTTTCAGTTTGGTTATCTGCTTTTTCTGAAACTAGGTGGGGCTTGGGTCTTTTGAGAAGGAAGGATGGTTGGCTTGGTGAGCGCCGTCGCAATTGGTGCAGAGTGGGGTGTTGATGCAGGAGGCACTGCCATGGTCCAGGGCTCCACAGTTGCCACAGCACGTTTGGCTGTGGCAGTTTTTTCCATGGCCATACCTCTAGCACTTATGACAACAGCAGGGGTTGGTGATGTAAGGGGCGACTGGGATTCTCAGGTAACCGGCAGTGATGTGGGAGGGGAGAGTTGGTGTGGCAAAAGTCAGGAAGATGGTAACGGTGGGTGTTTCGCCACCGTCTATCTTGAGGATGAGACGAAGGGTTTTAGTAATATGTTGGTTGGAAGGTTCCTCAACAAGGTCTTCATCGGTCAAGTGGGCAAGGTCTGTAGTTCTTTTTAATGATGCCTTTGCTGGAGTTCAGGAAACAGTAGGGGGGGGGGGGGGTGACTGTAATGACAATAACAGTATTAGCTAGGGTTTTGGTGGTGAGGAGGGTGGTGGCTTGAGTGTCTCTGGTGCAGTGCAGCAGGATATCGCCGGATCTGAGGGTACAGACTTGGGGAGGGTACCCACAAGGCCGTGGAGCGCCTTGTGTATGAGAAAAGGGGAAATTCTTTTGAAACTCTCTGGTTGATTGGTCGCCTGTATGATTATAATTTGGGGGAATGGGGCTGAAGAATGGTCAATGGAGGTAGCAGGTGGGTCACGGGGAGGGAAGGGAGGGTCAAGGCAAAAGTGTTTCAACATGATGGAAAAAAAACTAGAAAAAAATCACGGAACTACTATACACTGTAGGAGAACTGCTGTTCAGGTATCAATAAGGGCGAGAAAGTCTGGTCACAACGGAAGGGAAAAAAAAAAGAAGAGTCTCACCGAAAGCAGATACTCATCAACGGAGAGAGAATCCCGGAAAATGAAGATACAAAATAAAATCTAGGTGATAAAGTGCAAGGTAAAGTGTATCGGAATGAAAAGTTTGAGAGAAAAGAATAAAAGTCACGTTGCTCTCAACATGTTGCACGTCGTATGTATGTATTAAGAAAAGGTATAATTTTCTTGTTCATTTGGTGAAATTTATAGTTATTTTTAGCGAGGAGCCAAGAATAATCATTTTTCTGAGTGTCCTGTAGCTGTAACGATGTTGTAACACTCCCTTTAGCCTAATACTAGCGTAACGGTTTGGTACTTCCCTGCATTGCATTGCATTGTTTTCAGGTTGTGTGTACCTATTGTTCTATATCTTTTGTGTTCCAGGCTCAGCTGAGTTCTGTGTCTTGTGGAATGTTTTGATTGGTTCTTAGTCCTTTGCTGTTTATTCAGTTTGTGGGCTACGTGCACATGTGCATTCTCTCATTTCTGACTGCAGCAGAATAGGGAGAACATGTCTTGGTCTTTGAGCTAGGCAGTTTGCCAGCTAAGTTGCTTTACTATCTCTAAGTACTTTTATCTTATCTATTAGCTCGATCATCTAAGTACCTTTGCTTTCTCCGAGTACCTTTACTATCTACTTATGGTTATTATGTTTTTATCACACCATGTACTTATACCTTGTGTCTTTTATCTTCGCTTATATTATACACTGTATGTACATAAATTCTATGTACCATACTTCAACGCAAAGCTAACTCACCTGCTTGGTATATAAAACTTATTGCATTCATTAGGTCCCATGCTTTGGCTACGGCATTACTGCCTACGGTGAAGCCAATGTATATTATGTACCTAATTATTCACTGGTTATTTTCTGTCCAGCACATGAGCATCACCTGCCCTGCCGGCCACGCGGATAGTCTTGTCTGCTCATTCACTTATTTGGTCAATTGACCAACCAGCAACATATTTTTAACTTAATTGGAATGTTGCTAACCTACTTGGATTGTTGCTGTGGTCATGTTGGTATATCCTATTGACCTACCCCTAGGATCCTCTTATGTTTTTATCTACAGGACCCCCAGGGTTAGTCCCCAAACTAGGCCTTAGTCAGATACGCTATAGCTACTACATGGCTGCTATACACAGTCAGAAAATGCTATATACCTAAGATAACGTTAAAACTGCTGCATTGACTTATCATAGAAGCATAGATAAATTTTGACTAAGCGCTAAAAAAACTAGGCTTTTCCGCGACAATCACAGGTCAACTTTTGACAATTAATTTTATCATCATGGATCACTTTTAGGTGATAGAAAATAAATAGATATATGCAATGATACTATATTGAGACGTTCACTTTTATACATTTTGTGCGTGAGTTTAATAAAGAAAACTGTGGAAAGTTGAGTTTTGTATAAACTGTATCTTAGTTGAAAAGTTGTCAAATAATGGAGCAACGGTGAAGTCAATGTGCATATAGCATTACATTGAATACTGCACGCATTTACTAAAAAAAAATCAAAATAGTAGTGCCAGCGCTCTCGGGTAATATGCACACTAATTGTGTATGCGTTTCCTAAAAGTGAGGGATTTGCGAAGTAACCTGAATGTCATTTCTTCCGTAATTTACATGTTTTTTTACGTACAAAATGGTCATCATTTCATTTGTAACTTAGTTTGAAAGATACTTTAAAGTTTCAAGACACTAATGAAATCAAAATCATAGCTCGTAGCCCATGTACTTTTGAATGTTTTGAAAAGGGATTTCATCTCATAATTATGTTATTTGTTGTCAGTGTGGTTTTCAATGTAGGCCTAGGCCCCTATACGACTTACGAGTGTATGACGTGCATTGTCCCACTCAGTATGGAAGTATTGCCTTGCAAGTAGTGCCCCACTGAGTGAGGTGTATATAGGCCTTTTCTGTTTCAGAGGTCCATTAGGAAGTGGTACATTTATGAAAATCCTTAAATTCAAAACAGATTTAATTAGGGAATAAAGACATTAGGCGTAAGCGGAATGTGTCAGTGTTACGGTAACTTGAAATTTAGAGCCTTGGGACCAACTTTTAAACTGGAAAAAACACTAAAGGAAACCTAAGCTACTAGAAGAAGTATTTAATATCTTAAATTGAATTTTTTTTAATGAAGAACGATAACCTTAAATAAAATACAATCACTTCATGTCATTCGCGGAACACATCTATGGGGCCTGACCTACCGCTTTACGTCGGGACGATTGACTTCCAAGTTCAGAATTGTAAACTGCACGAAAATAGGGCAGGCCTAGTGCCGTTCCGTGCTCAAAACGAACTAGGCTAAGGCAGCTTGTTTTCTGTAACTAAAATCAATATAAATTCACAAGCAAACCTTGTTACTTGTCCTGGTCCCCTGAACGGCAAATATCCGTTTTTAGAAAAGGTTGCACGGGATTCTGGATATAACGTGTTTACTTAAATTAGGTGGCGCATCTCTGGAATGAATATTTCGCACATAAACCGTATATTGTGGCCGCGCCCACCTCTGGATGCGGCATATTCATTTGTGTCGTATAACTCACGCCTTTCAGAAAAGTGGCTAACTGGGTGTAACTCAATTGAATGTCATACTTAAAGTTGAAGGTTTCCGCAGAAAATTTTGAATTTCTTTTTGCCCAATAAATTCGAGATAAAGTTTCCATAACGAAATCCCAAATGGAATCAGATACATAAGGTTAAGCAAAATGAAGGTTAATAAAATGTAAAAAGTGGATAATTTGAATGATGTTGTGGAACAAGTGTTATAGGCCTAGACCTAATACTGCCTTCCCTAAGTTAATTCAGGGATTACACAAGGTCGGGGGAGCGAGGGCGCGGAGGGGAGAAGAGGGGGATGAATGGAAATTTCTTCCCAATTTTAAAATTATGTAAGTTTGTTGGGCTGGCTGTCAAACTACAGGTCCTGGTCCCATTGGCGTACGCAGGTTTTTTTTTTTTTTTTTTTTTTTTTTTTGGGGGAATACTCATTGGTATGATTTTTAACCCGTGACAGTATCTAAGCGGAGCGCCACCATGAGTTGGCGCGTAGCGTTGAGAGAAATTTGTCCAATAAATGCTGCCTATAGATTGCCGGAAATGGCATTTCCTAGGCCAAAAACTTGCAAATTTGAGGCTGTATTTTTTGATTGTTCACAATTTTGCTGTTAATATGGGATTGAAGGGGGCATGGCCCCTGTGCTCCCCCTTCTGGCTACGCCAGTGCCTGGTCCAAGGGGGTAAGGAACTAGAGTGAGACTACGTGTTTTCAAAACATTGATTATAATGTTAGGCCTAGGCCTAACTGTAAATTGTTGCGAGTTCAAATTTCGTTTTATGGGGGAAAATGAAAGGAATTTTTCCATTTATGTTTGCTATTATATGATTGGGCTTATGCAGTAATTAAAAGGTTCATTGGACAAATATCTTTAATGGACAGTTGGGCTCCTTGTGCACTTGTAAATTGTGTGACTCACCCGGTGTGACTCACCCGGTGTGACTCACCCGATGTGACTCACCCGGTGTGACTCACCCGGTGTGACTCACCCGATGTGACTCACCCGGTGTGACTCACCCGGTGTGACTCACCCGGTGTGACTCACCGGTGTGGGTGTGACTCACCCGGTGACTCACCCGGTGTGACTCACCCGGTGTGACTCACCCGGTGTGACTCACCCGGTGTGACTCACCCGGTGTGACTCACCCAATGTGACTCACCCGGTGTGACTCACCCGGTGTGACTCACCCGGTGTGACTCACCCGGTGTGACTCACCCGGTGTGACTCACCCGGTGTGACTCACCCGGTGTGACTCACCCGGTGTGACTCACCCGGTGTGACTCACCCGGTGTGACTCACCCGGTGTGACTCACCCGGTGTGACTCACCCGGTGTGACTCACCCGGTGTGAATCACCCGGTGTGACTCACCCGGTGTGACTCACCCGGTGTGACTCACCCGGTGTGACTCACCCGGTGTGACTCACCCGGTGTGACTCACCCGGTGTGACTCACCCGGTGTGACTCACCCGGTGTGACTCACCCGTATGACTCACCCGGTGTGACTCACCCGGTGTGACTCACCCGGTGTGATCCACCCGGACAAGGTGAGTCATTGCACTTCGGTGCCACAGTTTGAGGTAGGGCTGGTACGATTTGAGTAAAAGCCAAATATCGATTCTCATGGACAAAAAAAAAAACGACACACCTTATCGCAATTTTTCCTTATTGATTTCTGTAGCTGATTAGGCATGAGGATTCAGCATGGCAGCATAGGGAGCTCATTTATCTGATAAAACCTAAGAGCCAAGGAAAGCAAACAAAAAGAAAGAAAATGACAAATCAGTTTTAATATATGACTGATTTTCAAAACCAATTTCGGGTCAAATCGGAGATAAACCGACCGTTCAAAGGAATTTTGCGTAACAATCGAGCAACCGATTTTTTCAAGCACACACCATTCACGAAGCGATCATTAATGACAACAGAGGTGAAAAAGGTCTCCAAAAACTTAGGAATTGACAACATTCAGTAAGTTGGTAGTAATTTTTTTTCTCGAAAATCGGATGGGAAATTGATTTATCTTGTGATTTTTGAGAGCCATAAATACGGGTAGGCATACAGGGCGTAACATTAATGACCCCTATGGTTGCCATTTTGAGTGTGGCTTATACAAATACCCATAATCTGTTTCATTGATTTTCCCAAAAATATAATGTGCATACCTAAAGCATTAGTTATTGAAAGTAATGACTTACCGGTACAGCAAAGCCCGTGTGGGTTGCAGTAGATTTGTCTGTTGGTTTGACAGAGTTTAGTTTTCGGTGCGCACTCCGGTTTTTGATAAAACAGTTTTATCAACTTCTGAAAGCTATATGAGATTTAAATTTTAAAAGAACTTGGAGATTTACAAAGTTCAATCTGTTAAGGCAAATTGCCGTATTATTATTGGATAATATTGATCACATGTTGACATGCGGTGTTTTTACTTCCCTGTTGTATTATTTGATTAGCGTTGTATGTACAAATTTATGTTTTTTTACAATGTAGTACCCGAACTGACGTATGATGGAATGAAATAAAATCATCTCTGAGCTGTATTGGCAATCAGTGATTATAGTAGTGATCATTGTTATAAAATAAGATTGTATAGGGCAGTAGATTCACAAATCTTATCTAGATGTAATAGATGAATTTGCTACACAAAGCGGTACCTTATAGTGCACCCCCAATTTTTCTCCTCTAAACTGCTGTGCCCCCAAATGAAAATCTCTGTCGACGCCACTGGACTTGTCAAAGGAAGGTAAATAAGAGAACCGCCGACATCTGGCGTAGATCCTTCCTATCAAACGTGCGCTCTCAGCTTGTTTGTATTCAGGAATTTGCCATGCGATTGGCTCGAAGCCTGAGGCTGTTGTGAAATGATGGCCCTTGAAAAAATTTAATTCAGAACCCGTGGCCTATAGGACATACATATACACGAAACCGTCACATATAGTGAATTCGCCAAGAAGAACACATTTGATTATGGTGTGGAAGCACTCTACTAGTACTTCCATGAAATAAGTTGACACCTTCATGAAATAAGTTGACACCTTTACCATATAAGTTAATACCAATCATGAAATAAGTTGACACATCCATCATTTGTGGTCCTTTTGGCGTTCCATACTTATCACCTTATGATTGGTCCTGAATATTTTCCTAAACACGAAAATATGTAACAGAATGAATATAACTGGCAGTGCGTGACAAATGCGTAAGCGTACGCGACGAGAAAGTGGAGGGGCAGCGGTGTATGATCAAAATATATAATATGTTCCAACCCGGCTGGCTCTCTTATTGAGCAATGGTGGGGCTCGAGAGGGGTCCCTTTTAAAAAACGTCCATCTATTGCCTAAAAATATCAATTGAACAGTTAAAGAAATATATGAAAATAACTATTTGGATGTGTTGGGGACAAGAGGCAAATTTTCCAAAAATGTATTTCCAAAATCACGGCCCTGTTTGGATGTTTGGAAGCATGGGCTTCCGGGAAGTTCATGTAAACAGATATTGAAATACATTCAAGTCAGAATATTTCCTGTTCTTCTCAACGCGGAATTTAAAAGTCACTTTGATTTTAGGCATACGGAGTCCGCGTTAAGTTGAGAAATGTTAACTACAGGGAATTAGGCGGAGCTGTGCCAAAATATGTTAATGGTTCAATTAGAAAATCAAGTTTAAATTTCAGAATTTGTACCAAGAAACTTGTATTGCTTCTTCCGTAAAGGCTCGCAATTAGTGACGGCGATTTCTTTTCATCATTAAGGAACCCAGACAAATTATTGGGGAACATGTCCCTGTCCTCCGGGATCGTCGCCTGTGCTCGCAATGACTATTCGGGATATCTTATGTTCATCATTAACATGCATTTTCAGTCTCAATTTAACAAAATGCTCCACCGTTCCTGAAGGTGACTGAACCCCTATGAGCGGAGGATCCCGAATTCTGATAAAAATCGAAATTTTTTGGCAAAATTGATTACTATTTTCGGGTGAAAATAGACACAACAGCAAGAAGTGGGAAATGCTAATCAGCGTACTTTGCCATGGTCAGATAGGTAATATTCGACACTCCTTTTCTCCACCCCCTCAAGAAAATGTTGGACCCATATGCCTAAGGTTGGCGGTCCACTGACATGGGGAACTTATCCTCAGCTCATTCAATGTTTTGTTGTCTTTTGTGTTCTTTGGGAGTATCCGCGCTAGCGTCTTACGAAATTGGCACACAGACTGACAGGGGCTATAATGTACGTTCTTGTTCTGAATGTCTGATATATTTCCTCATAAATTTCAGATAACCAGGTCTCCCTCATCACATAATCTGATGAAATGTCGTGTACGTACGCCATCAGAAAAGAGTCCCCCATCAGGAAACAGTCCCCATCTTCCCTTCGCTGGAAACTGGAGAAAAGATATAGCCACTCCGTCGATCACACTCTAAGGTATGGTTTCAACCTCACTGATGCAGAATATAACAAAGGGGAGCCCGAGGGAAGCCTTTTTTGTTTCTTCTTTATTTTTTAACGGTAATTTCTTAATGTGATTTTGCCTGCATGAAGCGGTATATTTGGGTCCTGAGCAATGACGTTAGTATATGTCCTATTTTGTTATGGGTCTCACTTCCGCCCGTGCTAAAATCTCTCCAAGACTCTAGTTGTGCCACTGCGTCTTAAAAGTCAATCAGTCCCGGTTTTAATGGCTGACCTACTTTGGGAGAATCCGGGTGCCCAACACCAATACGTCCATTTCACGAATCTGCCCCTGTCAGATCACCATCAGTGGTGTATCTCCATCTAAATCTGCTAACTGTAAAAAAAGTGTTATGTACCGGCTTCGTATGGGATCTCCCTGGCGAACGGAGTCAGTGGCGTTGAGTGGCTGTCCAACAGTCTGGGCTCAGTGAGGGATATTACATTACTATATACATTCTACTTTCTGTTAAGATGAAGAAAAGACTGCTTCTGTCACAGTGAAAAGAGTTAATTCCTCCTCCCCCACCCCATCAAACTGAACTACTTCAGGTAATGTAATATTACTGTTGTCTGAAAGTGGCGATGGTGGTGGGAGGAGAAGGGGGAGGGAGGGGAAACCGTGTTGTCCAGAAATTACGGCGCTGGCAGTTCGTTTACCTTTGAGCAAATCATTGAACAATGTTTGAACATTTGATAAAAAAAAAAAAAAATATAAAAAGAATTATAATTTTATTCAAGTATAGTTCAGTTGATTACTCCTACACGTGTTAATACTATACTGCTTTGCCATATGTGTCTTTGCGCAACCTTGGGATTTTTTCAAAGTTAGTGTTCAAAGAAATTCTGAACAAGTTCTGCTTGTTCAAACAGTATTTGAGTGCATGCAGGAATTTTCGTGACATAAACCCCCCAAAAAGGTTATTGCCAGCTGTAATTCAATTGAACTTGAACGTAATACGCCATAATCAAACTGGTTGCTGAATAAGCAACCGAGCGTAACCGGTGTTTTCATTTTTCCGTAGTGTATGAACAGTGTACCTTCACATTGGATACACAGTATATAGTAACTGAGTAATAATTGCAGATGTCCCTAGCTGAAACCAATCAGCGAAATTTAGCATAGTTTCTTTACAAAGGGATTCTCGGGGAGTTTCGAGGAATAGTTCTTTATTTTTTTTAAATTAAACGGATTTTCTTCCACATATACAATACAAGAAACAGTCATCCCAGAATATTGGATTCCTTGTTAGATCGTCTGATTTAGCAAAGCAGTGGTGAGTATACACACTTTATTTTATCTGTTTTTAAGTGTACTTGTGAAGGTGGTACATATTATACTGTAAGCATATGGTAGAATTGCCGCTCACTCACCTCGCGTTTTTAATTTCTAGGCTAATATTTAACAGTTTAAAGGATAACTGTTGGGTGTAAATTTGGCAATGTAAGTAAAAATGTATATTAACTTGTAATTAATACATTTTCGTTGGTAGTATTCGAATTGGTTGGCATCGATTTGTTTGCAGCACGGGAATGAGTTTTCGGTAAATTTATCATGATGCATGATGACTGACGGGGACGGGTTAGTTTGATGGAGGTAGGGTGAGGCAGTAACGTAGCTAGACTTTTCTGCAGGGGCGGGGGAATAACATAAACTGAGGGAAACAGGATAGTTTGAGGAATTTGGAAATTTTCAAGGAAAAGGCGGGTATTTTGAGGAAAAGTCGGATATTCTGAGGAAAAAGGCGGAAATTTTGAAGCAAAAGTCGGAACTATATATATGTATATGTATGTATGTATGTATGTATGTATCTATCTATCTATCTATCTATCTATCTATCTATCTATCTATCTATCTATCTATCTATCTATCTATATATATATATATATATATCTATATACATACATACATACATACACACATACATACATACTTACATACATACTTACATACATACATACATACATACATACATACATACATACATACATACATACATACATACATACATACATACATACATACATATGTATATATATATATATATATATATATATATATATATATATATATATATATATATATATATATATATATATATATATATATATATATACATATATATATATATACATATATATGTATATATATATATATATATATATATATATATATATATATATATATATATATATATATATATATATATATATATGTATATATATGTTGACATTTGGCAAGGGATGAAGGGGGCAAATTGACATTTGGCAAGGGGATGAAGGGGGTGGAGGGGAACCATGGCTCCCACGGCTCCCCTTAGGTACATGCCTGCCCTTGCCACCCGCTTTAGCTACGCCACTGGTGGGCAGGAGGTGCGGGAAGGTGTGAGTCTGCAGAGCAGCTAGGACAGCGGCGGCGCATGGCACCACTACCTGGGGGAAGGGGATAATTTCCCCAAAAAGGATTGTGAGATCAAGCCGTTGTCATACAAAAGTAAACTGATTGAATTGTTTCTTAATATCTATAAACAGTACTAGTGATTCTGCAATAACCTGTTAGTGAATAATGTACCACTCCCCCCCCCCCACCTTCTTCCCCCGACAGTTTCTTCTCGGATTTGGACGAATTAAAAGTTCGAAGTTACCGAGAAGTTGGAGAACGGGGGAGGGAGGGGGGAGGGAAGGGGGATAGGGAGGTGGATGGGGCGCTTGTCCTCCAATAATTGGCAAACATGCATGATAAAATGTTGTATTTTTTGCAACATATCTAGTATTATTTTTGCAACATCTATGTCTTAAAATCATTGAATGTTCCCCCTTTTCAAAGGATATATCGGTTTCATTTTTGAAGGTCACTACTGTGTTAGGAAAGATATAGGTATAGGAAGTAAGGCACCCCCCCCCCTTCTCTCCGGAAAAGGTTTCTATTTCCCAATTGCATGCATGCCTTATTTTGATGACAAATTGTGAAATTATTAACATAAAATTAAGGGAAAATGCGTAAAATTGCTGGAAATTTTGTTAGAGTTTGAAGTTTCTAAAAATTTCTCGAAATTGACAATGATTTACCGGAAAATGAAGAATTACCTGAAAATTGAAGAAAATTTTCCGGAAACTAAAGAAGATTTTACGAAAATGAAGGAAACTTTCCGAAAAATAAAGGAGATTTCCCGAAAATTTCGCGGAAGTTGAAGAAAATTTCCTGAAAATGATGACAATATCCTAAAAATGAAGAAAACTTCTAAAAAAATTTAAAGAGATTTTCCGAAAGTTCAAGGAAACTTCACGAAAATTTCCCATTTTTTTCTAATACAATTAAAAGGCCTGTTTTAAAGTTGTATCGCTTTGAAAATTATTGCGGGGTGGGCCATCGCACGCATGACATTGATATTATAAGAACTTCACCTCCCTATATATATGTAAAGGTTTTCGGTTCTTGGTTTGTTTTCAGGTTTTGGTCCAAACTTGAAAGTTTTGGTCCAAAATTGAGGATTTTGATACAAGCCTGAAGATTCTATATCCAAAAGTGAAGATTTTGGAGTCAAAATTGAAGAGTTTAGGGCCAAAATTGAATGTTTGTCCAAAATGGAGTATTTTTGGTGCGAACTGTAAACGTTTAGGTTAACAAAAACGATACGGTTACGAAAACTTCTTCTGTTTTCACACATGGTTCATTTGATATTTCACTTAATTATATTTATCAGTTGATGGCTTTGAAAAAAAATTGATTTTGGTGGCTATGGTAGTTTTGAGGGGCCCCTATAGCCCCCCCCCTTCCCTCCCACCCCCATTAGATATGCCACTGATATTGACTGATAATTAAAAAGCTGTCAATTGCTAATTTTGTAATCGACTGTGATGAAATTTGTTGCTGTTTTCATGGTTTTTTTGCTTTAGAATTGATTATATAATCAACCTTAAAGCAAATTGTTTAATTTGTTTGAATTAGTTGTAGTCTTTCAACATTACATAATGTCTCATATGTTGTTTGATTCTTTTATATTTATAATGCAGATTTGTTTTCTCGTGATTTTTGTAGCACAAATTTGCTTAAAGGTATATGGACAGGTAGCGACTTTGCCATGAATATGTTCCTTTTAATATTCTGAACATTTCATTAACTGAATAAAGGTATATGGACAGGTAGCGATTTTGCCATAAGTATGTTCCTTTTAATATTCTGAATATTTTATTAAACAGTTAAAGGTATATGGACAGGTAGAGATTTTGCCATGAATATATTCCTTTTAGCCTAATATTCTGAACATTTCAGTCAGTAAATTTGGAAACCTTGTTGGCTCATGCAGTCATGGGTGTAAATATTTTTGAAATTTTAACGCGAAATTAAGCATAAATCGATGAATTTTTAAGTTTGACCATTTTTGCTACCTTTTTTAATATAACTTAACTGGCAATTTTGCTTTCAAAAACTGTCCTCATGACATTTTTTTTTTCTTCTTCAATTTCGGAATATTTTAGCCATTTCTTTTTTTCGGGGTGGGGAGAGGGGGCGATAACAATAAAACAAATCAGCGTAAACAAATCCACAATCGTGTTAAGATAAGTCTTTAAACTGTTCAGAGGCTAGATTTGACTGAAGAGCAAAAAAGAGGTCTGCCTCAAAATCTGGGCCATTTACCAAAACTTCTGAACATTTTAGCAAAAGTTCTGAACCTTTTTACCATTTGGGGGAGCTGTTGGAGGTGGGGTAGCAGAATATGTCCGATGGACGCCACGGGAGCACCGGGGGACTCACCCCAGCGTCTCTTTCACTTTTCTCCAAGATTTCGTCCTATTCCGAGGAGAAAATATTAATGGTAGGGGTGGGTGGGTTCTCTGTATCATCTCTACTTAATTATCTGTGTTGTTCTCTGCGGGTTACGTGACACAACACAAATCTTTAATTTCAATTTTGTTATCTTTAAAGGTCTGAGCTATTTAGAGTTTAGCTTCATGGCGGTGCGACGATTTGCTGGCTATCTGAGCCGTACGAAGACGGTTACCCAGGAAAGTCTATCGACGAGCGAACTATCGCGATGTTTGGGCCTAATCGACCTCACGGCTATCGGTGTCGGGAGCACCCTCGGCGTCGGCGTATATGTCCTCACGGGTGAGATCGCGAGGACGACAGCGGGACCATCGGTAGTTTTGTCCTTCGCCCTTGCGGCGTTTGTTTCTCTCCTTTCTGGTAAGTGACCGTTAACATTTATTGTTGTAAAGTTGTATATAGGGTGTGCGTGGTATGGCCATGGGCGAGATTTTCTCACCGGAAGTGGGGGACAAAATGAAAGTTGGTTACCGAAAGCGTGTTTGTGTGTGGGGGGTGGGTGGGAGGGGGTGAGGGAATGGGGGTGGGGTGGGGGGGGTATCATAAAATCAGACGAAATACAAATTTACCATATAAAAGATATAAGTATGAACAAAATGTGTGGGAGGGGCAATTTTCCCTTACATCCCAATATCCCGCCTTTGTTGGAATTACATTCAAACTCACTAACGGATTAGGGCAAAGTGGCACTAGCTCTGCAAAGTGGCGCCTCTTTGCAAGGTCAAACTTATTATTTTGCCATGGTGCTCTTGCCCACATTTTTACAACTCTCGTACATTCTGCAGTCGGTTCCTTTCTTTGCGAAAATAGAGCATTTTTGCATTCATTTAATTTGTTTTATAAGTGTAATCAAGCATCATATTTTCCAATACTTCAGTCTTAAAAGATAAACTATTTCGCTTGGTTGATCCGTAGCTTTCGCAGGGATGTCCATGGTTTTCACAAATGTTGAATTAAATGGTAAAAATAAAGGTAAATCCATATGTCATCCGTTTATTCCGGCCGAATAAGAATATTGATCACTCGTGAAGTCCTAAAAAATACAAGTTTCTGCCGGCTCTTTGCTCATTTTACATACTGACAGACGGAAAGGGCGAAATGATATGGAATTTAAGACTTGGTTTTAAGCTAGTGAAAATTTGAAGGCAAATGTATTATGGCGTTGTACTCCAAACGCGGCGCGACGAGCATTTTCCGACCAAATAAAATAATATCGTTCGTTAAGGCTAATACGATGATATTTCAATTTGTGAATCTAATAATAAGACGATAGGGACATGAACGAGAAGGGGAGGTGGTAGTTAAACCGTGAACGTACTGACCCCATGTATCATTTCCTACATACTCTGCTTAGAATTGGAAACATTATATACAAAATACGTACAGCAAAATTAGGCAATGGTGGTGTTTTGCCTTTTAAAACCTAGGTCAAATATTTGTTCATAAGTTGGTCAACCTCATACGTCACTACCCCGTACAAGACCACTAAGACTAATATTAATCACTGAAATATTTCAAAAGAAACAAATTAACTAATGATAACGGTTAATCACAAATGAATCTTGTCCATACTTTGCATGTAGTACAACACTTATTTCTTTTAAAGGATTAGTTTAGTGGTCGGGTAAGTTTATCTCACATGATAGAGGCTACTTCAATATCTTATTCCGTTACAGAGATATTCTCTGACTTATCTGTGTAGAAATGACGTGTTGTAAGTCTACAATTGAAGGTTGGCGACCTCATCCTCACAATCTTAACAATTGTATTTTAAAGAAAATGTTTTATATTTTAAAAACTATATTCTTTTTTTTTTTCCTCAAGCTTTTCCAGTTGGTAAATCATAATTTCCCTGACTAGATTCTGTTATACTACTTTCTTGACAAATCCAATGGGTTTTAAACCTCAAATCCGCAGGACAAACTATGATAGAATTTGAGAAATCTGAGGGTGTGACATCACAACTAGTCTGATTTCAGTCATTTTTGCACAAATGATATCAAACATTAAATTTGAATATCTCCTTAACGCAATAAGGCTATACTATACATATTCCTATTAAAAGGCATGCTCCCAGACTGACGATAGCATACAAACAAGTAGTCTGATTTCAGTCGTTTCTACAGACATTATAACAAACTTTACACTCTTTAACATAATATTATTTTTGAATGCTTTCTTCACCATATTGTTTCTTTTGAAATTTTGTTTCATATAAGATGAACTTCCTTGACCACTGAACTAATCCTTTATACATGATGTCTAATTGACTTCAAGATCAAAAATTAGTTCACAAGCAAAAGCATTATAATCAATCCATAAATGAAATTTCAAAAATTGGGAAAAGTTGCAGATAAAGCTAACATAATTATACAAGTCTGATCAAATAGATAAGCTACCACCCAGAATTTCTTTATAACGAACAAAATCACCAAACTTTCCATTCTTAATGGAAACAGATTTTTAAACCCCTATACAGCAAACTATGAAAACCAGCCAAAGTATAGGTAATTTCTTAGAACACGCTAAAAACTCTTAAGTGTTAAATGTAACACTTCCATCGGTGTTAAAGAAAAGATTTACTTTTTGTAATTCTCCAAGTGTTGGATGACTGAGTGTAACACATGTAAGTGTCACATTATCAACACTTTGAATAAGTGTTACCTGTGGTTTACTGTTTGTAACACTTTTAAGTGTTGGATAGCTACCAAAAAAACAATCAGGTTATAGGGAGACACAATAATCAATCCTAATTAATAGTTATGCAGAAATAGAGATTGATAACTGAATTATTATTTCATTTTGCAAGATCGCTTTATCAGTCGGGTGTTTATTTACTTAATCTTGTGGTTTTATTACATGAATATTTTGTTTTACATATTTATTTTGAATTCTAGGAGAAAAAAAAATTGTATTCTCCTAATCAGCTAATGGAACTAAATCAAATAACAAAGAATGTTCATCTTTAAAAATACATAATGATAAAATCTCATTCAATTGTGACTATGTACAAGAACCGTTATAAATTAATTGTGGTTCTGCAATGTCACATATTGAATGACTTATTCATTCTGTCATTATAAACATTCTTGATGATACACTCATATTGTTGGACCAGCCTGGGAGTTGGCAACTCCCTGGTTGGACCAAACTTGTTAAACGATTGTTTATATCATTGTGCTATATTTTACAACACTTATAAGTGTTAAATACAAACTTATAAGCGTTCTTACTTACACTTAACAAAAGTTATGTGCTTAAAAATAACCTTTTACAGGTGTTAGATTTGTAACACTAAGCTAAGTGTAAATTTTAACACTTTAAGCGCTGTCCTTCCTGACACTCTGGGAAATGTTAGATGCAACACTTGAAGGGTTAAATGTAATACCTGAAAATTTTAGAGTGAACATCTACAACGAAAATTATAATTCTTGGCTTGAAAAATAATTAAAATATATTCTAAATATTCTTTTTTACGTGAAATGTTCTTTAAAATATGTTACAGATACTTTATTAAGGTGCAAACAAATTCTAGTTTATTCTAGTTACCCCCCCCCCCCCCTTCCTTTCTACCCTCCGAAAAACAAAAACAGTCTTGCTTCAACAGTTGAATTAAATGCATATCTAAATGGAAAACGATTTCTGAATATTTTCTCCGCCAGTATCTTCCTTGACATTATAATTTATCTTCAAACAGCACACGACTGCGTGCCATACATTTTGATGAACTGATTTTTTTTCATGGAGTTATTCAGTGAAAAGCTCACATGTTTTTTTGTGTTTTTTTTCACTGTTGAAAAAAAATAGCAAATGCACGTGAAAAACAAAACAACACAAAATCGTGGTTTTCTCATTCTTCTGTTGATTTCCCAAGGGAAATTATCTTCAAAAAAAACGTTGAATTGTTTATTTCGTGTGAAACGATCAGTCTTATGCGTCTACATACGCAGCGTGGACAACAAACTTGTACTGGGAGGGCTCACGGCTTGCACAATGAGAAGAAAATAGTAATCAAGCATGCACC